>CM053582.1:14543908-14565780 GCA_028627135.1 Pseudochirops cupreus
AGTGACATAGGAGAGAATAGACTGGGGGAGGGGGGAAATACTGGGATGGCTGTTTTGGGGTGGTGGGCGGGGGAAAGACGGGGAGAAAAGATGTAACTCAAAAAAATTTAATAAAGAATCTCATATTTAAAAAAAAAAAAAGAAAGTAAAGAGTAATAAAAGAGTAATGAGGCAGCTAGGTGGTGCTGCAGTAGATAAGAATGCTGGAGTCAGGAAGACCTGACTTAAAATCCAGCCTCAGACACTTAGCTGTATGACCCTGGGTAAGTCACTTCACCCGGTTTGCCTTAGTTTCCTCATCCATAAAATGAGCTGGGGAAGGAAATGACAAACCACTCCAATATCTTTACCAAGAAAACCCCAAATGGGTTTATGCAGAATCAAACAGGACTAAACAAGAACACCAAAAAAAGAGTAATAAAGATTCTATTTGAGAAAACTGAAAACCAAAAGTTAGCCCCAGAATATAGCACAGTAGACAAGGCAGGCTTTCTGCTCAGTTCAGAAAATGCACTAAGCACCTCGCTGTTCCAAGTCAAAAGCCATGGGGGGATGCCAAGTTCTCCACAGCCTAGAAGTACAGAATGATCAAGTTCTTTTGGATTTTGTTAACCCATTTTTCTTTTCCTAGTAAGTTCAACTATAGGAATGATTTGCTTTTCACAAACTTGATCAGTTTGCCGCAATTTCTTTCAGTATCTGAACCAATTGTTATTTTGTTAGGGAGAAACCCAAACCAATTGGTTTCTTATTGACTACAGTGGAAAACTCTCGAGAGGTAGCTTTGTTTCCTTTTATGTTAATGCAAGAAAGTCGGTCCAGATCCAACGAACTACTATGATGTAGGCCCAGGGTACACTTTGAATAATGATCCAAACCAAGAAATTAACTAGACAAAGTCCCCTGCTATGTATACCTTGGAGTTCTAGTTGAGAAAGACAAAAAAAAAACATGAATGTCACCAATCAGGACAGGTTCCCAACTGATCTTGATTAGTCAACATCTGGAATCGGGTTCTGGCCCTCAGATTATGAAGTAACTCAGAAGACACTGGGACTCTCTTGTCTATAACTTATTTCTAGCATGTAAGTTACAGTGAATATTGATAAGGTACACACCGCCCTAAACCTGAATTCTTAAACCACTAGTTAGCTCCAAAACATATTGATCAATCGACAAACATTTAACAAAGCGCATACTATGTGCACGTATCTTATATAACTCGCAAAACTCAAAAGTATTTAATACATTATCAATTTCAGCACAGGGGCATAGAGTTCTAACGTTCTGTCCTTCATGGCTGCTTCTCTTTTCTGCTTTCCTTCCTTCTCTTCCTTCCCTCCCTTCCTCTTTCCCTTCTCTCTTCTCCTCTTCTTTCACTCTCTCCCCTTTTTTTTATCCCCTCCTTTCCTTGACTTTCCCAGACTTTCCCATGTATGGGTCTTCAAAAAAATTGACAGCTACTTAGAGTGGTCTTGGAGCAGGGCTGGAGACATGGGGAGCCTTTCATATAGAAAGGCTCTCTATAGAAGTACGGATACTGAAGAAGTTGCAGCAGGCATTTAAGATCGAAATAGAGGAATGGGGAATTAGAAAATCGTGAGAGAAATAGAGTAAATCCGTCTTCTGCCTACATTCAGACCCCAAACTTGTAAACAGCATCCAGATATTCCAGGGTCCCCCCAGAAGAGAGGTTAATGTGCTAACAACTTAGCAAGCTTCCAGGGCTAGGGAAACTTTTTACCACATGGAAGGGGACAGACATTGTGATCCAGGGGTGGTTTCTAATTCAGTCTGGCTGGCAAGACCATTAACCTGCATAGTATCCAGGCTATTTTCCATAAGACTACAATCATTCTTTTCTAGCCCAGCTCAGCATTCTCCAGTGTGTCCCGCTGGGTGGCACTGCCCTGGGTCACATGGCATGGACACTCTGAGTCTGGGAAAAGCAGTCTCTTGCCAGGCAAATAATGCATCCATGTGAGATGACGATAAAATCATATAATGAGATCTAAGGCTGTAGCACCTGGCCATAAAAGGGAAGAGCTAGGAAGGGAATGTAACACAGTGGGAGGTCCACTGGTGTCAGAGTCATGGGAACCTTGGTTGTAAGGCTGATGCTGCTACTTATTATCCATGAGACCCTGACCTAATCCCTTCTCATTTCTGGGCCTAAGTTTACTTCTCAGTAAAATAAGGGGATCAAACTACATTAGAATTCTTTTTTTTTTTTTTGCTTTTTTGGGGGCAAGGGGGAAGGTAGGGCAATTGGGGTTAAGTGACTTGCCCAAGGTCACACGGCTAGTTGTGTGTGTGTGTGTGTGTGTGTGTGTGTGTGTGTGTGTTAAGTGTCTGAGGCCCAATTTGAACTCAGGTCTTCCTGACTCCAGGTCCGTGTTCCATTCACTGTGTCACCTAGCCGCCCCTACATTAGAATTCTTAAGGCCTGAATGCCTTGAGGCAGCGAGGTGAAGAAGTCCATTAAACACTATGCCTGGCATCATGAAGATCTAAGTTCGAATATGGCCTCAAGCACTTGTGACCTGTAAGATCTTGGTTAAATCACTTACCCTTTTGGCTTGATTAGTCAGCTCTAAAATGGGGATGATAACAGCACCTATCTCACAAGGCTTTTGTGGGGATAATTAAGGAATTATTTATAATTATAATTATAAACACATATTCCCTTCTCCCATCCTTCCTTGGTAGTCTGGTAAAGTCTAGTGACTCCTTCTCAGAATCATGGTTTTAAATAACTGAAAGAAATCATGAATTTCAGTTAAAAGTTAGTGAAAACAGCTCCACAATCTATCCACAGCCCTTCTGGGGACCCCCAATTAAGAACCTCCAGACTAAGTGGTGTGTCAGATCGTTTTCCAGCTCTCAATCCTCTCTCTCCCTCCCTCCTTCTCTGCCTCTTCACTCTTCTTTTTTTCTCTCTCTCCTTCCACCTTTCCTCTTCCTTCTTCTCTCTTCCCTTCTCTCCCTCCCTCCTTCTCTTCCTCCTCCTCCTTCTTCTCTCCCTCTCCCCTTTCTCTTCCTTCCTCCTTCTTTCTCTCTCTCTGCCTCATATAACCTCCCTGCCTCCTTCCCTCTCCTTTCCTCTCTAATTACACTCATGTATACAAAGTTCTGCCCATTAACATTTTTCAACAAGTGACTGCTTAACAAAGTTTTCTGTATACATTATTATGTTACTGTTTTCAGTTTAACAAATCTCATGCCATGATAAAACAGAAATATTAAAGTCAGGCAAGCTTCAACTGAGCTCATTTAACCCTATGTTTCACTCTTTAAACCACGGGTGGGAAACCTGTGGCCTTCTAGGCCCTCCAAATACAAGTTTTACATAAGAAATCCTTCTATTATGGGGATCTGTTCTGTGAAGTTTGGATTCAATCAAAGAGTTGCCCTTGAAGATGTGGAGGGCCACATGTGGCCTTGAGGCCTCAGGTTCCCCCACTCCTGCTCTAAACCCAGCCAAAATTGTCCCTGGGCCTCTCTCTGGGGTGCTCCTCCTGGGCCCTCAACTCTCTTCTCTGCTATACCTCCGAGTATCTATGATCTTACAAGAGAGTCTGAGCAACCCCCAAGGGTAAGAGAACAGTGGTAGATCTGGATGTCACTAGCAATAAAAGCAGATATGAAAAGTACTCCTGGCATTGGAAGAGACGTTTGACTTTGCAAAGCTCTTAAGCACCTGTCAGAACGATGGGGAATTCAGAGAAACATGGGAAGACATACTAACTGACACAGAGTCGACAGGTGGAACCAAGGAAATAATATGCACAATGACTACAACAATGTAAATGAGACCAACGACTAAAAGGAAATTGAACTCTGGGTAATGAAAGAACAAATGAAGGTCTTGAGAAGTCAATCAAAATATGCCTCCTTCCTCACAGAAGAGAAGCAGGATGCTGGTAGGGCAGAATATGACATACATCATCAGGTAAAATTGTTGGATTGGATACTTTGGCTCAATTATTTTTTTCTTTGACAGAGGAAAAGGTTCAATCTGAGGATGGAATGGGAAATTATTATGATGCAAAAAACCCATCAATAAAATGTATTCTATTTTTAAAAAACAAAATATAAAAGAGAAAGAGCTGGCTTGGGAGGTTCTGTGTGGTACAGTGGAAAGAAAATGGACCTGGGTCAAATTTTTATTATACTATTTACTACCAGCATGCCATTGGGCGAGAAATTGAAGGGAGCAAGCACAAGGCCAAGCATTGAATTTTTGCCCCAATGATTTCCTTTACAAGTCTCTCAGGAAGGTATGTTTTAGAAAGAGAACTGAGAGGGCAGATACAGGGAATTTAGTTCTGAAAAGGCCCAAGGCAAGTGGCAGTTAGATAATCAGATGAGAAAACTTTTCAAAGCCTTGAAAAGGGAAGCAGTTGAGATTCCATGGGCATGGGCTTCATAAGATCACAAGGCCATAGCTCTCCAGCTAAAAGGGAGCTAAGAAACCATATAGTTCCACTCCCACATTTTACAGAGGAGGAAATCAAGGCTCACAGATATGAAGTAACTTGTTCAAGATCACACAAAGATTACTAGGTCTAAAAGTGGCAGGGCACTTAAAGGCCATTCAACCCAAGCCCCTCATTTTACAGAGTAGGAAACTAAGGCACAGGGTAGAGAAGGAACTTGTCTAAGGTCACACTTAGGATCACATGTAGAACCAGAAGAGTCCTCCAAGATCATCAAGGCCAACCTCTTCATCTTACAAAGGAAGAGACTGGAGCCCGTGGAGGGGAAGTCACTTGTCCAGGGTCACACACATTAGGTACACAGATCTAGAGTTGGAAAGGCCCTCTAGTCCATTCAGTCCAACCCCCCCCCCCCCATTTTACAGAGAAGGAAACTGAGGGCCAGAGGTTAAGTGACTTGGACAAAGTCACACAGGTAATCAGTGGCAGAGCTAGAATTCCAGATTTAGTTTTCTTTCACTGCACTAAACATTTCCCTTTTATAGGTGAGTGTGTATTGTGTGGGAGGAAGGGAAGGGGCCTGAAGGGAAAAGGAGGAAGCAAGTCCAAGTCTGGATTCTGTGATTACAGCTATCCCTTCCCCATCTTGATTTTCCCCAGCAGAGGTTTCGATATGTATGTAGCAGGTTGGCATAAGAAATTAAATGAGAATTTGGGGGGTCTTTTACAGAAACTACAGACAACACGCAAAGGCCAGCATAGAGAACATAGCAAAAAAAAGCATAGAAAGAAAACAACATAGAAAAAAGTGTAGAAACTCAGAAATGCACAGAAAATGTATAGTATTGTAAAATATCAACCCAAATTTTAAAATAAGGTGCTGTAAACACCACATAAAAAGAAGAAAAAAATTCAGACTTTTTTGGTACAAAGGGAGGCCCAATAAATTGAATGTAGATTTTCCAGATGGTGGGAGGGGGATGCCAGGCCCCTAACCCCCATGATGTATAAGGGACAGCTGTACTCTGCGACTTGCTTTTTGGAGCCTGCGGCTTATCTGATAGGTCTGAACAGAATAAAGTCTAATGGAAGCAGGTATGTACCTTCTCAAATTCCCCCTCTTCCCTCCCCCCTCCCCCATTGCTTTCTCTCTATCTTTGTCTCTCTGTGCATGTCTCTCTGTCTCTTTCACTCTCCATGTGTCTTTCTCTCTCTCTGCCTTTGTCTCTATCTCTGTGTGTCTCTCTCCATCTTTTTTTCTGTCTTTGTCTCTGTGTCTGTGTGGGTGTCTCTCTGTGACTCTGCATCTGTCTTTCTCTGTCTCTCTCTCTCTCTCTCTGTTTATCTTTGTCTCTGTCTTTGTGTGTCTCTGTCTCCGTGTGTGTCTCTATTTCTCTCTCTTTCTTTCTATCTTTGTCACTGTCTCTTTGTGTCTTTCTTTGTCATTCTCAGTCTGTTTCTGTCTCTCTGTCTCTGTCTCTCTCTCCTCTGCTCAATTCCTCTCCCTTCCCGTCCCGTCCTGTCCCTAAGCCTGGAAGGCAGCTCACCTGCCTGTGTTTCCCTGGTGCTGACAGCAAAGGCTGATCACTTTGATAAGCTCTTGCTTGCTTGTTTATTGTTGAGACGACTCATAGCTAACTATGAATAATTGAGCATTGCAGTGGTTTTTCTCAGGAGTCAACTTCCCTTAAATACAGCAAAGTCTTCAAAACCAGGTGCCCACCCAAGGGGCGCTCAGACAGCACAGCTCACCTATCAGTTGTTTGTGCTTGCTTTATTCCAAGTCCCCTGCCAGGCTGCACAGGCCCAGGGGACATGGGGCTCTGGCCATTCCCTGGGCTGTTAGAGGGAACTGTCCCTTGGGCCCTCCAGCCTGCATGTTCTCTGCATTCTCATCCTGCTCTGATTTTGGACCAACTCTCACCCCAAAGTTCCTCAGCATCATTGCCAGTGACCTTCCGAGCCATCTTTTCTGCTTCCTATCTCTCCTCTTTTCAGCCTATCCCAGGGGTGAGGAACCTGTAGCCTCAGAACAAGTGTGACCTTCTAGGTCCTTGGGTACAGCCTTTTGATTGAGTCCAAGTTTGACAAAACAAATCCTTTTATTAGGGGGATTTGTTCTGTGAAGTTTGGATTTAATCAAAGGGCCGTCCTTGAGGACCTAGAGGGTCCCACGTGACCTTGAGGCTAAAGCTTCCCCACCCCTGGTCTATCCTAAGGGACAGTCCTTAAGCAGAAATACGACCATGTCATTTTCCTATAAGGACATCCTACTCAGTGGCTCCCTAATACCCCTTGGATCAAATATAAAACTCTCATTAGTTTTTGATGCCTTCCACATCCTGGCCCCAACCTATCTTTTTAGCCTCCCTGAATACTACTCCCCTTTCAATATTCTACAATGTAGTCACAAACTTCACTCTATTACTCACAGGGCACTAAATCCCGTACCTCTGGGCCTCTGCACTGACCAGCCCCCCTGCCTGGAATTCACTCTCTCCATCCAAGTGTCTTCCATGAAGACAGCCCGGGATCCAGGCACCAGCCTCTGGACTCCCTCTAGAGTCTTCCCAGGGAACTCTGTGGGCCCCGGGGTCAACCTCAATCTCCAGTCTTTACCCTGAGGCCTTCTGGAGGCCGTCCTCATTGTAAGGTAGGTGTCTTGGACACCTCCCAAGGTTCTGTCCTAGCTACTCTTATATTTTCCCTCTATACTGTGTCTCACTTGATCATCTCATCACTCACTTCTACTGGTTTAAATTATCATCTCTATACAGATTATTCCCAAATACGAAAACAAGAACAGATTTTTCAGTCCTGCTCTCTCTCTCTTGAGTGATGGACCCACATTACCCATTCCCTTTTGGACATTCCAAACTGGGTGTCCCAGGGAAATTTCAAACTCAACATGTTGAAAACAGAACTCATGATCATCTCTCCAAAACCCTCACTGCTTCTCTCCACCCCTGTCAAGGGTATCCCTCACTTCTCAAAACCCAAGTTAACAACTTCTGTGCCATGCTTGATCTCTCACTCATACACCCCACAGCTCCAAGCTACCGTCAATCATTGTTGCCAACTCTGGCACCAGCCCTCATCTACATCCCTTTCCTCTTACTCACATAACAGCTTCCCTGGTACAAGGCCATTTTGCCGTTTGCAATAAATTTTTTTAAATGGGCTTTAATTGATGTATTTTTTTATATCATCATAATTTCCTCCCATATCCCTCTCTCTCTCAGAGAACAAAACCATCCCTTATAACGAAGAATGTTTTAAAAGAAAAAAAAAGGAAAAAAACCAGCCTTATTGATCAGTATATAGAAAAAGACTGAAAATATGGGCAACATGTAACACTTGTAGATCTCCTACCTCTAAAAAAGGACAGGATGGGAGTGTCTTCTCATATCTCTCTATTCAAGTCATGCTTGTTCTTAGTAATGTGGCAACATTCCTTTTTGATTTTGTGTGTGTTGGTTGTTCTTTCCATTTAAATCCCTGCACCACAAATAGCTAGGTGGAACAGTAGAAAATCTGAGCACTGATCCTAGAGTCAGGAAGACATGAGTTCAAATTCAACTTCATATGCTTATGAGCTGTGAGACCCTGGGCAAGTCACTTAACCTTCGTCTGTCTCAGTTTCCTCATCTGCAAAACAGGGATGATGATAGTACTTCTCTAACCAGGTTATTGTGAGGAACAAATGAAATAACATTTGTAAAGTTCTTAGCACGATGCCTGGCACATAGATGGCACATGATATGAGTCTATTTCCTTCCTTCCTGTCTGCCTGTCTTTCAGGCCCTTGCATTTAAAATAATAATGAATCCAAGATAGTTCTAAACTTAAGGAAGAGAAGATGAGTTTGTGAAAACTCAAATATTTATCAACAATCACGGGCTCAAGTCTGATTTTGGGGTTTTCTACCCTTTAATTAGCTAAGCCCTGGTGTGGCACTGTGGCTGATCAAGGAGATAAAGGATGAGTGGGCAGAAGCCCAAAGAAACCAGAGATAGAGTGGTCTCAATCCACAGTTGGTTTGGTTGGGTTGGTTTTGTTCTTTAGTAAACAAGCACTACCAGGCTTCCTTATCCCCTGGGCATTTGTTAGAAGGGAATAAACATTCAGGTAGTCAGGAAAATAAGAAAGTACCAAGCCCCAGGTTTCCAATTAAATTCCACAGCTAGTCTTTTCCATTGTCATTTAATCAACAGCCATGCCACTGGTCCTTCTCCAGTTGTGCCTCCAATCAATTTCATATTAGCAGGAAAGTAAAAGGACACCAGCCAGGGTCAAATATTATTCAAATGAACTTCCAGGGATTCTCCAAGTCTCCCCGCTTCCTTCTTGCAAAGACACCTGTGCATCACTTCCCAGACACAGGCAGCCCAATGTTCTAAGGACACACTATTGACAATGTCCCATGGAAATCTCTAATTGGGATTAGAAGGTTTTAAAATTTTAATACATTTCTGCTTACTAGGGGTGAGGGAGGGAGAAAAAAAGGTTGATAAATAATATGGTCCTTGATATAGGTGGCTGCAATTCTAACCAAGCAGCTTTTAAGCCAGGAATAACATACTTGCCGAATGTTGTTATCCACAATTCAGAAGCATTTTGCGATTCGTAAGCCTGAAGCAAGGATAATCAGATTATAAAAATGATTTCCAAACAAGTGTTTTGGCGAGATATGAAATCGATATGGATATGGCCCATTCCCAAAGATCACTGTTTAAGCAAACTATGTATTACGGTTTTCAGCATCATATACTTAAAACCTTTTCAAACTAATAAAAAGAAAGCCATTCTATTGTATATCAATACTGATCACAAACTACAATTGGACCACCATACCTCCTTTGGGGTCGGTCAAGCAAATGGTAGGTAGCAGTTTACTGAAACAAGATCACAGCCAATTATTCCACTTTACCAAGGACTCCCCTTCTCATTTCTGTCTTTCGTGATGGCTGACTACTGGAATATGACCCATGAGTTGAAGGTACCCAAGAAGGCACCAAAATTACTGCCACAGGCAAAAAAGCAAATTGAGATGTGGGTCCACTCAGTCTGTTGCCTCTGCCCAGCTATCAGCCCCAAATATAAATCCAATTAGTTTGAGGAGATGGGTAAAGAATTGGCACTGAGGAAGTGACCCATAACAACTATGCTGGTCGTAGCCATACCTTCCTCAGGAATGGGCTTAATTAACCCCCTTACTGACAATTCTTTCTTCATCAATCCACATCCCACATACACAATTACAGGATTACAGATTTAGAATTGGAAGAATTCTTAGAGACCACCAAGTCTCAAATCCACTCCCCACTTTATTTTATACATGAAGAAATTGATGCATAGAGAAGTTAACTGACTTGCCCAGGGTCACACAACACTTTGACTCCATGTACATATCCATGCACATATCACTTCTCCCAACAGGAAGGGAGTACTAAAAGAATATGCTGTAGAGAGGTCACTGGCCTGGATAAGCTTTTAGGGCCTTTCCAACTGGTTCTGCCAATAGCTAGTATCTGAACAACTTTGTGTTTTCTAACAGAGGCCAATCATTTCTGGGCCTTGAACATAGCAAATACTTAAAATGTATTTTCTCTTTGGGGAAAAAATGCTTTACTGATGCTTTCTTTCGCTTCATTTTCAAATGGTCCTATGACTACCCACCATAGTGGTTCAAAAGAAAAAAAAGGTGAATGGTTTTCATAGGAATAAATAACTTTCTGCCATGTGGCACAGCTCCAACCCAGCGGAAACACAACCAAGCCTCTTACTTTGGCCTCAACAGTGCAGTTCAAAGCTTCCCCCAAATCTCCCCAGACAGGAGCATTATGAGTCACTTATTACAATATCAAAATGCATGTCTTTATAAGGTAAGCAATGGCCAAGTATGGACTGTATGCTCAGCAAGACATTCTCAGGGGACAGAAACCAGTTGAACTAATAGTTACCTTAGAGAAGATCAAAACGCTTGATTGAATAGTTCATAGGACTCTCTACTTCTGCCCACACCAGAAGAAAAAAGAAAAAAGATGTGGGTGGGAAAGAGGGGAGCTACCAGCTTTTTGTAACAAGCCCTAGTTAACTGGCTCCATGTGTATTTGCAAATACCCAGACGCTCCCTGGGGCTGCAACAAATTCATTGTTCAAACTTCACAAAAAGGGTGGAAAAAGCTTCCCTCTAGATAGAAACTAACCAGGGGAATCACATTAAGTAGGCAGGCAGGCCAAAAGCTCCAAGGAAACAAAATCTCTGCATCAGAGACTTTATGGGAAGCATCATAACTGTGAAGGGGATGAAGGGATGACAGTTGGAGCAAACTTAAATTCACATTTGATTTCAAATGACCTAGGTCAAAGTAGGCATTTCTGAGTAAGACAAGTAGCATCAAGGAATTATCCACTTATTTATTCATTGACTGAACATATAATTTTATGCATGCGCAATTCACTGGCAGGTGATATGGGGGATGGATACAATAAAATCCAAGACATGATCTTTGCCTTTGAAGATTTTATATGCTAGGAAGAGACACAGGACATTTATTCATGAAAAGATAAACACTTGTCTCAATGCCTTTGCTTACAGAGCCCCTTCCACCTGGAATACTTTCCTCTGCTTTTCAATTTTTTAGAAATTTAATTTGAAGTTTTTCAATTAATAAATAACTACTTTGTCTCCTTACCCCACCCCTCAAAGAAAAAATGAAACCATTGTAACAAATACTCATAGTCAAACAATGAAATTAGTGTTCTGGCCATGTTCAAAAAATGTGGCTCACTGTACCCGTGGAGTCCATCACCCCTCTGGAAGAAGGTGTTTTATCTGTTTTTCCAAGGGGTGATACATATATATACATATATGTATATATATGTGTATATATGTATATATATGTATATATGTGTATATATGTATATAAATGTGTATATATATGTATATATGTATGTATATATATATATGTGTATATATATGTATATATCCTTCAAGGTTCAGGACAGGGCCAAGGTCCACAGGAGAGGTCACTGTTGAAGAGTAGGTTTGTGAATTGGACCTTGAATGATGGGTGGGATTTGGAAAGGTAGAGAAGAGATGGGAGGTCATTCCAAGTACAGGGAATGCTTTCAGTAAAAGCATGAAGGCATTTAAAAAATTTCATGGATGTCTTCAGCTTTTACATAACCTAGATATCCACTGATATCTCTCTCTGTCCATCCTCCCAGAAAAGTCATCACACTTAACAATTTTTTTTTGGAGAGGGGAAGGCAGGGCAATTGGGGTTAAGTAACTTGCCCAAGGTCACACAGCTAGTAAGTGTTAAGTGTCTGAGGCCAAATTTGAACTCAGGTCCTCCTGACTCCAGGGCTGGTGTTCAATTCACTGCGCCACCTAGCCACCCTCAACAATTTTTTTTTTTAAAGAAAAAAGAATAAGAGGAAAGGAAGGGGGAATGTAGCACAGCCAATCAAAGCATTTTTTTAAAATCTGACATAATGTCCAATGTTTCAAATGCATCAAGCTCCCACCTTTACAAAAGAGTGGGAAAGATGAGGTGTCATCTCATCTCCCATCTTTGAGAATTTCACAATATTATTTTATCTGTTTTAAATAGTTTTTTTTTCTCCTTGCCTTGCCTTGCCTCCCCTCTCCTGAAAATGGTAGGCAGTTTCATATATTTTATCACATAAAACACATTTCCATATTCACCACAATTATAGAAGAAGAAACAGATCAAAAAGGGGAAAAAACTACAAGAAAGAATAAAGTAAGGCAGAAAATACACGTTGATCTGCATTCCGAGTCCGCCTGCTCTTTATGTAGATATTTACAGCATTCTCTTTCATGATGCCTTTGTACTTGTCTTAGATCACTGTGTTGTTGAGAAACGCTGAATCGTTCCTAGTTGATCATCATACAATGTTGCTGATACTGTGTACAGTGTTTTTCTGGGTCTGCTCATTTCACTTTGAATCAGTTTGTACAAGTTTTTCCAGGTTTTTCGGAAATCTGCTTGTTCATCATTTTTTATTGCATAATAGCATTCCATTACATTCTGATGGGCATCCCCTCAATCTCCAATATTTTGCCACCATGAAGAGGACTGCTATAAATATGTTTGTACATGTGGGTCCATTTATCTTTTTTATTATCTCCTTGGGATACAGGCCTAGTAGTGGTGTGGACAGTTCAACTGCTTTTTGGACATAGTTCTAAATTACTCTCCAGAATGGTTAGAATAGTTCACAACTCCATCAACAATGCATTAGTGCCCCAATTTTCCCATATCCTCTCCAACATTTATCATTTTCCTTTTTTGTCATATTAGCCAATCTGATTTAGAGCACTTCTTCATAAGCCTATAGATAGCTTTGATTTCTTCATCTGAAAACTGCTTGTCTATTGGGGAATGGCTTGTATTCATATACATTTGACTCAGTTCTCTATACATTTGAGAAGTGAGGCCTTTATCAGAGACACTTGCTATAAAGATTGTTTCCCAGCTTTCTGTTTTCCTTCTAATTGTGGTTGCATTGGTTTTGTTTGTAGAAAACCTTTTTAATTTAATATGATCAAAATTAATCTATTCTACATTTCAGAATGCTCTCTATCTCTTGTTCTTCCACAACCTTATTCTTATAATTTAATTGCTTCATTGCCTATGGTAGCTTTTAGCAAGATGTAGTTTCCTTTCTTAACAATTTTAAATAGCTCTATTTTTGCTTTTACTTTGTGTAAGATCAGGATTGCTACTTTTGCTTTTTCTGCTCCAGCCCCTTACCTTTACTCGATGTGTGTCTCTCTGCTTCACATGGGTTTCTTGTGTGCAATATATTATAGGATTCTGGTTTTTGATCCACTCTATATGCTTCCATTTTATTGAGGAGTTCATCTCAAACACATTCACACTTACGATTACTCCCTGTGCACTTCTCTCCATCCTCTTCTTCCTCCTGTTTGTCCTCTCTCTCTTTTCACCCTTTCCCACCTCATCACTCTTTTTCTTCTGTCTACCACCTCCACTGATTTTCCCTCCCTTGGGTCAGTCCCCACCCCCCTCCCTTTTCCTAATCTCCTCCCCTCCTACTTCCCTGTTGGGTAAGAAAGACTTCTATATTCAAATGATTGTGTATATTCTTCCATCTTTAAGCCAACACTGGTGAGAGTAAGGTTCAAATGATGCCCATCACCACTCGCTCCCCACCATCTTCCCCTCTACTGTAATAAGTCTTCCTCACCTCTTCATGTGAGATAATTTATCCCTTTATACCTCTCCCTTCTGCACTCATTGTACTTCTCTATTGTCCTCTTCTGGGTATGTGTCTTGGTCTTCCCTGTCACCATAATAACTTTCTATAGTCAGATTCTCTTTGGTTTTTGCTCATATTTTGGGGGCCTTCTTCTTTTCTTTTAAATATGATCTCTCCTGCCAGAGTTGAAGGGGCTCTGTCTCAAGCTTTGCGTGCCAGTGGCTACAAACGCTGGCTGTTTACCTGGTGCTGTGCTGATGTTATCCTGAGGCCCACAGACCCTTGTGTCTGGTGCTGTTAAGGGGGTGGGAGAGAGGGGTGGCTGGTGCTGCTGGAGGCTATAGGGGTCTGGCAGCTTATCCAATGCTCAGCTGGGGTCCTAATGGTACTGTCTGGCATGTGCTAAGGCTACGTGTTTTTTTTTTTTTCATTTTCCCACAGCTACACTGACACATGGGAAGGTCTGACCCCTGGAAGATGCCCGTCTACCCTGGGCTACACTGAAGCATGGGGAAGACCAGCTACTGGAGGACGCTTGCCAACCAGGGCCAAAGCACACGGAGGTCTGGCCACCTCAGGACATTTGCCCCCCTCCCTACAGTGAGTAAACTGAGGCCCAGTGAGGTTGAGTAACTTGCTTGAGGTCAAAGTGCTATTGAATGGCATTGTCAGAATAAAAACCTAAGTCTCCTGAACTCCTAGTCCAATAACAGTTAGAGAGCTAGAAGTGATCTAAGAAGTTATGTTGTCCAAAACCCTCATTTTTACAGATATCGAAACTGAGGCCAAGGAAGGCCAAGTGTCTTGCCAAAAGACACAGAGATGGTGAGAATCAGAAGGTGGATTTGAAGCCAGGCCAAATGCCTCCAGAGTCAGTGATCTCATTGCTTCCTTATGCTCATGGCTAACCAGATTTAGCAGCATAATGTTCAGTTGCAAAGCAAATCATGCAGGTCCTCACCAGGGTAGAGCCCATGACCCTAAAGCTATCAGCATTGGGCTTGGAACAATGGAGCTAATCAGTCACAGATTCGAGTTTGTTATGGGATGAAGAAAATGTACATAAGAAAGCACTGTGTTAAGCAAGCCCTCCAACAGCTAGAAAAGATTTGCAACTAATGCAGAAACCAGATGACCTAAATATATGGGCATGTAACATGGCAACTTTCATACCACCCAAACACCTAATGAGATTCACCAATTCCAGAGTTTCAACTAGCATGTTTCACTCACAAGGATACACAAAGTGGGGCATTCTAGGGAAAGGAAAGTCATTCTTTTTTTTTTTTGGAGGGGAAAGGCAGGGCAATTGGGGTTGAGTGACTTGCCCAAGATCACACAGCTAGTAAGTGGTAAATATCTGAGGCTGGATTTGAACTCAGGTCCTCCTGACTCCAGGGCCAGTACTCTATTCACTACATTACCATCTAGGCGCCCTAAGACCATTCTTCAAATAGCAAAATCTAATCCTAATCAATAGTTCTAAACATCCTGGCTCAAGATGGTCAGTACAAGGGAACATACAAACACTTACAAAGAATGAACTTTTTATGCCCAGAAGTAGCAAACCTTTTGCGACTGGGATTGCTTATGATCAGGAAGGTTCTCTACTATGTTGTAGAATAAAATTTGATTTGAGGAAAGCAAGATATCATACTACTCCTTTAAGTGAGAAATTATGAACCAAAAAACTGTCCATACAGCTAAGAACTATTTTCCTGTAAAGCGTAGCTGGCTGGGAAAGAGGCCCAGAGTTTCCTGAAATTAGCATTTTTCAAAAAAAAAAATTAGTAAGGGCAAAGTACTCAGGAAAGGATGGATCATTTTTTTTTACTCAAAAAAATCCCTAATTTATCTTCATATTTGTTGCTATTTAGTAATTTTCAGTCATGTTGGACTCTTTATGACCCCATTTGATGTTTTCTTGGCAAAGATACTGGAGTGGTTTGCCATTCCTTATAAAGGTTATTTTACAGATGAGTAATTGAGGAAAACAGGGTGAAATGACTTGCCCAGGGTCACACAGCTAATAAGTGTCTGAGGCTGGATTTAAACTCAGGAAGAAGAGTCATTGGAACTTCAGGTCCAGTGTTCTATCTACTTCATTGCCACCTAGATACGCTCTCGCCATGTACTCTATGATCAAATAGAAATCCCTCTGTTTGGCTTTAAAAGTCCTTCAAATTTGAGCCTATTTTTTCTTTCCAGCCTCCAGAAAACACTACTCCCCCTCTTACACTCTGGCACCAGGCCAAAGTGGCCTTCTCCATGTTCCTTATATATAACTCTCCATCTCCCATCTCTGGGCCTTTGTATTCACAATCCCAAACACCTGGAAAATGTTCCCTTTCCCTAACAGAGTACCTCACATCCTTCAAGTTGCCACTTAAGTACTAACTTGTACATAAAGCCATTTCTGAGCCAAGCCCCCACAAGGGCCCGTGCTTTCCCTTCCTAAGTACCTTGTATGTGTTTACTTATTCCGGATATAATTAGATATGAACTTCTTGTTTCACCCGCTGAGGCAGTTGGAAGATAGCACATAAAGCATTGACCCTAAAGCCAGGAAGACCTGAGCTCAAATCTGGCCTCAGACACTTACATGCTGTGTGAAGCAGTTCACCTCAATTTGCCTCAGTTTCCTCAACTGTGAAATGGGGACAAAAAAAGCACTTACCTCCAAGGATTGTTGTGAGAATCAAATGAGATGATATTTATAAAAGCTCTTAGCACAGTACTAGGCACATAGTAGGTGCTCCATAAAGTGCTTATTTCCATCCTTTTCTCCCTACATTGGAACATAACCTCCTTGAGATTACAGCATGTGTAAAGGCCTTGTAAAGGACTGGCTCTTGAACTCAACTTTAAATAGGTGGAGATCTCAAGAGGGGGAAATCAAGAAGGACAATGATCTAGACAAGGGGTACAGTTTATTCAAAGGTATAAAAGCAGAAAATGGAATATTTTATAGGAGAGAACTGCAAGTAGTCCAATTTGGTCAGAACATGCTTAGGCTGGAGCTAGACTGTGAAGGGTTTTAAAGTCCAAAGAGAGGATCCAAGAGGTAATAGTGAGCCATGGAAGTTTCTTGAGCAGGAGCCAGAACTATATTTTAGGAAGAGCAAACTGATGGCTTTTCAGAATGACAAATTGGATATTTTGCATTTCCTTGATGCAACAAGTACATATAAAGAATCTACCTCCACTGGGCTCTCATGTGCCTAAGTCATTTCTCCCTTCCTACACTAAGATCCTAGAGGACAGGGTCCCTCAACCTATCAAAAAGATCTAATCAACTCCTACTGTACACTAAGCACTAGAGAGTCCTACGCCTTTCCACCAAGGAGATTTTTGTGTGAGGTGGGGGAATATATATTCATAGATAATATAGACATAAAATGAAATCAAAGTAGTTTAAGGAAGGAGAGCACTAGCCACTGGGATCATGGTGATCAGATCATCCTCCATTACGCTCAAAGTGTAAGGTCTTCAGCTGAATCTGGAAAGAACCCATGGATTTCAAGAGAGGCTAGGAAGGCATGAATTCCAGGCATGGGGGACAGTGTCTCAAGGACTGTTCAAGCCCACAATGAGAGCAGTTCAGTCACACTACAGTGTAAACAAAAATACAAAGAAAAAAAAGTAACGCCAAGAGCTGACAAAGGAATTGCCAAACACATCATACTTTAACATATTCACTCTAAAAATGTTCGGGGAATACTTCAAATTCAGTAGGTTTAGAAGTCATCTTCACTGAGGGAATGATGGACTCTAATAAAGAAATTCATATAGAGAGAAGGAGAATTATTCTGGAATAACAAAATTTCCCCAATGGAGATGGAAGACTGCTATACAACCTTACACCATTCTAGGTTATAAAAGGTTAAGACATTTATCTGAGAGCTGGAAATAAATACGCTTTAGTAGACAGGGAGCCCACCTTATTTCAAACCAATTTAAAACTTATTATCTATAATCAAGGCTAGATTTGAGAAAGTCAACTGTCAAAGGTACACTTAAAGCCTAATTTGATAAAAGCAGGGCTTCATGATGAGGAATTAAAGAATATGTTAACATCTCATGAACTCAATGACAAATTGTGTCAAACTAGCGACCATGGCAAAAGGAAGATGTATTATTATATATTAAAAATTATTTAAAGATGTGACAAGTTGGTGGCACAGTGAATAGAGCACCAGCCCTGAAGTCAGGAGGACCTGAGTTCAAATCTGGCCTCAGACACTTAACACTTACTAGCCATGTGACCTTGGGCAAGTCACTTAACCCCAACTGCCCTTCCAAACAAATTTTTTAAAAAAAGCAAAAAAAAAAAAAGATGTGACAAGCTGTAAGGTTTATTGTAGAAGTCAATCAACGTAATTATGTTACTTTGTCCCAAGGAATTCCCACACTATAATAAAAATGAGAGACACAATCTGTAGCTATGGAACACAGCCAAACCTACTTAGTCCCAAAGAAAGATTGAACCTGACCTTGGAAACAACTTGGAACAAAATGAACAAAATAGCCAAGGACAAAAAGTGAGTAGAATAGACACGAGGCCTAGCATTCCCTGTTTAATATAATCTAGAAATTACAGCCTAGAGTTGGAAACGGTTTAGCATTTTTGACAGTCCACCAGCAAACATGGAATCCTTTGGTCAAATGTGCACCCATTAAGAGCTTCATTTATCTTTTATTAAACTTTAAAACTGCCTTCAAGATTTAAAATGTCCATGGGGAGGTTAGGTGGCACAGTGAATAGAGCACAAGCCCTGGAGTCAGGAGGACCTGAGTTCAAATCCAACCTCAGATACTTAACACTTACTAGTCATGTGACCTTGGGCAAGTCACTTAACCCCAACTGCCCTGCCCTGCCTTCCCCCCTCCAAAAAAAAAAAAAACCAGAAAAAAAGATTTAAAATGTCCTCCCCTGGATGTAACATAGGACAAAACATTGAATTCATTGTGGCAGTTATATACAAACTTTTTCTATTTTGCATGCCTATTAATGAAGGCATTTTGTTCACAGAGCCCCTATCTACATAGACGTGTGTGTGTACATATGTGTGTGTGTGTGTATATATATATGTATACATATATATGCATGTGTATACATACATATATGGGAACTAGATATACAAAATGCATGTATGTATATACATATATTACTAGATGTTATATAACACATATACATGTGTTTATATTAATGTATACATACATATGTGTGTACATATATACATACACACATGCATACTCATGTTATTGGAACTCTGCTCCTGATTCAAAGTGACAGTCCTAAAAGCTAAGGCTTTGAAGGAGTCATAAAGCAGAAGCTTCTGCCCATCCTAGGCTTAAAGCTGTTACTCATACTTAAAGAGCACATTAGCACCCCAGCTAAAAAGAACATAAATATTTAGGCTGAGAAAAAGTACTATAACACTCTGGCTGAAGAAAGCTCGGTATCACCCAGTGAAGCCAGGGGCTCAAGTTGGTGAAGGACTGCAATGGCCCGTTGAAGAGCAAGCTCACAGAGTTCAACAGATCAAAGTATCTAGTACAGAAGAGACTGAACAGAGAAGAACTGAGAAGAACTGAACAGCCCAGTTTGACCCCTAGGGAAGCTGCCATCTAACAGCAGAGCACCTTGGAAAGGCAGCAACTGCCCAGCGGCCAAGTTACAGATTTAACTCAGTCCAGAAGCAGATTTGTCCCTCCAACCAAGACAAGTGCAGATAAACAACTCTTTCAGCAGAGGCTCTGTGCCCTGTGAGGAGTCAGCCTAGTTCTGGACTTCTGAATTGCCTTTGCTATGGATGTCCCCCACATGCTAAGTCTTTATCCACAGGCTCTGTGTGAACTGGTGGAAGAGTGTGACACAAAATTTTTGTTACTTTTTGGAGGGCATGGGGATGGGGAGGGCAATATTTGATAACTGTTGTTCTGGAATTCTTCAGGCATCCGAGCAAATGTCTTTACTAAAGAAGTACATCTACTGATTAATTAGTAAGGGGAAGGTTAGCGGGGGCTCACAGACTATAATATTGGGAGGATCATTGCCCACCAACCCCTAGAACCTTAATTAGTAGCAGCTGCCCCTTTCTGGGGACTTAGCCCATATCAGTATACACTTGGGAAGTAGGAGTGGGGGACAGTGTTATACATATAGGCAGTACCCCCATGATATAACACCTTTTGTACATTATAAAATATACACAAAACTGAGCTTTAAAAAGGATAACAAAGTCAAAAAAATCTTTAAAACAATTTATTCATTAATCATTAAAAACAACTTACTCTTTTGTAGAGAAGAAAGAAGAGGGGATGAAGGGGTTATAAGCTGCCACTGAGAGTGGCGGAGACTATAGGGAAGATAAGGGTGTAGATGGGTATGAGGTTAGGGTCAGGCAGGGAACAACTGTTACCTAGCCTCCTCATTATCCACTGTGTTGTCAGAGCAGGGGAAGAGAGAAAAGAGATGCCGAGACCAGACTAGGTGGGGACTGATTAGAGGCATTCCCTCCTGGGAAGAAGGACCTGTGGCTGATTTTCTAGTATGTCCCATACTCAAGAGGGGGAACAGAGTAATAGAGGCACAAAGCAGGTGCAAGAGCTGGTCTCCTCACTTCTAATGTTTACACGAACTCCATTCTGTAGACCAGGACGGTTGGGAGCTGTCCCCAGTGAGAGTGCTAGAAACAAATGAATTTCTTAGGAACAAAATGGCAGAAGAAGAATCAGTAAAAAGCTGTAGGCTCTACTCTTCATTCCATTCAGAAAGAACCTCCATATCATAGAAGTTATAAAACTCTTATCATCCAAGTTTCTAAAAACATCCATGAAATAAACTATTTCTAGGCAACACCTATTTTCCTTTCAAATAATAATTAGGTGCTGGCTTAGCTTAAACCAGTATCTTTTCCTCCTTTGTGGATCTAGTGTCTAAGTTCTTCTCCGGAAAATATACACAGGCTGCCCCAGAGGGCAAACGAGATTGAATTCAGGGACTTCTGAGCTAACCTATTCTTAATAATAATGTCATTTGTTTTCATTTCATGTTCATTTAGAAACATACTTCCGCCCCCACCATGGCAAAAGCCATCCTTTTTAACATCCCTTCTACTATGGTTCCAAGAAAGTAGCAAGAGCCAAAATAAATACACAAAACTTATCAAGAGAAATCTATATGAAACTAAAAAATGCAGACAATATCTCTCTACCAAGATACCACACACTTGAGACTTAGAAACAATTATAGAACATGCTTTAAAGAAAGTATTAAGTAATTGGTAAGAGCCATACTAATGTAATAAAAATACTGATACCATCTAAATTAACTTAGAGATTTAGTGTTATACCAACTAAATTACCATGCAGTTACTTTAAAGAGGTGGGGAAAATAATGAAAACAATTTATTTGAAGGAACAAAAGATCTAGAATCTTAAGGGAAATAATGTTAATATATATGTCATATACATGAATGAAAAGGAAACAGCATTTCCAGACCTTAAATTTTATTATAAAGTAATAATCATCCAAACTATTTTGAGCTGGTTAAAAAGGGGAAAAGCAAATTACTGAAACAGACTAGACAAGCAAGAATTAGAAGAAAAAAATTACCTCACTAACTCAATATCTGATAGCCCCAAAACAAGTCACTTGAGGACTCAGTATTCAACCAAAATTGATGGAACTGGAAACTAATTCGGAAAAAGTAGGGTTAGATCAACATTTTATACCATATACAAAAATCAGTTACAAGAGGAAATTATATTCCAACAAGTCGAGAAGCATTTATCAAATACTTTTTATGTGCAAGGCAGTGTGCTAAGCTCTGGGAATACACAGAAAGTGTTATAGAAGAACAAGCACACTTATACACTGTCAGTAGAATTATAAATCGCTCCACCAGTTCTTGAAAATAATTTGGAATTATGCAAAAAAAGTGACTAAAACATCCATACACTTTGACCCTACTAGGCATATGACCCAAGGACAGGGGTGGGCAACCTGTAGCCTCAAGACCACATGTGGCCCCTGTATCAGCAAGCACCCTAGCATACCTAGGGCGGCTACTAGCACAGGTTCTTAGATCTGCTTTTCTAAAGGAAAGCAACTCAAAGTGGGTTAACAATCTTACTTTAATCAATCAAATACCATTTACCTAGTTCAGG
>CM053582.1:14566280-14601357 GCA_028627135.1 Pseudochirops cupreus
AGCCTGGCGCCACGGGCTCCACGTGATCACATTCAGCCTATTAGGGAACAGAGTATACTTTCAAATATCCAAGGGTCCTCAGGGTCACGTAGCCACTTTAGCAAAGGGCCTAGGGGCAGGGAAGATCTTCAGATTCCCATAACAGCCCCCTAGGTCCTCAAGGGCAGCCCTTTGACTGAATCCAAACTTCAAAGAACATATATCCCCTTAATAAAAGGATTTCTTCTGTCAAAATTGGACTCAGTCAAAAAGCCACACCCAAGGACCCAGAATGTCGTAGATTCCCCGCCGCTGCAGATCAAAGGTAGAAAGAAAAGTCGCATAAAGACACAAAGGTTCACAGCAGTACTTTTTGTGGTAGCTAACGGGATGGTGATTTCATTGTCCTAGGGAACTCCCAAATGAAGAAAGTCCCTACCACCGTAGGTTGGCAACTTCTCTCCAATTTATATTCTTAGAGAGATGCTTTGGACACTGAGAGGAAAAGTGAATTACCCAGAGACAAATAACCAGTATGTGTCAGAGACGGGACTTGAATGCAGGTCTTTCAGACAATGAAGCCAGTTCTCTATCTATTCCGTCATGCTTGGCCAGCATTGAAAAAAGAACAATGGGAAAGAAAGCAAATAAATATCAATTAGTGAATAGCTAAGTTCGCCATAGCATATGCATGTAACAGAAATATTGTACCATAAGAAATGATAAATCAGAAAGGCAGGAGAAGACATGAAGTGACTCAGAGTAAACTAAACACAACCATGAAAACAATACATACAATCATTAGGATAATGGTAAAGGAAAGAATAAAGATGAACTGAACACAGAATAATTATGATGATCAGTCTTGACCTCAGAGAAGAGTAAAAACATTTTCATTTTATATATGAGGAAACTGAGGCCCAAAAATGAGGAGTGAGTTTTTCAATGTCCATGGCAAACCAAGGGTGCTAGTAGGCTATACTGAAACTGCAACAGAGACTGAGTAAAAGCGTAACAGAAGGTGAAAATGAGTCATTGTTGACAAATTCAAGTTGTAAAGGCAAAGTTTAGCCGGTTGTGGTGGTGATTCCTCATAGTTGGGAAGGCTGAGGCTGGTGAATTGTCTGTGTTTGGGAATTATTACCCACCATTGGGCTAAAGCCAATGGGGTGCCCACACTAGGTCTGGTGTCAATATGGGAAGACCTAGGGAGCTTGAGGCCACTATGGTGCCCAAGGAGGCAGAGAACCAGACTACATCAGAAACAGAGAAAGATAAAGCTGCTATGCTAGGCTGTTATACTTAAGCCTCAGTAAGATGGGGAGACTCTTTAGGGGAGGCAGTCCAAATCAGATACCATCAATCAGTAACACCCAAGGGTGCCAACTGGTTACTTGTTTGGAAGTGGGAAATGTGTAGAAGTGGTCAATAAAAATACAGGGAAGTGGCTAATAAAGCATAACTAACACTCTTTACCCTTTTCTCAGCAGGGGATTGCTTTTTACCATAAGAACAGGACTTCATATTTATCCAGATGAACTCTCCTCTTGTTGGGTTTAGCCCCAAGCTCCAGCTTTGGCCTATAACACTTGACCTTGTTGAAGAAACAGCCTGTTATTAGTATGGCAATGCCAAAGGGGTTGGCATGTTGCTTTCCTTCGTATTGCTTTCTTTTTATTATTGCGATTTGTTATTCAGTCAAGTTCAACTCTTGGTGACTCCATTTGGGGTTTTGTTGGCAAAGATACTGGAATGATTTGCCATGTCCTTCTCCACCTCATTTGACAGATGAGGAAATTGAGGCAAACAGGGTTAAATGATTTGCCCAGGACCACACAGCTTAGGAAGTGTCTGAAAGCAGATTTTAACTCAGCTCTTCCTGACTCCAGGTCCCACCCCTTGCTCTATCCATTGCAGCCCTACGTAGGAACTATATAGTTCCTTTCTAACAAAAACCTATGAGAAGAGAAGAGAAGAGAAGAGAAGAGAAGAGAAGAGAAGAGAAGAGAAGAGAAGAGAAGAGAAAGGAGGAATAGGTACTCTAGCTCAAAACAGAACTAAACAAAATAAACTAAGCAGTGATCGTGATCAAAGGAGAGATAGAAGGGTGACAGGCATGGACTATTGCAAAGACGATGGCTTCCTGGATCATCAGGAAGGAGATATTGTCAAGCAAAGCACAGCAACATGGAACTCCATCTTTATCAGAGATAAAGGTACCCAATTTCCAATTAATACAAAACTAGTTTTTCACTTATAAAAACAAATGATCATATCAATGTATATGTGGGTGTATGTATCCATACACACATTTATACCTGCTCTGTAACTTAGATTCTTCTTTTTAAGTTTGATGTCAACTTAAACACTAAGTCATAGCTTTGTGAACACTAAGTTATAGCTAAGGATCCCTGCAGGTCATATACTGAATTAGAAAACCACATATTAAGATAACCTGTGTTCCATTGTAGGGCAGCTAGGTGGCGCTGCAGCAGATAAGACTGCTGTGCCTGGAGTCAGGAAGACCAGAGTTCAAATCTGCTCTCAGACACTTACTAGCTGTGTGACCCTGGGAAAGTCACTTCACCCTGATTGCCTCAGTTTCCTCATCTGTGAAATGAGCCGGAAAAGGCAAACTATTCTAGTATCTTTGCCAAGAAAACCCCAAATGGTCCCACAAAGAATCGGGCACAACTGAAAAACAACTGAACAACATGTTCTAATGCAGTCTTGATTAGTTTGTTAAATATTTCCCAACTATAATTTAATCTGGTTGCATATTATAGTCAAGAGTATTATAAGACACACACACATAGGTGGCATATTTGACACCTCTGTTCTAGAATGAGAGATTAAATTACTTGTCCAGGCTTACATAATCAGCAAGTGACAGAGGTGGGACCAAGGCATTAGGACCCTAACAAATAAGGCTCCCTTCGAACCCATCCTTGCCCCTGGGAAAACCATTCAAAGTCATGCCACACAAAGAACTCAGCAGCAAAAACTTTGCCCACAAAGGTCTGTACCTTAGTATCCAGGAACAAAGGTTAAATCCTGATATTCAGAGACCAGCCTGTCTGGGAGGGGGCAGAAAGAGCAATGCAAACAACTCCCCTTGGGACTACTTTTACATCTTTTGGAGTCAACTAAAGCCATTCCAAAACAATCGACAGCTTTCTTTCCCAAGTGGGCTCCACTGCCCCCTTCTAGAAGTCAATCTCAATGCTTCATTAGTCCTGAAAAATTCATGGAAGTTTTAAATCCTTGAACACGCTGCCATCCATGCAGAATTGCAATAATAATATTTTCTTAATGCTAATCTGCTTGTGTTCCTGCAAGTTTATAAATAAAATGATGGGTTTTTTTTTCATAGATTAAATACCACTGGTTCTCTTTACATAGCTTTATGCAGAGTCTAAGTTTGAATGAAGTAAAATGAACAGCTCCGCAATCCAAAGTCACAGCAGAGAACTAAAAAGATGAACCCCAATCCCATTTTACATGTCCACAATATTGGGTTTAGACTTTGCCTTTTTATCTGTTACTGTTCAGAATGTTCACTTAATAAACTTTCAATTTTTCTCTCCCAAATAATGGCTCCCTGCCTAAAAGATTTATTTCTTTAGTTAAATTAACTGAACAAAAATAAGCAACACTAGGGGATTTAAGGAGCCCATTCTCTCTTAAGTGGAAAATAAATTGAACACAAGTTAAACTGAATAGCTAAGTTTTCGTTTTCTTTCTTACTTTTCATTTCTTTTTTTTAAGTACAAATTCAAAGGCATCCGGGAAACAGACTTGAACTTCATTGGGCTCCACTTCCCAGTTTAGGGTCACTCAAATTGTAGCTGAGAAGAGGCCTTCTTTTGCACATTTCAGATTGCAAATAAGAAGCAGGAGGCAGCACGTGTCCATCTTCACTGCAGTATTTCCTCAGACCCTGATGGAGACAGGCCAGGAGCCAAGAGCCTTGGGAATAGTGACAATAACTAATGATATTAAAGAAAAGGTATTAGCATCCATTTTTCTGCTGTATCCTAAGGACCATGGGATTTTTCCATCTGACACAATGGAAACTTTCCATATGTATTGTCTCCCCCATTAGAGTAGGAACTCCTTGAGAGTAGGGACTGTCTGACTTTTCTATTTGTATCCTCAATATTTAATGCAGTGTTTTGCACACAGTAAGAGCTTCATAAATGCTTTATTCATTCACCATTCATTTGTTTACCATGCTAAACAGGTTTGCATCTGCTTCCTGAAAAGTTTACACAGCAACAGAAACAGCAGTCAAGGATTCTAGAGAATACAAAGACACAACTGTATGGTCGTGGTAGATGAAGTCAATCCAAGATCGGAGGAAAAAGTATGAGACCATGGGGTACAATGAAAAGAGTGCTAGACTTAGAATCATAAGACCAGAGTTCAAATTCTGGATTTTGCTACTTATTACACCTGGGTGACCTTGGGCAACTTAACTTCTCACGCTTCAGCCGCCTCTTTGATGAAACAAGGAGGCTGGACTCATTGGCCACCAAGGTCCTTTCCAGTCCTAGATTTGTGACCCTATATGTGACCCTGGGCAAGTCATTCCCTTCACTGGGTTTTGGTTTCCTCACCTGTAAAGTGAGAGGGCTGAACTACTCCCATCTCTTGATTGATAATCCCACAACAAGATTCATTCCTTTAACCTGGTCTTCAGTCATCTTCCTGATGAATATGACTACCAATGCAGTTGCTATCTTGTCTCAGGATCTCTTTCATCTAAACTTCAGGGCTTCTTAAACTGTGGCTTGTGACCCCAGGTGGGGTCGTGAAAAAGTTGGCAACAGTAAAAGGTTTCTGAATATGTGACGACAGAAAAGTAATTTAAAATCAAATGTATAATGAATCTAAGTTGTTTCTGTCATTACACAACTTCATTGCAGCCTTGATTCTGAACACAAAGCATGAGTACTTTGCACTGCACATGCCCTCAGGCCATACAACTCCAACTAAAACTGCTGAAATGCAAAAAGAGGTTAACAGTGGAAAACGTTTAAGAAACCCTGGTCTAAAGAACAGTCTTCCTCCCCATCCTTTTGTCCCTTCTCAGTTTCTTGTGCCACCTTCTACAATTCTAATTGCTCCTTTCATGGGCCCCAAGAGATTGGGTCAGGAGGAGTTGGCATTGCAAGTCTATGGGGCCCACACCGATTGGGAAATGCCTCACACAGTCCACTCTGTCTAGGCCAACTCCAGCCATGCTTTGTTCTCCTATCTAGCTGTCTTCTCAGCCCCAATGCTGTGTGTGGCCTTCACCTATTCTTTCTAGCTCCAGAATCATAATTAAATAAATACAACAATTGATACTATAAAATACGTGCCATTCTAGGAAAAAAAAAGTGAATAAAAGGATTTATAAAGTGTCTACTATATGCCAGACACTGTGCTAGACACAAGCCTTCAAGGTAGATGCAATTATCTCAATTTTGCAGATTAAGAAACTGAGGGGAAAAAGAAGGTAAGTGTCATGCTGGGGTCATATAGCTAGTAATGTTTGAGGACCAATTTGAACTTGGTTCTTCCTAATTCCAGACCTAGTGCTCCATCCAATGTGCCATCTAGCTACCTCCACTATTTGGGTCCATTCACAGGTACCATCAATTCCCACACCAAAGTAACCTTCTCCAGACATCAATCACCTATGTGTATTGTCTCTGCCATTAGGATGTACACTTCTGGAAGGCAAGGACAAATGTCAGTTCTGGATTTAACACAGTGCACATAATAAGCAATTAAATCATTTTCCTTATATTCACTCATTTCTTGCTCCCCCATTACTACTTCCAGACCATCCCCATCTGACACCATCACATCAAATTCTTCTCCCTTGAGGTCAATCCACTCCATCTATCTCTTTATCTCTATACAAATTTTTCAGCCTGGGCTGTAAGGCTCTCTACACAGTGTGGCTCTTACATGCTTTTCTCCTTTAATGGCCATCCCCTTCACACACTCTCTACTCAAGTCATACTGCATTCTGTGCCATTACACTCAGGACCTCATTCATGTCAGAACTTCAAAGTTTACTTAATCCCTAAAAATCTCCAACAATTTAGAGTTCTAAAGACGCTGATTCCTCTAGCTTTTTCTTTTCGTTGACTTCAAGTCCTTGATCATTTTTCTTTACCAGCTGGATAAATTCTTCCCCCACTTCCCTCATTGGCTGATGAGGGCATCCCAGGGGAAAGACTTTCAAAGATGTTGGCTTTAAAGCAACTAATTTGAAAATACAAGCATTTGTTTGAAGTGTAGACAGAGGATAATTCACCAACTTGATAAATGGTATTTCTCTGCTCCCAGAATTTAATATGTTCCCCAATTCTACATTCCCAGAGAATATTGAGGTGATTTGCAGGTTATGGAAAAAGAAATCAAATGAGCTAAAAACCCACAGCACATACATGGACATTCCAGATTTAGGATATCAAAGACCTTAAAAGCTATGTGTTCCTGGAAAGACTCAGAATTGGAATGAAATAAGAAGATTCGTATGGATCATATAACTTTTACAAAATAGATTTACTTAACAATTGCATGGCAAGGCAAAGACACAAGACAGGTTCAAGTAGATTCAGCTCCCCTCCTCCAGATGAAGTGGACAGAAAGCTGAACCTGGAGTCAGTAAGATAGGAATTCAAATCTAACCTTACATACCTACTAGCTGCATTACCCTGGGTAAGTCACTTAACTTCCATCTGTAAAATAAGGATAATTTACCTCATAGGGTAGCTGTGGGAATCAAAGGAGAATATTCATAAAGTACATATTGCCTGACACTTGGAAATTCCTTAATAAATGCACATTTCCTCCCTTCTTCCTATTAGAGATGTATCCTGTCAGAGATGCTGACTCATATATCAGCAGGGAAACTAGTAAGCCTAGGGAACGCAGACTATTCCAACAATGGGACTTTCATCCCTTCAGCAACCAGGAAGCTGTAGCTATGATTCAAGACTTGGTTATATGAACCAATAAACATCCAAGTACAGTTTCATTGCATTTTTAGTGGAAAACCTTCATAGAGAGCAGAGACTCTCCAACCTTAGTAGATGTTGCTTCTACCACACTGTTAGTCAATTAATAAATTTTTACTAGGAGAACTGGCAGTGTTAGGTTTTGTGCAAAAGAAATAACATAGTACCTGTTCTCTTGAAAGTGACACGCTATGTGGGGAATTGGAATGTGTACATACACACACACACACACAAATCAAAGCTTGAAAACATGTAAAAGGCAACAGATTCGCAAATAAGATGACAGAGACTAAATCAATAGCTGAGAGGTTGGCAAGAAAAGGAGATGGTGTTGTTTGGGACTGACAGTGTACACTGCCTAGAGATCTGCTCTGAACCAGAGTCCAAAGGATCATATAGAGGGAACTGAAAGGGATCTCCAATAGTCATCTACTCATTGGACAGATGAGAAAACTGAGGTCCAGAGGAATTTCAGTGACATTCCCCAGGTTATACAGATAATAAAGGGGCAAAGCAGAGGAGAGATCTGAACACAGATCCCATGACTCTAAACATTCTTTCTGCTGTACCACATTCATCAGTAGAGAGGGAAGGGTGGTCTAATCTATGGGAACTGCCAAAAATTACATGTGGAAGCTAATCTGAGAACTGAGGGTCTTGGAATTTAGGTCTAAAGATTCTACTTTCTACAATATAGCCAGAGATATATTGCTAAAACCAGATGATTCACTTTCCATGGGAAATATTTCATTGTGAATTCCAATTTGGGAAGTACTTAGAAAACAGAATAAAAGCCATTCCCAAATGAAGTCTTCCTTAATGACCAAGAAATTGCACACCAGGTATAGACCAAGTTTAGAGTGAACCAAAGGAACACAGGTTTCAGTTCTCCCAGACAAGCTTAGACAAGCAGTAAGAACAGAGGAAAAAGAAAAGTCATCTTCAGCTTGGTTGTAACTCCTTCCTTGGCTCGTATAAGATCCTCTGACAGCATGTGCACGAAAGCTGCGACAAGAAGAGCCCAACCACCGGCAAAATCTTCCATGAGAGCTCGGAGGGAAGAGCCAAATTTCCACTTGGCCCAATCAACACTAGCTCCCTGGAGTAATAGAGAAAATGGAGAAGTTGGATGAAAGCAGGCAAGGATTAGCCATTTCCTGGTGACACCTCATTGCCTCTTCTTCATAATGTGTTAGTTTGTGATGCTTGGTGTTATCTTTTATGATGAAATATTGCTTTCTCCTTTAATTCACATACACTGCCCAGAAGCTCCCTGGCTTCCTGGAATCATTATTAATTTGATATATCTGAGCAATGATTTTTCAGACATTACAACCTCTGCTAACGGGATTGACCTAGGCAAAGGTATGGAAGCACACTAAATTTAAATCAAGTCACAGAATGGGAAATCCAAACAAAATTCCAAATTTTTGGTTTCAGTTTATGAGTTAAACATTGGGTCACACAGAAAAGACCCTGGGACACATCCCTCTCAGCATATCAGAGGTTTTATGCAGGAAAAACCCAATCCTGAAACCCTATCATGCCTTAAGCCAAGGCTGTAGGTGGGAGGTATTGTAGCCATGTGGGAAAAAGTACTGGATTGGATGCCAATGGAATTAATCTCTACCACAGGTACCACTTGGGGAATCCAAGTCTTTCTATACTGGTTTTCCTCCCAACTATAAGCAGACCTTGCAGAGATAATGAGAAAAATGAAATTAGGTATAATACACTGCAATTAAAACAATGCTATCTTAATGATCCTGGTCATGTTACTGCTTGCAAAATTTGCTGGACTTTTTTCTTGAAATAACGAAATGTCATTACAATGTGCCTTGGAGTTTAAAGGAGGGGATATTTTTTTCTTCAGGAAATAATCTGTCAATTGAATTGGTCAGTATATTTTGGGGGTTATTCAAAAGTTTTGGAAAATTTTCTCACACCATTTACTATGCTATAATATTCAATAGTATGGCATTCAAGTTTTTGTCATGCTTTTGTGTTTTCCCCTGGGAGACCTATATCCTCAATCAATCTGTGCCTATTCGGTCTTCAAGGTCAGCCACTTTGGCTTGTACAGAATTCATTAATGTTGTTGCCTTTTGCTTCTCGTTTGCCAAATATTATTCTACTTCTCAATTTTGGATTCCAAATTTGTCATTTTCTACTTCAAAGGTTCCAATTTTTGTGGTGTGCACATATTATCTTCGAAACTTTGTACTCTGTTTAGTTGTTCATTTTCCATTAAAAGCTCTGATTTCACACTATGTTGTTCCTATCATTTTATTTTAGAAGTTTTATTTTTTTTTCCACTTTTGAACCATTCTAGAGTTTTCTTTTGGTTTTTCATGATATCTTTCTTGTCCATAGGGTTCTATTATTCACTGAAAACTTTTGCCTCATTTTCCTTCTTGGTATAATGATTGCACATAGTGTTCTGGCCTCTCTGACTTTTTACTGATTTTTCTTTTGTCCTTATGAAGCTCTCTGCTGATTGGGAAATCAAGAGAGAGATTTTATGCTTAGGCCTTCTTTGCTGGGCTTTTGGTCTTTCGACTTTTCTCTTGTCACTTATCTCTGGTTTCACACCCACTGTTCACACCATTCCACCTCTGGACAGATACATCCCAGAGTTGGGCATCCTCAGCCCCCTCACATCTGTGGGTATTAGGGATGCCTCAACCCAAGTCTCCACCAGGAGTACAGAAAGAAGGATGGTGTCAGATCAGTTTCTAGTCCTCTTTCCCATATGCATAGAAGCTGCCTCTTCTAGACAGCTCTGAGTCATTGCTGCTTTTCCTTTATGTTCTGACCCTTCCCTTTCAGTTGTCCTCTCTTTCCCTCATATGGCTGGACAGAATGAATATCTGCTGTCTCTTCTGGGGCATGGGGCATTTCAGGTGAAGAAAGTACTTTGAAAGAACTGGTCAGGGATCCTCACAGCTAGACCCTGTGACAAAAGCCTGTAAGGATGCTATTGTTCTGTTTTCACATGGTGTACAGAGTGAATTGGCGAGGGCGGAGACGTTCAGTGGGAGCTCTAAGAATTTAAGTTCAGTTCTCATTAGTCTAGAAAGCAGTAGTCATGAAGGTGAATTGGTACTGGCTAAAAACTAGAGAGATCAATGGAACAGATTCAATATACAACATACAGAAGCAAGTGAACACAGCAGCCTAGTGGTTTATAAACCCAAGGACTACTTACGAGTTAAGGACAAAACTTCTGGAAAAATTGAACAGCAGGGTGGCATACCTACACTACATACATACATACATACATACATATACTACATATCAAGATAAACTACAAATGCATATGAAGATTAAATATAAAAGATCACATCTTAAATAAATTAGGGGAGCAAGAAAGAAATTATTTTTCCAATCTATGGAAAGGGGTAACTTATGATCAAACAAGGGATAGACAAGATCACAGAAGACAGACAATTTTGATTATATAAAATTTAAAAGGTTTTGCATGAACAAAAACAATGCACAACCAATTAGAAGAGAAATAACTAGGGGGAAAAAACTGAAAAGTTTCCTTGAAAAAGGTCTCATTTCTGGGATATATAAAGAACTGATTCAAATTTATAAGACTAAGAGCCATTTCCAAATTAATAAATGTTCAAAGGATATAAAGGCAGTTTCCAAAGCAAAAAATGTCACATATTGCCAAGCATACTAAAATTGTTCCAAATCACTTACAATTAAATAAATACACGTGAAAGTAACTCAGAGGTTCTATTTTACACCATCAGATTGACAAAGCAAGAAAATAACAAACGTTGACAGGGCTTCAGGAAAACAACCATATTAATAAGGAACTGTAAGTAGAGCTATGAATTGGACCAGCCTTTCCAGGAATCAACTAGAAACTATGGCCCAAAAGTTGGCATCTGTGCATATACTTTGATACTGCAATATCACTACCAGGCCTGTAACTCAAAGTGATCAAAGAGAAAACCCCTCCATGTGTACCAAAAACATTTATAGTCACTCTTTCATAGTATCAAAGAATTGAAAACTAAGGGGATGCTCTTCAATTGTACAATAACTGAACAAATACAGTATAGGAATATAATGGAATCCTATCTTGTCCTAATAAATGAAAAACAAAAATACAGCTTTAGATAAATTTGGGAAGACTTTTATGAATTGACGCAAAGCAAACAGAACCAGGAGAACAACTTACACAATATTGTAAAGATTATAAAAGGCTTAAAATTCTGATCAGTGCAATGACTAACCGCCATTCAGGAAGCATGCTGATGATACATGCTACTCATCTCCTGATCAAGATGCAGAATGAGGCATATTCTTGGACATGGTAAATGCAGTCATTTGTTTCGCTCGACTATATGTATTTATGATAAGGGTTTAGTTTTTGATTTTCCAAAGTTGGGAGATGATTGGGGGGGAAATGCATGCTAATTTTTAAAAATTTAAAAATTTTTAAAAGAATTTAAGTTCTCTGATGTTTTCACAAGGTATTTTTACCTTGTGGCATTTGTTCCCTTCTCCTGTGGATTCATCTTTAATTATTCTATATCTGGTGAATTATTCCATTTTCTGACATTTGTGGGTTGCAAAGTTTTGCAAAAACTATTCTGCCATCTTCCCAATCACATGATCTGACATGCTTCTATAAACAAAAGCATAGTACAAGCAGGAACACTATATATATATATGTGTGTGTATGTGTGTATGTATGTATGTGTGCATATATGTATATATGTGAGTGTGTATGTATATATTTGTGTATATATTTGTATATGTTTTATATATGTATATATACACATATATAATACACACACAGAATGACAGAGAGAGAGAGTATAATTTTAAATTGCATTGAAAATAGAGATTCTGCTTTTCGACGTTGATTTCAGTTATTGGAAAAGAATATTTGTCTTTATCAACCTCAACTCCTCCAATTACTATTTATGTGACATCGGATAAATCACTTCATCAATCTGAGCCTCAGTTTACTCATCTGTAAAATAAGAAGTTTAGACCAGATAGCAGTTAGGTGGTATAGCAGAGAGAACTGTAGCTAGGAAGACCTGAGCTCAAATGCTGCCTCAGCCACTTACTACTTCCTGTGTGACCCCTGGCAGGTCATTTAACCTTTTTCTGCCTCATCATCATCAACCTTCATCAGCAAAATGATAATAATATCACCTACCTCCTCGGGTTGTTGTGGGAATAAAATGAAATATCTGTAAAGCACTTTGCAAAACTTAAAGTAGTATAAACTACTATTATTACTGTTAATGTTATTATTAAATGACTTCTTTAATTGGCTTCAGGTTCTGAATTAGAACAAAATGAAACATTCATGGGCACTCAGCAATTAACAAAATAAGGCTCACTTGGCACACAAAAAAACCAGACACTCAACAAGGAAATAGTGTTTAGTTGAGCTCAGACAGACTTTGCCTTCTCGTTTCCATAGAGAAATCAAAAACAATACCGCGAACAGTCTTGACCTTTCAGTTACAGGTTGGAGTTTGGACATCAGGACCAGGGGGAACAGGAAAGAGATTCGTTTTCCTGAACTGTTCAATGTACATTCATACTCTTCTCTCTGAAACAGCCTGACAGTTGGTAAGTGTCACCCCTACTAAGGTTCTTACAAGAGCTGTGAGACTAATGGTAAGATGACGATGCCAACAAAGAGACACAGAACAAGAGAGGGTCATGTGACCAAAGAACTAACTGGTAGCCCACACAAGTGTTCCACTAGTACCATGGAGGTGTAAAAAAAAAAAAAAAGGAGGAAGCCCCTCAGCCCACTGGGCAGACCTGCTGGGGGGAACTTATGGAAAGAGATGGACAAGAGTGTACATAATGGGCAGCCAAGAATGAATCACTGGAAGGAATACCTACTCTATGAGATCACAAAGACATTTGAGTACTGAGTGTTTTGAGGAAGGCTTTGATCATAGCATATTTGATCTAGAGTTGGATGGAACTTCCAACGCCATCTAGTCCAGCCCCCCTCATATTACAAAGGAGGAAACTGAGACCCATGGAGGGGAAGGGATTTGTCCAAAGTCACACAGAGAATTCTATAGCTGAGAGGGACCTCAGAGGCCAACTGGTACAACTCCCTCACTTTACAGAAGAGGAAACTAGGGCACAGATGAGTAATGCAATTTGTGCAGGGACATATATGGGCTCCTATATCTAGAACTGAAAAGGACTTCAGAGATCATCTACTCCAACATCTTCATTTTACAGAAGAAGAAACTGAGGCCCAGGGAGGGGAAGGGACTTGTCTAATAACACATTGGTAATAGGTGGACCTCACTGAGTTTGACTTCCTCATCTGTAAAAAAGGGATCATAATACCTACCCCACAGAGATATTAGCAAGCACAAATGGATCATGGATGTAAAGCACTTTGCACACATTAAAATACCATCTAAATGCCAGGTATTGTTTGAACTAGTATTATCAGTCCTTTTCTCCCATTTGGTGCACTCTTTAGACTAGACTCCATCATGGCCCCAGAAATCACATCATCAGAAAACTCCTCACTCTTCAAGAACACATGAGAGTTGGTACTCACACCTTAGCAGCACCCCCAATATGCTTCCTCCTTCTGATTCACAAGCTGGAAGGCTGAACAAAAACCACCTCCCAAAGCCTCCATTTAATGAGGGTTCGAAGGCCAGTCATCTCTTCATTTCCCATGACTGCATTCCTTTGGACCGGACTCCATCATGCCCCCATGCCAAAGACCTTCCCTTCCCCTGGCCCTTTCAGCTTCCTTTGTGTGTTATCTTCCCCTGTTTGACTGTAAGCTTTTTGAGAGCAGGGGTTATCTTTCTTTTATGCTGTGTGTACATATACATACATATGTATATGTATATGTATATGTATATATATATATGTGTGTGTATATGTATACACACATATTCTAGTATACTGTATCCCTAGTGCTTAGCACAATGCCTGAAACACAGTAGGCACTTAATAAATGTTTGACAGTTGACTGTCATTATCATCAACTACCTGTATCACCCTGAGCAATTTAGTTCCCTGGGAGCAGGGTACCCTCCAAGTACACTGGACATTCTATGATTGTGCCCATTGTATCCTTCACATTACCTCTGGTCTCTGTGCTACCCTCTAAAAGTATGTTTTGTAGTATTGCCCAGAGTAAAATATTTCTGATTGTATATATGGGTGTAGTCATATACTCAGACAAGCTGCTTGAGGATAAACTCTTGAGATAAATAGGGAGCATGTATCACTTGGTACCAAATTCTGCTCCCAGAAGCCAAATCTATTTTTAAAGTTCTCATAACATTTCTCTCCTAAACCATAACCCAGGATTTTCATATTGGAAATGATAGGCTCTCTTTGGCAACTGACGTAAAGGCATCACTTTCATCAACAAAGATGGTTTTTACAGGAATCAAAATTCAGGAAAAAAGCTTCCTCCCACTCAATCCCACCCCAAACCTAGGGCCATGGAACACAGCAACTGATTGTATGGCCAAAGCAAGGGGGTAGGTTGGGGGCAGGGATTAAGCTAGGGTTTATAACATTAGTCTTGAAGGTTCATGAGAGGAATTCATCAAGCATTTATTAAATGCCTACTTTGCATAAGGCAGTGTGGCAAAGTGGATAGAGAAGAGGACCTGAAGTCAGGAAGACAGCTTCAAATCCTGCCTCTGACACATATTGCCTATGTGACCCTGGGCAAGTCACCTAACCTACCTCTAGGTCAGAGGAATCAAACTCAAAGAATAATAGGGGCCACTAAACTATGAAAAAGGATTCCTGCAACCACATATAGACTTAGAAAAACACAAAGTAATATTATCTGTGTTTTACTGCATTTTTAATTCTTTTGTTAAGTATTTCTCAATTTCATTGGTTCCTTCAGGAGTATTCTGAGGCCACAGCTTTGATCTCTCTGCTCTAGGTAATTCTTTAAGACTTTAAGTTTCAGAGCAGCAGCTCACATGCATTGTTGGCAGAAGGCATTTTCTTACTAAGAATTTCCTATATCAATGACATTGTTAGTTTGGTCCAAGAGAAGAAAATCAGAGGATCATAGATTTGTTGTTGGAAGAAAACACAGAAACCATCTTTTGTAGATGAGGAATTGAGAAACCAAGGGGTTAAATGATTTACCCAAAGTCACACACAACTGACTAGAGTCTGAGGTCTGATTTGAATACAAATATTCCTGACTCTTAAGAACAGTATTCTATCCATTTTGCTAACTGTACTAGTTTGGTATTCTAACTGTGGTAGCTAGGTGGCGCTGCAGTGGATAGAGTACCAGGCCTGGAGTCAGGAAGACCTGAATCCAAATCCAGTCTCAGACGCTTACTAACTGTATAACCCTGAACAAGGTAATTAAGCCTGTTTGCCTCAGTTTCCTCCTCTGTCAAATGAGCTGGTGAAGCAAATGGCAAATGACTCCAGTTATCTCTGCCAAAAAAAAAAAGCCTAAATGGGGTCACAGAGAGTCAGACATGACTAAAACAACCAAATAACTGTGCTACACATGACACAGTGGATAGAGTTTTGGGTCTGGAGTCAAGAAGACCTGAGTTCAAATTTGGTCTCAGATACTTACTAACTGTGTGACCCCGGGCAAGTCATTTAACCTCTGTTTGCCTCAGTTTCCTTATCTGTAAAATGGGGATAAATAATAGCATCTACCTTCCAAGAGTTGCTGTGAGAATAAAAGGATTAAAGTCTCAAACAAGATAATAATTATATAAAGAGCATGTGTGCCTGGCCCATGATAATTGCTATAACAATGTTAGCTATTGGCTATTATGAAATTATCCCTGCCCTCAAAAAGCTTACATTCCACTAGAGGAGATAATATGTAAAAAGAGAAGACATCTGTGGGTTGGAGGTGACGGGGGTCAGGAAGTCTCACAAGGAATAGTAATACTGGGGGGACTGGGAAAGGCCTTTAAGGAATCTTAGAGACAGTTGGAAATACAAGAAGGTGGAAGTGATGGGGGAAGGCATTCTGGGCATGGGATGGAAGGGGAGGGTGAGGTGTAAAGTGGGTTGTGCAAAGGTACAGAGATGAGAATTTATCAGTTTGGCTAGAACCTCAAGTACATGAGAAGAAGAGGGAGCTCAAAGGTTTGTTTCTCTCTTGCATACCTACATCTGCTGCTTACAATACCATCCACTAAGTGAATGCACTTAATCAATCTCCCTCTAGGAAACTACCATCTCCATAAAACCAGGTTGCCTGGCACAGGGAGAGGAAGCAAAACAAAACAAGTATCACTTACCGTTTGCTCTAAGGGCCTGGAGTGATATGCCATAGGGACACTGGTAATGCAGAAACTGTGCTTAAAACCTAATGAATAGTCCTGAGGGATAGGAAAACACAGCCACCTTCACCTTCAACTGTAGGCTTATAGATCACTTGAGTTCAGCAGGGAAAATTCAAAGCTCATGACCAATCCAGAACATCCTAGGATCATAGATCTAGAATTAGGAGGGACCTCAGGGGTCATCTAATCTAACTCCCTCACTTTTCAGAGAAAGAAATTGAGACCCAAGGAAAAGGAAAGAGACTGGCCCAAGGTCACAAAGAGGATTATAGATTTAGAGCTAGAAAGGACCCCAGAGATCAACTGAAGCAAATCCCTTCCATTTACAGGTGAGGAAACTGAGGCCCAGAGAATGGAAGTAACTTGCCCAAGGTTAACTATGAAGAAACATTTAAAGCTTTACATGCTTTTTGTCTCCCATGACCACAGAATCACTTCAGTGGCCATTTCAATGTCAATGTTTTTCCTGATGAACATAAAATCAGGTCTTTTCAATGACATGGTAATATCATGAAATTATTTCCAAAAGGCAGTTAGAAGGATGCCTGCATCTTCCTTCTCAATAAAGTTTCCCAAGACTGATTCTGCTCCACAAAGATCTTCAGGCTTCTCGAAATTCACCCAAAATGCATGGGCACAAGTCTATCCCCAACAACAAAGGACTTTGGAATAAGAAGGGCCTTGAAGACCTTGCCTTAGCTTATCCAACCGGCAGAACAGAATTCATTCCCAAGTCCTCTCACTATAAATCAAGGGATTTTGCCATAACATAAACTCCTGAGCCATGGGCCACCACAAAAGAAATATCTTGGAACTGTAGCTTCTCCGATCAACTTGACTCATATTTACAACCTTCACAAAACCTAGGCTTCAATTTCCATAGAGACATTTAGGCAGTACATACTATGTGCCAGGTACTTTACAAATACTTAATTTGATCCTTCTAACAAACTTGGAGGGGGGAGCTGCTATTATTACCCCATTTTACAGGTGAGGAAACTGAGGCTGACAGAGGTTAAATGTCTTGCCCAGGTTCACACAGCCAATAAGTGTCTGAGGACAAATTTGAACTCAGGTCTTCCTGATTGCAGGCCTAGTGTTCTATCCACTATGGTGCCACCTAGTTGCCTCTGGCATAGTAGAAAGAAGATGGTCTATGGCAGCGGTTCTCAACCTATGCGTTGAGACCCCTTTGGGGGTCAAATGACCCTTTCACAGGGGTCGCTTAAGACCATCAGAAAACACATATTTCTGATGGTCTTAGAAACCAAGACACCGCTCCTCTATCCATCTCCAGGTGGGTCCACCCACATGCAGATACACCCACATATGAGCATTAAAGGGTCGTGGCATTAGGAAGGTTGAGAACCACTGATCTATGGATTAAATTAGATTACAAATTGAAATAAGTTTGCAAAATTTGCAGCACTACATAAACACTAGCTATTATCACTGACCTCTACAAATACGACTTTGATATGCTAACCATCTCTTAATGAAGCCTTGGCTGATAAGAAAATTGAGAAGTCCTATCATCAACAGGGATTAGTTTTGTTTGTTTCACTTTGTTTCCCTAGCACTTAGAACAGAGCCTAGAATACAAAAGGTGTTTAATTAATGCTTGTTGATATGACTTGACTTTATAACAATAATAGTAGCATTTATACATTTCATTAAGGTTTCCAAAGCACTTTTCATGTTATCTCATTTGATCCTTACAACAATTCTGTCAATTAAGTGTTATAACCTCCATTTTACAGATGAGGAAAGTGAGTCAGAGGGGGAGTAAGTGGCTTGCTCATGGTCACTCAGCTCATGAGTGTCTGGGAATGAGGCATTCCTGACTCCAAGATCAATGCTCTATCCACCATGCCATCTAGCTGCTGCCAATGAATGGGTGGCAATGGGAATTGGACAATTCTTAGTTTTATGTGAGGGTCATGGTAAGTATGTTTAAAGGTAGAACACAAAGATAAGTGGGGATTTTATACATAAGCTATTAATGATTTCCCAATTCTAGAAAAGAATTTCCCTATCTCTGTGTCTCCTATCTCTTGGATATAGTTCCTTCAATCAATCTGTAATACCGTCCTGCCCGCTTTCTCCTATCTCTTGACTACTACACCAAAAGAACTTACCACACCAACAATGTTACCAAAAGCGGAATATCCCCAAGTGTCCCAGAATTCCAGAAGCCAACCACCTACTTGCCTGGGATTGGATCTTGGTTACAAAATGGCAAATCCACTTAACCAGTTCCCGGAACATTCAGGCTTTTGTTTCTAAGTATAGTTATATATACCCAGCTGTTCTCCAAGCTCATTTTCAGAGGAAGTCTAATAAGGATCAACCCTAGAAAGATGTTTCACCTCTCACCTGATTGTAGATAGAAACTGATCTGGCCAGGGAGGGGAAATTGGGGAAAGTGAGGAGATAATGATGCCACTGAACTGACATGTATTAATGAGACAAGTCAGTTTATTGTTTATTGAAATTGACTACATTTCATGTAAATGTTTCTCTGGCAATAGACTGTTCAAGTTCAGTACTAAATTAGAGCACTTAAAACAACTTACTTTCTCCCCCTTAAACAATTCATAATTCAGTAGCAAATCCATAATGGAATAAAAGGCTCTGGGTATTATATTAAATTACATGAGCCTTTATATTAAAGAAAAGCTAGAGATTTGGTAGGACAATAAACTTCCTGAGCAGTATTTAATCTATCACTAGATGGCAAATAGTTGCTTGTCAATTCTGTCTTTATTATAGTGACTTTTTAGAAAAGTCAGTTTTTCAACTCATCTAGATGGTAAATATACCATTTGGATTTTTTTTTCATTTCAGATTTCTTTCAACTTTCATTTTACTTAATTGTTGAATTCCTGTTTTTTTTAAAATTCCTTAGGTGATTACAAAATATTTAGAGATAACTTTTTTTTAAAAGAGTATGATGTGAAACCTCATAGTTGCTAAAATTGACATTTTCATATTAGTACTAAATTGCAGCATGTTTTCATATGGTCAGTAATAGTTCTAAATTATTCTTCTGAAAACTCTGTAAATATCCTTTGACAAGTTATTTAACAAGGGACGATTCTTGATCTTATGTATTATTGTCAGTTCCCTATATAACTTGGCCATCCGTCTTTTACCAGTAATATTTAATGCAAAGATTTTGTTTTCCCACTAGGCAATTTCTCTTCTTTAGCTTGTTATAAAAAAAAAAAAGCTTCTTAGTATATTTTAATCAAAATTGTTAACTTGGCCTTCTATGATCACCTGTGCCCCTTCCTTGGTTAAGAATTTGTCCTCAGAAAACTTTAACAATAGTAATACATATGGCCACGGGGCTATACCATACAAATATACCATATTTTACAGCATATGAGGGACAATGAAACCCAGCTGTTATCTGGGATTTCGGATAATAAACTTCAGCTGGGGACTCAAGCACACGCTTAGATTTTCATCATCGCAGAGTTTTTAAGTTAAAAAACTGTACATGAAAATTCAAACTTTTTTTTTTGTCTTTTTGGAGGGGGAGGGAGGCAAGGCAATTGGGGTTAAGTGACTTGCCCAAGGTCACATGGCTAGTAAGTGTCAAGTGTCTGAGGCCGAATTTATTTACTGTGCCACCTAGCTGCCCCAACATTCATATTTTTAAAAGAATTTGGCCCCAGTCATCACAGTGAAGGATGAATCCTATCCTCCTCTGTTTAACAAAGTAAAGATGTGTGTAGAGGAGGCACAGATGTGGTGTTTATTGTGGTGTATGGTCTCAGATACTGGTCTGAAACTAATGTATGCCAAACTGTTTTCCAGTTTTCCTAGCAAATCTTATTATATAGTAAAATCTTTCTCCCTACCCCACTCTTGCAGGAATTTAGATGCCTGAGTTTACCAAGTGGTGAATCATTCTCTCCCAGTTCTTGCATTTCAAATCCATTTTATAGAATATTTTCTATGTTTTAACTAAAACCATATACTCTTTTTTTTGGAGCAGAGAAGGCAGGGCAGTGGGGTTAAGTGACTTGCCCAAGGTCACACGGCTCATAAATGTTAAGTGTCTGAGGTCAAATTTGAACTCAGGTCCTCCTGACTCCAGGGCTGGTGCTCTATTCACTGCACCACCTCACCAGCTCCATTATACTCTTAATGATTAACACCTTATAAGACAGGCTGAAGCCTAAGAATGTTATTCTCCCTTAATTCCTACTTTTAAAAAAATTGCTTCTCTGGTGAATCTAGACCTTTTACTCTGCCACATAACTTTCCTTCTCATATTGCCTAGTTGTACAAAGTACCCTCTTGACACTATGATATGTTTATTAAATCTATAAATTAACTAAAACAATACCATCATTTTTTATTATATTAGCATGGTCTAACTCTGAGTAGTGGCTACATCACTGATCAAGTAAATTCTCTTTTATTTCTGTAAAGATGGAAAAGAATGAACATTTACTGAGTGATAAGCCCTTTACAAACATTCTTTCACTTGATCCTAACAACCGTGGAAGGTAGATGCCATTGTTTTTCTCATCTCAGAGTTGAGGAAACTAAAGTAGACAGGTTAAATGACTTATCTAGGGTCATACGGCTAATAAGTGTCTGAGGTCAGACCTGAACTGAGGTGTCCCTGACTCCAAGCCCAGCACTCTATCCACTGGGCCAGCTAGCTGCCTATAGAAGAGGGTCTGATAATACTGTATTTATGAAAATCTTGAGAGCATTTTGGGAGGTTAAGTCCAATATATTTTCTGCAAATTGCCATTATTCTGACTAGAATTTCTCTGGTTATTATTTCTTCCAGGTTTTTGTACTTTATAGTATTGGAATGGCATTTTTTTGTGTGGGGAATCATTTTGTATCTTGCTAGTTGACATAAACTATTAATAATCCAAATTCGTTTCTTTGCTGATTATTTATATTTTTTAAGCATATCATTACATCATCTGTAAATAAGGAGAAATTTGTTATCCTCTTGTTGATGATGATATCTTTACTCTTCTTGCAATTCTTGAAAGTGAGTCATGTTTTCAGCTGTATCTGACTCTTTGTGACCCCATTTGGAGTTTTCTTTGCAAAAATACTGGAGTGGGTTGCCAGCTCATTTTACAGATAAGGAAACTGAGGCAAACAGGGTGAAGTGACTTGCCCAGGGTCACACAGCTAGTAAGGGAATGAGGCCAGATTTGAACTCAGGAAAAGGACTTTACTCCAGGTCAGACATTCTAGTCCCTGTGCCCCCTAGCTGCAACAGAAGAGTTAGCATTTCTATAATTATGTCAAATTATAAAGGAGAGAGGGAGTATCCTTGCTTTATCCCTCTTTGTACCTATGACATGTTGAATTTTAAATATTTCTTGGTATCTCTCATTGACAATCAACTATGAGGTAGGATCTCATTCACTGGAAGAGCATTGCGTGGTTACAGTTACTGTTCAGTCACTCAAAGTCTAACTCTTCCTGACCCTGTATGGCATTTTCTTGGCAAAGATACTAGAGTGGTTTACCATTTCCTCCTCCAGTGGATTAAGGCAAACAGAAGCGAAGTGACTTGCCCAGGGTCACACATTTAGTGAGTGTCTAGGTCTAGATTTGAACTCAGGTCTTCCTGACTTCAGGCCCAGCAGTTTTACCCATTGGGCCAACTAGCTGACTCAAAGAACACTGTATTAAGGGTTAAGAGAAAGATGCTCAAGCCAGAGGAAAACTGCAGAATCTCACATTTCAGAGTTAAAGCATTCCTGGGAGACCTGTTAATCCAACCTAGGTCTGACACTTTAAAACCATGTCAACTCAAACATGTTTCCCCCCCACCCTGACCGTTCCTTTATCTATAAAATGCGGATAATATAACCTCTAAGGATCACAGTGTTGTTGTGAATTTTGAGAGGTTGTAACAAGGACCATTTGAGATAATGCAAGTGAAAGTACTTTGGTGAGGTGTTAGCTACTCAATTAAAAAAAAAACAAACAACTTACCTCTCATTTAGAGGATCCAGGATTATTAGTACTGCTTCTTTTTTTGGATAAAATGGGGGATTTGTATATTAACTTCTATAACATTAGTAACCTTTATGAAATAGATATGTGGCCAAGGAAAGCAGAACATGTCCTAATGTTCTCGGCCATTTGTTTCAAAGCTGCTCTTGGAGATATCTTTTATGACGCAGATATTAGCTGTTGAACTTTTTAAGTTCCGCTAGCTGAGAAAATAAAAGTGTACAATAAAAATACCTAGAAATCGGAATGCTCTTTGAGAGCTGGACAGGATTTAAAAAAAAAAAACACCAAAACTGTATTTTACCATTAAGAGAAGGATTTAAGGTAGATGAACACCTACAAACATCTACCCTCCAGAAAATGTCTTTTCTCACTCCTGATAATTGCCCACCAAATCTGTGTCAGAGTTCAAAGACCAAAAAATTGTCTCATTTAATGGAATTTGAAGGTTAACAGCAGTAATTTGTGAAAAACAGCATCTCAGAACTTTTTCCCATTCTGGCCTGGTCTAGTGTTTCACAAAATACTTTGCCAGCAAAGATACATTTCTCAATTCTCCCAAACTTTAAACTATTAAACCAAAGTACAGAAGAGAGTAGAAAGAACAAGTTCAAATTTATTTGCTTCTGTTGTTCCCCTTCCAGTCAACAAGCAACTATTTTATGTGTCTTGTCCACACTCAAAGACGAAGGGGGCCAGAGATCAAAGCAACGCTGATATTGACTTGGACAAGGTCTTACACCAGAATGCTATGTCAGAAGCAAAGAAAGGACTATGACAGCAATTCTCAACCTATGGGTCATGACCCCTTTGTGGGTCAAATGACCCTTTCACAGGGGTCACAGGGGTCACCTAAGACCATCGGAAAACACATATTTCTGATGGTCTTAGGAACCAAGACACCACTCCTCTATCTGTCTCCAGGCGGGCTCACTCACAGGTAGATATGCCCACAGAATAATTAAAGTATTAAAGGCATTAATACTAATAATTATTTAATTAATAATTAATACTAATTAGAGTATTAAAGGGTCACGGCATTAGGAAGGTTGAGAACCACTGGACTATGAGAACTCTCTCTTTGCTTTGAAGTTGTTATTCATCTCCAATGAGACTAAAAGCATGAGGAAACAGGTTTTAGTGGAGCTATTAATGAGGAATCATCTAACTGTGAGGATTATCAAACACCAAGATAAACTAGTGAGAAGAAATAAGAGAATCTGTATCTGGAAAACTTTAAATGGAGGCCAACAACCATGATTTCAGAGTAATGAAGCATGCTCCCACTCCTGGCAGGGGAGGCCTCTGAGGCCCTTTCCAATTCAGAATACTTGCTCTTTTGACCTGATAAAGTCCATGATTTTAGTTAGGGCAGTAGCATTATGGGTGCTATTTGGGGCATTAAGAGGCATGAGGTAGAAAAGCCTGCTGAAGAACTAAAGTCACAAGAAGCATGAACTATGGATAACGAGGATGTTCCTGTATGTGTGTAGGTATTGTAATGCAACGGAGGCAAAAACAAAACCAAAAAAGGGCTCAGATTTTACAGGAAGTCTAGAATACTCAGTGAAGGCTTCAGGCAGGAGTAGGTGCTAGAGTCAGACCTCAAATAATGGTCAGGTTTCCAGTCAGTGCAAAGGAAAGGGCAAGGCACATTTGCAAAGGAATCCTGGGAGCAAAGGCAGCAAGATGGGATAAAATACAGGTTGGGGGGGAGGGGTCAGGAATGAGGCCAACAGTGAGTAGATAGACAAGACTAGAGGGAGAGGGTTATTCCCAAGTGTGGTGGGAGGTGACAAAGTACAATACAAGTCATTTTATGGGGCTCAGATTCATCACCAGCAATGGAAATACCAGGCTTAGTACACTCTGGAAGAGGTGAATGAATGAGAAGCATTTTTCTGTCCCATCCTCCCATCCCCAACTCTTCTTCCTAACGACACTGAGGGAGTTTCCTTGTTTCTTACTCATGCCCTCAGGGGAGATAACCCTTTCAAAGAGACATAGCAAGCAGACCTAAATGGATAATGAGATTCAAAGTTTATTTTAAAAAAATTTCTGCCTGGGAATATGGCAATACAGTGTATGTATCATTTGACAGAGAGGCACAGGAAAATATATTCAGGAGCAATAAACCTTAACTTAAATAAATAGCATTAAATCTTATAACAAAATTACAAACAAGTAATTCAAGCACTCTCAAGGGCCTTACATCATTCAAGGAAAACATCTTCCAATTATCATCAAAAGCTATCTCCAGTTTTCACAGTTCATCCCTAATAGGCTGCTTGAGAATGTCAAATGTATGGCTCAGGTTTTTCTATCTAATCTTCTGTAACCAGATCCTCCTGGTAACAACAAGCAATTGGAAGAACAAGATGGATACTTGAGCTATTTCATTCCAAGTGCTAGGCATTTATGGCATTTATCCCAGTGCCCCCCAGGGGAGGGGGAAACAACAACAAAATATGTGTAATAAACAATTATCTTTTTCATTATTAACCTCTGGCCATTAAAAGTCACCTCACTGGAAGGAAGTCTTAAACAACAGCTAGGAGGGATGTAACAGGATTCTTTGGTGATGGGGTTTTGGGAGAACAGTTTCACTTCCTTATCCAAAATGGTAGCATTGGCTGAGTCACACTTGCTCTTCAGTGGGTCAATAAGCATTTATTAAGCACCCACTATGTTCCAGGAACTGAAGTAGGCACTAAGGGGTGCAAATACAAAGACTGAAATATCCTTACTTGCAAGATGGGGCAGCTAGGTGGCGCTGCAATGGATAAAGTGTCAGGCCTAGGATAGGAAGACTCATCTTGCTGAGTTCAAATCTGACCTCAGACACTGACTAGCTGTGTGGGCCTGGGCAAGTCACTTCACCCTGTTTACCTCAATTTCCTCATCTGTAAAATAAGCTGAAGAAGGAAATGGCCAACCACTTCAGGGTCTTTGCCAAGGAAATCCCAAATGGGGCCACCAAGAGTCAGCCACTTAAAACGACAGAACTTGCAGGAAGCTCACATTCTAATGGCAGCAATAACAAGTATCTACAGTGGTACAAACAGAATATAAAGTGTAGATACAAATAAAGAAAAAAAGCAGTTATGTGCAAATCAGTTTGAGAGGGAAAACAATGACAGATGGGAGGATCAGGAAAGATTCCATGCAGAAGCTAGGGCCAGACACGCACGTTAAAGGAAGAATGGGACTCTATGAGACAGAGATGAAGGAGTTCATTTAGGCTTTAATGGAATACACAATGAATATTGCTTTCAATACCACCTCATTTATCCAGTTCCTGCCTATTTAGACCCTTGTATGACCTAGGTTACAGGATGCTTTGATCCAAGGGAACATCTCCATCCTTGGTTGTGTGGTACTGTGTAAAAAAAATGCCTCCCATTCATTCAGCTCTCCCAGAGCACACCAAGCATTTCCAGAGCTATCACTGAATTGGCACACAATGTTCTCTGCTCACAAGTCAATCTACATCTGTGCCATCTTATATCCCTCTGTGACATACTCTTGGAGTATGCTCTCTCAAAGACCTTTGGTATTATTGTCTGCCTGCTGGACAGGATTCTATTTTGGATTCTCTTTCCCTGACAAGCTTCTATCCAGTACCAGAGAGAAGTCAACTCAACTTATCAACTAGTAAAATGTATATGTGCATTTATTTAGCTATTTATTTAAATGTTCATGGACACTGTGTTAAAAGCTCAAATAAATTCAGAACTTTAAGAATAGCATTTGTTCAGCATCTACTGTTTCTGTGGTCTTTTTGCCATACTGTAGTCAATTTTACTATGGCAAAGTCCAAGAGTATTTCCTCCTTACTTATGGAGAAAAACATCCAGAGTGTCTCCTGAAATATCAACAGGTTTGTCCTTCTATTTGCTGTACACGATATGAATCATAGTATTTAGAACTTGATGACCATCTTGTCCAACCCCTTTATAGAGGTGGAAACTGAGGCCCAGAGAAAGGAAAGTATTTGTCCCAAGGTCACACTCTTGGGAATCAATCAATGCATCACTAAGTATTTAGTGTTTGTTCTGGTCAGGTGCTGAAGATACAAAGACAACAATGGTAAAACCAGGTGCTTAGCTCAGGTCACACATAACTCTATGGCTATAAGGGGCCTCAGAGGCCATCTAATCCAATCCTAATTTTACAGAAGAATAAACTGAGGCTCAAGAAAGTCAACTGTCATGCACAAAGTCAGATAGGTAGTGAGTGGCAGAATCAGACTAGTAAATTAGGTCTTATGACTTCAAGATCAGCAGGAAAAGACAAGGTTCTTTCCACTGTATCATGCTACTTCCCTGGGCCCTCTGACTCAAAATCCAATGCACTATTACATCACACAATGTTTCCTCCTAAATGCTTTGCCATTCGCTCATATGCTATTTTATACTACTGGATATCTTGGACTTGTGTAACATAACAGAATTAATAATAATAACTGGCATTTACATAGCATTTTAAGGTATACCGTGGCCTTCATTAGAGCTCTATGATGTAGGGGCAATTATTATATCCATTTAACAAATAAGAAAACTTCGACTATAGGGCTTGTATAATTTACCAAGAATCACACAATCTGTATGCTAGCTATTATGTGTCAGAGTAGGACTAGAACCCTAAGCTTCTAGACTCCTACTCTGCCATTCTATTCACTACCAACAGGGTTTCATTAGTGTTTTGTGATGAGGAAAATAAGAACTGCACCTTGACCAGTGATAAGGGGGGAAGGGGAAGGCTCTCCTTCTGAGGGGGACAAAGCTCTTACTCCAACATAATGAAGTACATGCTCCCTTAATACCTGAGAGGAATAATACAGTCTTAACATGAGTCCAAAGTCATAAAAACTGGATGTTCCAGCTTTATTGATTTCCAATTTACAGACACCATAGGTCTGGTGTACACAACTGCCATACCATATGCTTTGAAGAACAGCCCTGAGGACTACTATGATATATATGTGCAAATACACACACATTTACATCAATATAATTAGTCATAGAAATAGGCTTAACAGAAACAAAATGAATGAGATGACTGTGTTTCTCTCCTTAGTGGTTAGACAGAGATCGAAAGGCAGGTGCAATAGAAAACAAAGAACACTGTGCTCTGCTGTCAGGAGACTGTGGTCTGTATCCCAGCATAGCTACCTCCTGGCTGTGTACATCCTTAGGCAAGTCATTTCCCATCTCTGAGCCTCAATTTCCACATCTGTAAAATGGGGATAATAAAATGTGCACTCCTTACCCAAGAGGGCTGCTATGAGATTCCAACAATATAGGAAGTGCTTTTATGGGTGTGAAGTAATATGAAAACATGGGCTGCTCTTCTCATTCCAGTCTGTCTCTTATACTTAGGCTGATTATCCTTCAAGCATTTAAGCAGCCACAAAACTCACAGGGTCCATGCAAGTGAACCAAAATATCATCTTTGCTGGAAACTCAAAAAAATGCCTCCGTCTGCCAGGAACTTGTGAATTACCATTCAGCAAAAAATTCTACTCCAGGCTTTAGCTCCCATTTCCTTACTTTCTTTTAAAAAATAACTAAATGTTTTATCAAAACCTTAACATTGAATATCAATATAAGCAACTAACTTTGTTTATTAACTTATTTATATTTAGATTAATTCAAAAGCATAAAGTGTCATCATAATTTTTCAGTCACTCCCCCTAAATTCTCATCGGGATTTTTGTTTACCCATTCGTTCCAATTCACTGTTCCTCTTACACAGTCTCTAATTTCTGGTTCTGCTTTTTCCTCTTTTTTTGCATTGCATTATTTCATAAATATCTTTCTAGATTTCTTTCTATTCCTCATACTTATTGGTCTTAATTGCATCCATTACCATAATTTACCACAATTTATTCAACCATTTCCCATTTGTTGGATATTTAGGGGTTTTCTAAGGTTTTATTATTTTCAAATTCATGTGATATCACTTTGAAAATCTCTGACCAGATAGCTCTTTACGTTTCTTTTCTATAGCACTTTCTGTGGATATATCCAATGACGAGCTGATTGGGTTAAAGGATATGTTTGTTTTTGTAACTTTTACTGTATACTGCCCAATCACTCTCCAAAGAGATTCTGCAAGTTTACAATTCCATGAGCAATGAATGAATGTACTTGTTTCATCACAAAACCTCCAGTTACAAATTTCTTAGTTTTTAGTCACTTCTGTCACTTTGGTGGAATGTGAAGTGGTACCTCAGAGTTGTTTTAATCTGCATCTCTTAATTATTAAAGTGAAACATTTTCAAGTGATTATTAAGAATTTATATTTCCTTGCTCTTTTGAAAACTTCAAAGTTATATCATATGAATGTAAAAAAAATACTACTATGCCATTAGAAAAGTTAAAAGGTATATGTTCAGAAGAACCTCAGGAGACTTGTATGAACTGATGCAGTGATGTGAGCAGAACCAGGAGAACAATTTATACAATAACATTACAAAGACAAATTTGAGTTACTTAAAAGCTCTAATCAACACCATGACCAATCATGAATTCAGAGGACCAATGATGGTGTATGCTACCTCTATCCTGACAGAGACAGGAAGAATTCAAGATGAAAAATGAGACAAACATATTTAGACAAAGACTCTATGGGAATTCGGTTTTCTTGACCTTGATTATTTGTTATGAGGGCTTTGTTTTTCTTTTTTTCTTCTTTTAAATGAGGAGAGAGAGAAAATAAATTCTTATTTGAAAAACATGTGGAAAGATAAAAATGGAATATGAATTAAAGGTAGGAAAAGAGGATAAAATTGTTTGTACATATACTTTGAGCTTTCATCCCTTTGTTTACTTTCTCTGTGTTCTCTGCTTTGCTGTCACCATAGTGATACCAAGGCAGTCATGGCTAATAAGACTCACAGAAAATGAAAGCAAAAAATGGATAGAAATTTTGGAGCAAGATTCAAGTTCCTCCCTTGTTCTGTATACCAAGATGGGATGTTTGAGTGTGTTCTTTTTTCAATTCTGTTGTGTATTTTCTTAAACAATTGTTTCATAGTTAGACACATCTACTTAACATTTCTCTGCTTCTAGCTATGTGAACCAAAATATCCCTACAATTTTGGAATCAAGGAGGGGATAATAAAGGAATTTAATTTTACAAAGCACACTGGCAAACTCAGGGAAAAATTTCATTACCAAAATAAAAGGTGAATGAAAGGCTATCAATAACTTACTGGCCCACAAACATTTTCCAAGTCATACAAAAATTTTTGCTTTTTTGGGGGGGAGGGCAATTGGGGTTAAGTGACTTGGCCAAGGTCACACGGCTAGTAAGTGTTAAGTGTCTGAGGATGGATTTGAACTCAGGTCCTCCTGACTCCAGGGCCCGTGCTCTATTTACTGCACCACCTAGCCGCCCCCATACAAGAATTTTTAAAAGAATAATTTGTATACGTACTTAGGGCATACCAGATAAAGTATTAGACAAGAAGAGATAGGCTACTAAAAGAAATTTCAGAGTTGATCATATCTGTGCTACCACACAACTGACCGAAAGGTGTAAAGGATATAAAACTGCATGCACTTATCACTTTTAATTGCAAAAAACCAAAAAAAAAAAACCATTTGATTTCAGTAGAGCAAAATGACATCTTAAACTTTCTCCTCTACCAAGTTACCTTTCATGCCTATGTCAAAATTGTTCATGATTCTTTGAAAGATATATCAAGAAAGAGACTTTTTCCTGATCATTCATCTCAGGCAAGGAATTAAAACAGGGAGACATACGCTTGCCAAAGGTCACATCGGAAATATCTAGTTCTTAGCCCTGGTTCTTTACCTTTACACTGACTGACTCCCACACTGGAAATGAACACCCTTCCTCACTTCTGCCTCTTAGAAGCCCTAGTTTCCTTCAAAGCTCAGCTCAAACATTACCTCATTCCTCCCCCATCTGTTGATTCCTCCTCTCTTCCACATTTAATTTTCTAACTTTTACTGTATTGTTGTTCTGCAAATGTGCAATTCTGCCAACAATGAATGAATATACCTGACCATCACCACCTCACCAGCAGTGAGTTTCTTCCCCTTTGATGGGATGGGATTTGAGTCATATATATATACTTATATGTGTATATGTTGTTTCTCGTGATAGCATGTAAGTCCTCTGAGGGCAAATATTGCTTGGTTGGCATTCATCAGAAAGGACCCTGATGTTTGGAAAGATCGAAGGCGAGAGGAGAAGGGGACAGCATAGGATGAGATAAATACATCAGGTCATGAAAACAACAAATGTGAATTTGGACAGACTTCAAGAGATAGTGGAGAATATAAGGGGCTGGCACGCTTTGGTCCATTGGTTCACAGAGTCAGACACGCGGGAACAATCAAACAACAATATTGGTTGGTTGCTTTTCCTCTCTGCGTCCCCAATGCCTAGATTAATACCTGGCAGAGAGCAAAACTTGAGTAAATGCTTGTTAAATGATTGATTGGGCTTGCAAGAAAGTGGTTTTCATGTAACTTTTTCAAAAAGATCAATCATTTCAAAAAGGAAATTGTCTAAAACTGCCTACAACATCAGGATAACAAGCAACGATGTATTTAAATGTGTTGTTTTTTCCTTCATCATTAAGTGATATACTCCCCGCTTTTGATGTTCTTCCAGTAAAGTATTCATTTATGTTTATTTGATTTACTTTTTCTAAGGTATTGAGCTTTCTGGGTTTCTCTTTGAAAATGAAACCAGGAAAACATCTACTAAAAGAAAATTTGCAAGGGCTCCTTGGCACCACCCCAGCATTCCTGGATGGAGAGAGAGAACTTCTCCAGGCAAGTCTAGAGGTATTGTGTTAAGAGTTCTTTAAATAGGATGAAGACTTGAACACCATGGGATAGAGCCCACAGGGTGGAGATTCAGGAAAGCAGCCAGTTCTCAGCAGATAAGCTTTTTTCTATACACAGACTTCCCACATTCTTTTCAAATCCTATAATAAATGGCCAACCTGGTACCTACACATACCTGTATTACTGAGCCAAGCATGCAAAGCCATATCAGATGGCTAGGGAGCCGGGCCCCATCTATGGAAATTATTTCTCTTTGTTCCTTGTATAACAGCATTAATTCAATAAAATTTTAAAAAATGGAACTGTGCTTACATAAGCAGATAAATTATTAGAAAGCATATAAATCATTACTTTCTAATGTGACTGCAACAAGATTCAATGCAATTTACAGATAAATATGAGGAATGAGTACTGCATTTTACTGAATTAAAACTGGCAAAATGTCTATGAAGAGAAATGAAGAGCCTATATTAATTTGGCAACTAAAAGAAAGACAATAGTGGATAGAGATAAATCTCATTTTTTTCAGTCTTTTTTTTTGCAATTTTCTCTGGGTTGGATTAAAAAATGACTATGAGCCTAAAATTTCAGCTCTTAGTTCTTAAAGAATGTGAAAAGTGGAGATGTTCTTCTTGAGTTTTTGGTCAAACCGCCCTAATTAAGAATAATGATGAGAACACAAAGCTGACTGTGAAAAGTCTGGATTTCAGGCAATTTGGAAAGAAATGAAATTTCCTTATTTTTAAAGATAAAGTATGAAAAGCAAATTTACCTAGGACAAGCTAACAAGTGAAATGAGGTCAACTAATGAAAACAAGGCTCAAAACAGGACTATATTAGAAAATAATACAGAGCACACACAAAGATCTTTTAGCATACACGAATGAATTCCCGATAAGTGAATATTATTTGGCTATGAAAAATAAGGAATAGGAAGAATTCAAAGACACGTGGGCAGACTTATCTGAACTGATAGAGTGAAATAAGAAGAATCATAATACACAATAATTACAATAATAGAAAGGAAAAGAACAGAAAAAGAAATCAAAGGCTATGTAGGTATAATGACAAATCATGGCCCCAAAGAAGATGAAAAAATGAACTACCCTTCTTGCCCTGGAGAGATGGGAAACCAAGAAAATGTGGTATGACAGTCAAAATTAAGCACAGCTGTGGCATCAACTAGTCTTGTTGAAGTGCCAAAAGTTTTTCTTTATTACAAGAAAATAATGAAGACATGTGGGGAGGGGAATTGAGGCAGGTATATCTAAGAATGACAGTGACTTTAAAGCAAAAGATCTCATAAATAACTTTTAAAAAAATGAACTGCTAGATTTACAAACTGAAAGTATATGGGAGGAATTTTTTGTCTAAGGTCTTTGCGTTGAAAATGCAACAGATTTCTAACAGGATTCTATTTATTCATCCTTATTGTTAAGTCATGTTTCAGAAGGGGGTATACAGGGGGATGGCTGTTTTGGGGTGGTAGGTAGGGGAAAGATGGGACGAAAATTTGTAACTCAAAATCTTGTGGAAATGAATGATGTAAACTAAAAATAAATGAAAGTTAATAAAAAAAAAGAAAGAAAACAGTGGTGGCCATTTACTTAGTCCCACAGAAACATTATGCCCAATTCTATCCCCTAGGGACACTACAGATCACTAGAAAGTATTCCTAGAAAGCTCCAGATAGTGGTCTACCATATTAAAATTTGGCCAACCTCTTGAACAGAAGTGCTGAATGCCCATTTCTAAGCTCCTCGGTTCTTCCTCCATTAGAGTTTAGGAACTCTGAGTAGAGAAAGCTAAATACTTCCTAAATGACAAAGTACTTGACTGGCATATTTGTTCTTGATGGCCCCCCACTTCTAAAAGAGGTCTACTCACTGAATGGGTGTTACCTCACTCTAAGTAAGAACATGAAAAGATTTTTAGCCTGAAAGAGCCAGGGTGTCTCATTATATCCTAGGCCATCTCGAGCCATCCTGATGAATATCAGGCCACTGGACTTAGATGTCTCTAGAGGAAAAAGTGAGGCTGGAGACCTTGCACAACTCTCCCTCACTGAAACCAAAGTCAACTGCAATCCATGTCACCATTTCCCTCATGCCACAGTCCTCTTCGAAAATGAAGGACAAACACAACCAGTATTGATGGAAAGGACCTCAAAGGAGACATGAACAGCAAAGAGAAAAGAAGCCTTCCAAGAGAGACTCCTTATATTTATAAGGTTAAAATGAGAGGCCACATGGCTGGACCTTCAAGTCCAACAGACCTCTGAGACACCTCTTGCATGTTTCACCTCAACCTGTTTTACTTATCTGTAACTTCTTATAGACAATGAGCAACTAAGGCATGTCCATGGTACTGAAATGCCATGACTTCAAGGCTGCTTTCCAAAGAAAGAGCCCTCCCCTCACTCCAAGCCCCAGGGGTACAGAGGGAAGGCAAAAATCAGACTGTGTCCTCAGTACAAATCCCTATGGTCACCTGGACATGTGGTCCCACATCTCTGGAAGCAGCCACACCCAGAAAATCCACCAGGAATCCCATTCCTTGAAGATTATCTTAAACACAACCAATTTGCTACTTGACGCAGCTGAGGAATTTCCTTCAAAGCAGTAACTATGGGCATAGGCAGTGTGACAGATCTATTTGAACTCACTTTCCTTAGGAGCTCTTTTTTAAATAACATCGGGGGCAGGCCCTTCCCTTCCCATTTTGAGAATATGTGTGTGTGTGTGTGTGTGTGTGTGTGTGTGTGTGTTTGGTTCCTAGCCTGAGGCTTAGAAATCAGTTCAAGGGAGATGAGTTTTGTCTGCTGCATTCCCCCAGAAGAGTGGGGCAGCTAGGTAAAGAGTGGATCTTCCTGGAGTCAGTAAGTGTTGAGTTCAAAATCTACTTGTAACACTTAGTTATACTACCCAGGGCAGTTCACTTAACCTCTCTCAGTTTTTCCATCAGTAAAATGTAAAGAATAGTAGCATCCATCCCAAAGGGTTGTTATAAGGATCAAACGAATTAACATATGTAAAGCTCCTGGCAAACATTTCAGTGCTATATAAATGTTTGCTATTATTAAGAATAAGATTCCCCTGTTGGAATTCCACTAGTCTGTGTCTACATGGGACTAAAGAGGTTTGGTAACTAGAACTGAGCAGTTCAAAACACCAGTTTGGAATCCAAGGATGAGCCTTGATCATAGGATAAAGAGGCATGGCAAAACTAACAGAAGAATAGAAACAACACAAGATTTTAAGTCAGAAGATGAGTTATTCTAGCTCTGCTACTTACTACCTGGATGACCTTAGACAAGTCACCTACCCTCTCTGAGCCTCAGTTTCCTCATCTGTAAAAACCAGTGAATTATAATACAAGGTCTCTGAGGTCTCTCTTAAAGTTCTGAACATTATAAAACTAGCTTGTGATGATGTTGGAGCATAAGTCTCATGGTTCTGAGGACCTGCCCTTTTCCACCAGGGGAAAGGGAAAATCTCATTGGCAAATGGGGCAAGTTGGTAATTTAATCCATCTCTCTTCTCTTCTCTTCTCTCTCTCTCTCTCTTTCCCCCCCCTCTCTCCCTCTTTCTCTCTCTCCCTTTTTCTCTCTCTCCCTCTCCCTTCCACTCTCTCTTCTTCCCTCCATCCCCGCCTTTCTCTCTCCCTCCCTCACCCATTCCCTCCATCTCTTTTTCAATTCAGTCCCATTTCATTACAGTTCCACCTTCCCTAAAATGACCTGCATAATTCAGGACTATCCCCCATGCTTAGTGAACTCTCTCCTCAACTCCACCTATTTTTCTTCTAAGCTCAATTCAAGAGACATCTTCAACCTGAGGCCTTTCTTGATCCCCTCCAATGCTACAGAGCCCTCACCCCCCCCCCCCCCCGGACATTTTGT
>CM053582.1:14601457-14699521 GCA_028627135.1 Pseudochirops cupreus
TTATGGCTAGATAGGAGCATAATAAATGCTTCCTGAGAGTCTAGATGATTCTGACTCTGAAAGCAGCAGAGTGACTTCTTGACTTGGGGAATGAAGTCAATACACAACTTTTGTAAAATATATTCTGTTTTAGTCAAGGAATTATCCAATGCACCATTGTGCCAGCATGTGCAAGTGGCACCATTTAGCCCAGACATATATGGCACTGAGTACCTGGAAGAAGTTGGCTGCAGGCAAGAACTTTCTGCTGTATGTCCTATCACAAAGAGAATATCAAATTCACTCAACAAAGAAAGCCCCCAAGAATCCAATTCAGAACCAACATCCTGGCCTTGGAAATGGAAATGCTGCCTGTCAAATGAGCTGTCAATTGATGCAAATGTGCTCAATGACTTCTCATGAATATGGAAAGAGAATGGAAAGGGAGCAGGGTCTATGGAGGTATACAGCATGTGTGAGGTTCTGCTCAGGCCTTTGATTTCACTGCTAGTTCTGCTCAGTCTCTTTTCTAATCAATATAGTTTTTGAACTTCACAGTCAAAAGCAGAGAGAGGGTCAGATCAGAGAACACTTACGGTTCACAAGTCCAATGGAAGCCCGACTTGAGAAGTCACCTCAAAATATAGAGCATGAGTATTTGCTATTTCATATTGCTATGTGCATAATATCTAGGCAGAAGATGCAAAAATTTCAACATATAGCAAAACCAGGACTTATGTATTTACATGGATAATATTATATATCTATATATACGACAAATATACGATGCCATATAGCTTCATTAAGAACTCCTACCCAGAATCATCATTTTACAGAGGAGAAACTGGAGCACCATAAAATTGGTGATATGTCCCCAGGCACACAGGTATGAGATCAGAGAGTCCAATTTTGAAGGCAGGCCCTCTGACCCATAATCTAGCATTCTTTACATCTCACCACTCAGCTAGGTAGCACAGGGCTAAGAGCCCTGGGCCTGGAGGCAGGAGGATCAGAGTTCAAATCTAGCCTCAGATACTTACTAGATGGGTGACCCTGGGCAAGTCTCTTAATCTCAGTCTGCCTCAGTTTCCTCAACTGTGAAAAAAATGGGAATACAATGATCGCTTCCATATGACAACTTTCCCCGTTGTAGTTTCAATATATTGTGGATTGGCATAAGAAATTAAACGGGAATTTGGGGAGAGTTTTGCAGAAGCTACAAAAGATTACATGAAGGCCAGAAGACAACAAGGAATCTATGACCAAATAACTCAACTTTTACAAGAAGATACTGTAAATGCTCCATAAAAGAGAAAGAAAACAAATAGGCTTCTTGTCTGGTACGAAGAAGGGAGCGCCAAAAAATCTTAGACAGATTTTTCAGATTGTGTGGGGGTTGTGGGGCGGGGTGCCACACCTTAGCTCTAAGACACAGAAGGGATAACTGTACTAACAGCACCTACCAAATAGGGCTGCTGCGAGGATTAAATGAGGCAATATTTGTAAAGTGCCTAATAAAGGCTTATTTGCTTCCTTCCTTTCTTCTCTTTACCAACTAACTGTCACCATGGGCAAGACTCTTCCCTTCTCCGGGATGAGTCTTCTTGGCTTCTTCTTGGTACATTAGACTAGAAGAGTCCTAAGAATGTTTGCAGCTCTGATAGCCTAAGAATTGGGAAGTCTATAAGCTCCAGGGCTAGCATTTTCTACTGCTTCCTGTCCTAAAGCAGCTGAGGAAGAACACAACATCAAAGATTTCCATCAGTTCATCCCAGTTTATCAACAAGCACATCAGCATGACCTGGTATATAATTGTCAGAGTAGGGCCAAGAGTAACATGAGATGGATAGATTGGAAGAGAAAAGCAGCAAATGAACTTAGCGGCCAATGCCTTTTTTTAAAACCTACATGCCAAATTTATTATACACTTAAGAAGAAAAAGCAAGGTCTATAACATGTTTGTATTTTTATATGAAATCCTTTTCAGTCTTACATTTATGCAAAAGGCCATATTTTTTTGGAGTTTGTTACTGTCATTAAAAAAATATGAAACAAATAAAAGGAGAGGATTGGACTGAATGACCTGTAAGGCTCCTAAGTCTATGGTTCCATGGCCTTTGATAACTTTCATCCCATCCTTTTCCTAGATACACTCCCAAGCTGCTCATCAGTTCTCCCAGATTCTTGAGCATGCCTGACCTAGGAGCCCATGCATTTTTATATTCCCCTTCCTTCAAACTGGGTAAAGTTACATGGGAGAAGCCCAGTGCTAGTACTGGACTGAGTAGTTTTACTTTTCCGCTGAAATCCTTCCCACCCAAATTTCATTCCTTGTCAGGTCCCACCTGCTCAACTGCTCCCAGGTCTTGTGCCTGCAAGGCACATCCATCTATATGGGAATGACTGACAAGTAACCTACCACTCAGGGAGCTCATTTACCTTCCTCTCCAGTAAATGATATTGTTTGTCAATACTCTGAGCATCCTTCATCTCCTTTGCCCCTGGGTATAACTCAAGACAAATGTCGGAGATGCTCAGGCAGCTCAACTGATTAAAGTTGGTGACGGTTTTTTCCTCCTAGGATTGACGTCTGCAAGGCAGATCAGAATTAGAGCTTACTCCCATGTGAGTTCTAAACTCTCCTGGACAGCTAGATTACACTTTCTGACCCCTCCACGCATGCTCAGGTGTGTGTACATACACACACACACACACACACACACACACACACACACACACACACACAAACACCGCTCATCTCACATTTTCTTTATTCCTTTTGATCTCAAAACTTCCCCCAAATGGGTTGCCCCAAACACTAAAAGGAGGTGAAAAATGAAAATGAAAACAAATGGTGAGGATGTATTCAAATAAATTTGTCAGTCGTTAAGAGCTGTGCAGACTTTTCTTTTCATGGTAGGCATCTCCTATTGGCCTCAGTGGCTTCACAAGCAGCAGTATTTGACTAAAGTTGAAACTTGACTATTAATCAGCCAAGCACATTTGGAAAAAAAAGTTTCAATAACTAACACCCAACCTAAGCAAAGTCTTCTGGTTCCTAAAAGCAGCATAGTAAGGGAAAAAGCCCTAAATTCTTAAAAAATAAATCTTCTCAATGCAGTTCTGCATAGAAAAAGCAAAACTTGTTTTTACTTTCTGGAACTGTCCGAGCATAAATTTACACGGCCAAATGATCACAGACATTAAATCATATAGTATGGCTGGTAAGCGCAGGTGTTCAGGGAACTGTCCAGGGTTTTGATCTATATCACTTTAAAATTCATGGGCTATAATGATTCTCAAAAAGTGGTAATGTAGACCAACCATGGTTTACTAGTTGTACTCTCAGAATATAGGGACTGGCATGCCACATGCCTCCTACTGGTTTATGATGACCCCTAAGAGCTGATGCAAGACCCATGTATGAATGGCCAAGCAGGCTCTGGCTCCAGGGTCTTCACATCTGCTCCCCCCATAGACATTGGCTCCCCATTCCTGTTGGGCAGAGAGAAGAAAGTAACAGGGAAGAGTTTCAGCTTCTTTCTCCTCCCCAGTGCTATAATTCTATTAAAGCAGCCAGCAATCAGAAAGTATTTGTTGAGTACTTGTTTCCTACACAGCAACATGATAGACACTATTGAGGCTAAAAGAAAAGCAAGAGACACAGCCCCTACCTTCAGGGAGCTTCCATTCTCAGTGAGTAAACACCTTAAAAATACACAATTAAAGTGCAAAACAGCTAGATTGTACAATTAAGTCCAAGTGCACCAGAGGTATTATGATGCAATGGGCTCACACAAAGAATACTGAACTTGGAGGGCTGAACTTGCAGTCATACTGACTGAGTCTAAATCTAGGCACTGCCACTAAGCATCCGTGGGACCTTGGGCAAGTCATTCAATTTCTACAGCTTTCATTTTCCTCCTCTGTAAAAGGGGGTTGGACTAAATCAGTGGTGTCAAACTCAAACAGAAACTGATCCCTACCCACAGAATATTGACTTAGAAAACCACAAATCAACATTATGTATGTTGTATTATATTTTCATTTATTTGGTTAAATATTTCCCAATTACATTTGGTGCACTAGGGAGTTTTGCAGGGTTTGATACCTCTTGATTGGATGACCTCTAAGGCCCCTTCCAGCTCTAGGTTGAGGAAACTATAAGCCTACAGAATTCAGAGAAGGCAGGGATCATTGCAATCTGGAGGGGATAGAGCAAGGTATCTTGGGAGGATTTAGGATCCATAGCTTAAGAGAGAGTAGGAAGGGGTTTGTCCCATAGAAGTAGCCCCAGATTGAAGAAACTGGAAAACCACTTAATTGTCAAAAACGCCCACAGAGTTCTCAATACACGTTCCTTCTCAGCTATAACACTGAGAGACTTAATTAATGACAGAGAGATTAGCTTCATCCTGAACACCAGGCTTTGTTCTTAAATAATTGGAGTTACCAATGCAAATCCCTAGAGTACAACTCTCCCAAATTCTTGGAGCATTTACTTAAAACTGTTAGTTAATCACTACTTCAGAAAACCACAGTCTCCTCATCTCACTTTTCCAGAAACAGTGAGCATGAAGAAGGCACAGTGGCTAACTTTAATGAAAGGATTAATTTCAGATTTTAAAATGACACAATTTAAGTTTAGTGGGCTCAAGATGGGAGACAGGGCACTCAAACGATAAAATCCCTTGCCAAGTGCCTCTCGAGTCATTTTATCGCTGGATTTGGTTATGACCTGGCAAGTGTGTAGATTTATATTCCAGTGCCTTCTAGGTTTGGATATAAAAATTCTTTCTGCCAATTTTGCCAATTTCTGTCTATCAACATGCCCCTTTGCTTTGATTTACTTTCTACTGCCTGGGTATCATCAATAACTGACCCAGGAAGTGGGTCCATGACCTAATTGGTGGTAATACATCTAAAGGGAAACAGCTGAGCAATGTTATTGGAGATGGCCAAGCTGGCATCCATGGCAAGGTTAGAGAGAGTCCGATTTCCTTACTGAGGATAAGAACCATTGTCTTTTCCATATACCCTGCCCATGACCTTGAATATGACAGGTTTCAGAGGTGGTTAAAAAATGAGGTATAGCTGCATAATATGGAACTAAAGGAAACATCAGATGTCCTGTAGTCCAACACTACTCATTTTACAGAAGAACAAGTAACCAGGTCTTCTGACTTTAAAACTGGTACTCTACGACACTACAGCAGATTCACCATGCTGTTGGTAGCCAGCCCTACTCTTTGATAGTAATACTGACAATGATAAGAAGGCTCTCTCCATGCCTGTCCCTTTGGTTCTCTCACAGGGGCAACAGAATCCTAGGATGGATGGACCAAGGGCAATTCTTAAGTTCTTCCCAGTATGAGAGGGATGGAACCCATGCACAAGTAAGTAACTACAAAATCATTTTAAGTGAGAAAGAGAGCTAAAACCTGGGGTGGGGGATCAGCATGGGCCTTATGTAGCAGATGGAATTTGAGTGGATCCTCGAAGAAGAAGGCAACCAGGATGGTGAAGGGCCTTAGATTCATGCTACATGAACACCAGGTGAAGGAAACTGGGATGTTCAGCCCAGAGTAGACTTCAGTAAAGGGTGGGGGCAAAAGAGTTGTCTCAAAACACTTGAAAGGCTATCTCATGAAAGAGGGATTAATCTTGCCTTTTTGCCCACAGAATGAAAAGCTTGGGAAGATGGGTGAAAGTTCCAAAAAAAGCAAATTGAGAAGAGATGGAAAGACAGACTTCCTAACTGGAGTTGTCCTAAAGTAAGGTGGGTTGTCTTATGAGGTTCTTCCTCACTGGAGATGTTCATGAAAAAGGCTGGATGTCCACCTTTCCAGGACATTGTATGGAGATAGCTACTAGGATCTGTCTCTTTTAACCGGAAAATTGTGTGATTTTACATAATGCCAGCCATTTGGCAAGTGTATCTGGAGTGGACATGAAAAATATTCTACTCCTATCCCTTTATTCTGCTGAGGATAAAACTAAGGCTGAGAGAAGGGAAATTATAGTGTCTGGTTCAACAAAATTATATTCCCAATTTTCTGTCCCATAGCTTAACTATAAAGAGATGATGAAAAATGTATTGTTCTGACAAATGGAGAAAGCTAGAAATCTTTATTGTCATCTTAAGTTATCCATAAAGTCAAATTTTATTAATTCAAATCACACTAATTCATAATTGGTAATAATTGAGGCAGAGAGGAAGCCAAAGCATAGAGGTTAGAAAGCTGGCCTCAGACTTCTGGCTGAGATAACTGTCTAAACAGGAGGCAGTCTGACCAGATTTTCCATGTACCTATACCAGCAAAACCCTATATTTTGGACCAGACCAAGTAACGGTCAAAAAATCCAATGAGAAACCACAGGGAATCTGACCATCTGAGAACCGCACAAGACATCAGCCAAAAGCCCAGGGGCAACAGAAATGAAGCCATCAACAAAACCAAAGCAAGTCCAGCATAGTCTTCTCACACAATCTGAGATGGCCAAGAACATATATATGGAGCCTTCAAGGTTTCACATTCAGAGAAAACAAGTGTGAAGGGCTTCCCCACCTTCTCCCCGCAAAAAGACAGGGAAAGAACTGTAGAAGTGTTTGAGAGAAGCAACCACAAGGGACCACTGTGGTACTATAATACTTAGATCAGTACAAAACAGGCCCAAGAGGTTCAGAGATCCCTAACATTCTGGCCTGAGACATCAGAGAGGGTCCTGAAGATCCAACACTCCAAACCTCAAAGATCCAGGGAGTGCCTAACCTCTGGAGGAAGAAGTCAGTACAAGAACCAAAATGACTTGGGGTGTGACCAATCAGAGTGACCATCCCACCCATGCTTGAGCTTGGCAAAAAGCCTCACTTCAGGGATTAAAGGTGGAGAGATGAGTAAACCAAAGAAAATACCAACCAGTATCCAAAATTACTGTAAACCTAGATATCCACAAAGAGACTAACTCTCTAATGATGGCAAGCAGAAATTCAAAAAAAAAAAATGGATTTTACATAAATACTATGTAAGTATTTAGAAGGAATAAGGAATTAATAAAATGAACCAAAAGCTCTATCTACATGAAAGAAATGGAAGGGAATAAGTAACTTAGAAGGGAAAGGTATAAACTTTCTTCAAGGCAAAGAAATCTCTGAAAAACTAAATGGGCCAAACAGAAATTGATGATTCCCTGAGACAACAAGAAACATTAGAACAAAATCAAAAGATTGAAAAAGAAAGTGAAAGAAAACATAAGCTGTTATCAGAAACAACTGACCTGGAAAAAAGGTCAGAGAGAGACCATTTGTGAATTATTGGACTACTTGAAAACCATCATCCAAAAAAACCCATGGGCAACATAATTTAAGAGATCACAAATGAAAACTTTCCGGTTCTTTTAGAACTACAGGGCAAAGAGAAAATAGGAAAAAGTAACCAATCATCTCCTGAAAGGATCTCCCAAATGAAAAGTTCCAGGAACGTCCTGACCAAAATCTAGAGATTTATGCTCCTCTCTCCCCACTCCCAATACTACTGGCATCTAGAACAAAGCAGTTCAGTACCAAGTAATTCTAGACTGGTTAAATCAGGATAAGGACTGGACCTGCGATTTTACTGGCAAAGGGAACTCTTAGATGGAGCAACTTTAATAATGTAGGTCAACACTTTCCAGGATCACAAATCCAGTATGAGTTAGAGGTAGGACTTGAATCCAGGTCTAACTTCTATCCACTATGCCATACTATTTCTCCTGGTTAAAACAGCAAGAATAATTCAGTCAATCACCAATTATAAAATGCCTTACTGTGTGTGTGCTAGGCACCAGGCTAAACTCTGGCAAAAAAAAAGAAAGGCAAAACCAGGCCAAAGTGACCCTTAGAGAAAGCTTAGAAGGAGCTACATGAAATAGCTTTCATACAATATTGTTTTGTTGACTGGTCACATCCAACTCTTCACGACCCCATTTGGGGTTTTCTCGGCACAGACACCGGAGTAATTTGCCATTTCCTTCCCCAGCTCATTTTACAGATGAGGAAACTGAGGTCAAGAAGGTGAAGTGACTTACCCAGGGTCACACAGTAAGTGCCTGAGGTTGCATTTGAACTGAGGTCCTCCAGGCTCCAGGCAAGCACTCTATCCACTGTACCTCCTGGCTGCCACATACTCACAATGGAAGAATACCAAATACAGAAATAAAAAGATTGCTCTAGTAGTACAGAATTAAATAAAGAAACTTGGCTACTACCACTGGGGAAAAAAGAAAGATACCTCCAGAAAAGCTGGGTATGAGAGATACCAATACAATCACCCCCATCCTCCTTTAATCCTAACCTAAATTGTACAACCAGCCCCACCCAACAATATGCTGAAGTTTCCTTTAAAATTAGTTGGGGAGAAGTTTGCAAGGGGGAATGTTTCTTTGACTATTTTCCCCAACCACAATTCTGCCTGCCCTCAAATTTAGGGACCAGGAAATCAAGTCATTTTACTAAATCATATATAACCAACTCTGCAGATGGAATTGCCAGTGAAAATGTGGATTCCAAGTTTTTTCTGACATAATTAAACAGAGTGGGTAATAAGCACTCTTTCTTATTCACTTCTTCTCTAACATGTAGACTATAATCCAGCAAGCCTTTCTAAACTGAAATCCCTAATTATCAACTAAATTCACCCCAGAATAGGGAGAACAAAACGAACATTAGACTGGTACTTTTGCATCTGTATCCTTCTCAAAAGTAAAGCTTTCTATATGAAACTGGAAGCAGGGGAGAATTTCTAAAGTGGGGAGGAAGACATTTAATGGGGAGGTTGTAGAAATTTCCAGCTCCCTCTGAATTACATCTTCAGAGTATGGCTTTCTTTATCTGTTGACCCTTTCCCTTGCCCACCTCTACCTCCAATCAGTCACCAAATCCCAATGATCATACTTCCAAACACTCTGTTTTCCATTGCCAAGACTGTGACCCTCATCCAGGCTCCCATTACATTATTCCTGAACAATTTGTACCAGTCTTCTGATTTCCTCCCTTTTAGTCTATCTCTCCTCAAATCCATTCTGGACGTTCCATCAGATTCACTCTTTTAAATACTACTGGCTGAGTAGAACCAGGAAATCATCATGCATAGTTACAACAATACTGGAAGGATGATCAACTGTGAAAGATGTAGATACTTTGATCAGTACAATGATCCAAGACAATTCCAAAGGACTCACGATGAAAAACGCTATTCACCTGCAGAGAGAGAACTGACGAACCCAGAGTGCAAACTGAAGCATTTTTCCCCTTTATTTATTTTTCATACCCTTTTTTGCAGCATGGTTAATATGGAAATGTTTTGTATGATGTCACATGCATACTTGACATCACGTTGCTCGTCCTCTCAATGGGTGGGGGAAAGGCTATAGAAAGGGAGGGAATGTGGAACTCAAATTTTTAAATCAACGTGAAAAATAAATATGGCACACACACACACACACACACACACACACACACACACACACACAAAACTACTGCCATCCTGAGAGGTAACATGACACAGCAAGTAGAGATCTGGAAGATCTGGGTTCAAGTCTCACCTCTGACACATAGTGGCTTTGTGATAGTGGGCAAATCACTTGATTTCTCATTGCTCTAGCCAATTCTCTAGGACTTTTAAGTTATAGAAAAGGAAATGACCTGATTTAGTAGATGGAGTTTCCTCATCTGTGAGTCCCCTATGCCAGGAGAGGGGAACCTGCAGCCTCAAGGCCACACGTGGCCTTCTAGGTCCTTGGATGCAGCCTTCGGACTGAGTCCAAGTTGTATAGAACAAAGCCTTTTATTAAGGCGATTTGTTCTGTGAAATTCTGGATTCAGTCAAAGGGCCGCTTGTGGCCTCAAGGCTGCCTGGTTTCCTATCCCTGCCCTATACCAATGAAATCATAGGTCTGGGCTCTATCTCAATCCCTTTTCTCATCTGACACCGCTGCTCCAAACATTTCTAGGACTGCCTGTTGACTAAAATATAGAATCCAAAGTCTAACTTAGTCTGCCATTTGAGACCCTTACCATCTAGATTAAATCTATTCTTCAAACCTTATTTCAATTTTAGTTATCAGAAATGTAAAATGTAAAAATAACAGCTAGCATTTAGATTGTGTTTTAAGATTTACAAAGTGCTTTACATATGTTCACTAAATTAATCCTCATGAAAACCCTACAAGTTAAGTGCTACTATTATCCTTTTACAGATGAATAAACTGAGGCACAGAGAGGTTAAATGATTTGCCCAGGGTCATAGAGCTCGCCAGTGTCCAAGGTAGGAGTTGAACTTGGGTATTCCTGTCTTTAAGGCTAGCATTCTGTCTACTACATTGTCAAGGAAAACTGCCTTCAGATAATCTCTCTAACAGGGGCACGTAGGGTCAGTCTGACACAATCTCTCTGTATCTAACGCAGAATTGACCATACTTCAATGCTTCAACAGACACATGATCTCACTGGTATGAGTACTCACTCCTTTCACCAATGCAGTTTGTAATCCATCCACTTTTTATCCTGAGCAATTTTTGTTCATGCTTTTCCATACACCCTCCATTGAGGATCTACACCATGCAATGAAGGCTTTACTAAGAGTCTTTTAATATTTCTTGAATACTAATGTATTCTGACTAGCCTAGAATTTTGATTCCTTAGAGCCAATGGTGCTCCATGGTTCACAGGCAATGTGAGTACTAAAAAGATGGGGTTCGTAGTCACTGAGCAGCTTCAGATCACTGAAAGCATCACCCAGTTGTCTACATGTAATGCTGCCTGTTCTCCTCCTACTCAATTCGGAGCTCAGCTCATTTCCTATCTGCTTATATGAGAAATATACATAAATGCACTACCTCAGTGGGCTGTCTGCTCAACAGGATGTCATATTCTGGCTGTCACCTACTTGATTTTTCCTGTGTGGATTGTTTGCTCTTTAGAGCAGATAAAGATCTCAGCCAGCATGAATTATAGGGCAACTAGGTGGCGCTGCAGTGGATAGAGCTCCAGGCCTGGAGTCAGAAAGACTCATACTCATGAGTTCAAATCCAGCCTCAGACACTTCCTAGCTGTGTGACACTTGGTAAGTCACTTAACCCTGTTTGCCTCAGTTTCCTCCTCTGTAAAATGAGCTGGAGAAAATGACAAGCCACTACAGGATCTCTGCCAAGAAAACCCCAAATGTGGTCATAAAGAGTTGGACGTGACTGAAAGGACTCAACGACAGTGTGGACTATACTTAAATACCAAAGCTGTTTCAGCTATAGTAGGCTACTCACTTTCCCCTGAAGATGTGCTTCATATCATCATCCCCATGTCTTTGCTCACACTGTTAATCCTGCCTTTATGCCTATCAAAGTAGAAATAAAGTACAGAGCTTGGAGGAACCTCAGAAATTTAGTCCAATGGTATCAAAGTCAAATAGAAACAGAGACCATTAAACTGTACATAAGAATCCCCAGACTGCAGCTACTTTTTTCTTTTTTGCTTTTTGGAGGGAGGAAGGTAGGGCAATTGGGGTTAAGAGTCTTGCCCAAGGTCACACAGCTAATAAGTGTTAAGTGTCTGAGGTCGGATTTTGAACTCAGGTCCTCCTGACTCCAGGGCCAGTGATCTATTCACTGCACCACTGAACCGCCCCTGCAGCTACTTTTTAAAAAACATGTTTGTATATTTTTAATTAATAAATAATAAATGTATTAATAAATTAATACATAAAATTAATAGAGATAAATTTTATTAATAAAACACATTAAAATTAAATAGAAATTACATTTGTATCTCGCTTGGGCCACACTTAGCAGTGTTGTGGGCTGCACGTTTGACACCTCTGATCTACTTCATCCCATTATCTTATGTGAAGAAATTGAGGAGCAGAGAGAAGAAGGAAATGTTACAGGTCACACAACTAATCAAGAACAGAGCCAAGATCAGAACCCAGGTCTTCTAATTTCCTTGTTGAGGTTCTATGCATTCTACCACCATCCTTCAAGGCCCAGAATGTCAAACACATTTGTGTTTAAGTCCTAAATATGTAACAAAGCAAAAAAAAAATAATGATTTGGGGGCAATCCATTTCTTTGGATTAACTCTCCTACTACTCCCCTTTACTAGAGCAGTTAATTGAGAATTGGCTTTATGTGTGTTTACTAAGCAATCTCCCTTAGCCAGGCCATGCGTGCACATTCCCAACACTCTTCATGCCCAGCCTCTCCCTGGGGTAGCTAGGAAAATGGCCATATGGCCACTGGCTCCCTGTCTTAAAGAAGCAATGGTTGGAAAGGACCCGTGACTTTGGTGCTTTGCCTTATGGATGCAGCTGGGAGCTGGGGTTTCTTTAGCTATTCTCTCTTGCACAGTAGCTGTAATAATCTCACCTAAACAAACAGAGAAGGAAAAAGCAGTCATGCTAGGAGTAGCAAAAGAAGTTTCTACAGTAAGATTTTTGTTGTTGTTGGGGGTTTTTCCTCAGCTCAATAAAGGCAGGGAAGACATCCAATGAGTACAGGGAGGTAAAGAGACTGGAAGAGTGCTTTGCTTTACAAACATTCCCTTGTATTTTCCTTCTCTCAAGGTCTACATCCAACTGACACCCTTGGGGTTTTTTAAATGATGGTGTACGGCTCCCTCCAGATGAACTGGCCACCACCTCAATTAGCTGCTTCAGGTATGGATTACTCTCCCTGACTCTGGAGAGAACAACAGCATGCCAAGGGGAGCTGTGAGGTGACATATGAGTTTGGGGGCAAATTTATTAGAAAGAGAAGAGGCTATTACCTGCATTTATTTACAGCAGTTGCCTTGAATGAAAGACACTAAAGATCCACAGGATGAGTCTTGTTCACAAAAGCTTTGCAGTGAGGGTGCTGTAATATGTAAAGGGACTCTGGGCCTGCAAGTAGGCAATGCATGCTTGCTATTCCTTTCTAGGCCAACCTTATCACACAAAGATGTCAACTTCAAAATAAATTAGTATTTGCTATTGAACTTACATGGGGAAGGAAAGAACATGAAGTTCACAGGACCCTTTAATATCAAGATTAGTACACAAAGGATGAAAAAGAGTTCTAAAAATGTGCACAGGCAAGAAGAGGTTGGAAGAGATGAGTGACGTTCAAATACTCTGGTCTGGGGTGGGGAACCTGCAGCTCTAAGGCCACATGTGGCCTTCTAGGCTCTCCAGTGCAGCCTTTCAACGGTGTCCACATTTACAAAACCAATCCTTTTATAAAGAGGACTTATTCTGTGAAGTTTGGAGTCAGTGAAAGAGCCGTCCTTGAGGACCTAGAGGGCCATACCTTGAGGGTGGAGGTTCCCCACCCCTGGTCTGGTCAATCATCTTCTGTTTCTGTATTGTCCTGTAAGTATTTGCTGAAGGAATGGGGGATTTATTTTTCCACAAATTACTGATAACTCCTACCTGGATGACATGGTGCATGCAGGGGGGTGGGAGGCAGACAGATAAAAGTAATGTCTTCAGAGGACAGAGGTGACTCAGAACAGACAACTGATGGGGAATAGATGAGGGAGTCAGGCACTCAGCAACAGGTGCTTTTGTTCTGTTTTGTGTTGTTGGGGTGGGGGTTTCAATGGTGGAGGCTGCCAAGGACTGCAACCCTTACCTGGTAGCAGGACATAGTGAAATCAAGAGAACTGTCCTGACTGATAGGCAGAGATTGTACCTTTGGACTCGCTGATGGAAGAAATCGCCAACTGTGTATTTATAGGTGGATGTTAAATTGAAAGCAGTCCCCCAGGCCTGAATTCTCTATGTTCCAGCTTATCAGGAAAGGTAAAGAGTTCAGAAGATGGGAAAATGAACTAAGAAGGCAGGCAGGAAATTAAAGTCTCTGAGACACTGGAGGAGAATCCAAAGCCAGGCTTAGGGGCTAGAGAATAAGGGAAAGGGATGCAGAAGAAAGAGAGAATAAGAAGAATTTTGAAGCCACTGGAGCCATTCAACAAATATGAAAGTCTTCCATGAGAGGCTCAAAAGGAGTTTACTATGCACCGTGGAAACATAAAGGAAATCATACGGGCCAAATGAGCAGAAGACACACTGGAGTGACTGAGCCATTTGTTTTGAGGAGCAACGAAGATGCCTCTATAAAGTGCAGACATGACCTGTCATAAAAGAGCTGTCTTCCAGAGACTTACACTTTAAATGTTATAGGGAACCTTTGTGAGATTCAAACTCATCAAGCACTACCAAGTCTGGTGATTGATGTGGGAATGAAGGACAATGATAGAAGAGACTAGGATGAAATCTACAAGGTCTATTAAGTCCTAGGCAGGTAATAGATAGTGTTTTCATCACAAGATCATGAGTATCACAGGTCTGGAGATGGAAGGAACCCCAGAGGCTATTTGGCCCAACCCGAACTCCTTCATTTTACAGAGAAGGGAACAGAGGCCCAGGAAGATTAGGTAACTTGCCCAAAGTCACATCTGGGATCCTAATTCTAGAACTGGTAAGAGCCTCAGAGACCCCCTAGTCCAACCCCGCCATTTTACATAGGAGGAAACTGAGACCCAGGGAGGGGAAGGGACTTGATCAATATCACACATAGAATCCTAGCTCTAGATCGTGAAAGGGACCTCTGAGGTCTAGATCTGGTCCAATCCCTTTATTTCATAGAAGAAACTGAGGCCCAAGGAGGGGAAGGGACTTGTCCAAGGTCCCAAAGATAAGTGTTAGAGGCAGGATTTGAACTAAGCTTATCTGATTCCAGAAACAGTGCTCTGTGTGCCTTATAATTGAAGGTCAGGAAATTGGAAGAGAAAGGAGGAAATGTGAAGGTGGGATGCAAACAATCATCTTTAGAGATAATTTGGACCATAGGACAAGATGCCAGGATGAGAGGTTCTACGGAAAAAAAAATACATCTCCCAAAGACTAGGAAGAACATATTTGAACATATTTGTTATGCTACATGTAACAAGGGCACAATATGACAAACATACAAAGGAAATAGACACGTTTAACATAGAGAGGGAAAGGGAAGGAGAAGAGAATATGATCATTGTCTTCTTAGATTTCTTAGCTAAACAAAGGCCAACTGGCAACTAGGTGGCAGAGTGGATAGAGCATTGGGCCTGGAATCAGGAAGGCCTGAGTACAAATCCTCCTTCATGTACTCACTCACTGTGTGACCCTGAGCAAGTTTCCTCAACTATAACATATGGGTGCAAATAGCACCTATTTCCAAGGGTTGTTGTGAGGATCAAATGAGAAAAGATTTGTAAAGTGCTTAGCACAGTGCAGGGTACACAATAGGTACTTAATAAATGCTTCCCCTCCCTCCATCAGTGAAAGTTACAAGGTGGCAGATTCCAGCTTGGTATATAGAAGAGTGGAAAATTGAAGGAATCAGAGGGTAGAACTGCTTGAAAATGGAATGAGCTGCCCTGTGAGGTAATCCGCTTGTCATTCCTGGTTGGCTCCAAACAGAGGCTGAATGTCAGTTTGCCACAAGTAGCTAGTTTGCCGTCCTGTTCAAGTATAAGTTGGGCTAAGTAGATACTTAGGTCTCTCCCAACTTCAGAGTCTGCATGTCACTGGAGAATACAACTTTTCCGCTCTGTATGTAGGACACCAGAAGAGATGATGACTTATCTGTAGGCATTTTAATGTAATGGACTCACAGAGTCTGGAGCTGTGCTATGGTTGATTTGTGTAAAAATTAATTAGCAGGGTAATTCCAGGCAACCATAATCCTTTCACCTTGCAGAGATTAATCAAAAGGACTCAGTTCCTGAAGTGAGCTTAGTTAGCCTCATCTAAACTCCAAATGACACAGAAACTGCACTTCACATTTCTTGAGGGACCAAACCACCAACAGTTATATCAGTGGGGGTGACGTCACAAAGGCAGGTGCCCCATCAGAGGCAATGCATGGAGTCCTTCCCTCTAGCAAATAATACAGTGACTTGGAACGCAAATAAAAGAAACCATCACTTCATTATTTTTGCCATAACTCTTGGCAGCTGGCAAAGAGTCACGCTCCCTAGGATACCCACCAAGGATGAAGTCTCTGGAGATGGTACCAATACCCTCTGAAAAAAGACACAGGGCAAACTCAAAAGTCTAAGAGTTGTAGGACAGGTCAAGATTCACTTTACAATATACCATTAGAGTGTGGTAAAGTGGGGACCATAGAGTGCTACCTTTGGATTCAGAAGACCTACGTTTAAAATCTGTTCCTAACAGTTACTGGGCAGCTAGGTGGCACAGGGGATAGAGCACTGGACTTGGAGTCGGAAAGACCTGAGTTCAAATCCAGACTCTGACACTCTAACTGTGTGACCTTGGACAAGTCATTTTCTTTCCCTGGGTCTCAGTTTCCTCCTTTGTAACATGAAGAGATTTGACAAAAATAGCTGTTGAGTTCACAAATGAGTTCTACATCTATGATGCTATTAGTGATCTTAGACAAGTCACTTTCCTTCTTTGAACCTCAATTTGTTCATTTGTAAGATGATGGACTCACTGACTTCTGGGGTCCCTTCCAGCTCTAGAGCCAGGGTCCTGAAAAATCTCACATTTCTATAGGGCTAAAGGATTTCCAAAAAGTCTTTCTCAAAACAGCCCAATGAGGGAGGTCTCTAGGGAAAATTCATCATCCCCAATATAAATGGGGAAGTCAAGGCCAAGAGAGGCGATGTGAGATCGCAGGGTTGAGCAACCAGAAAGTATTGAATGTTTCCTCTATCTGAATTATTCCTGCAAATCCATTCTCAAGGCAGGATGAATATTATATTTTCCCAGGCTTCTTCCTGATAAGTGCCCCAGCTTCATTGGCTAGCATTAGTGACAGTCCTTGGTCCTGACAGCCCGACTTAATTAATCTACCTAATTTATTGATCAACCAGACAGCAAAAGAACATTTCCCATGAAATGAGTTTTTTATCATCGGGTGTTATAGAGCTAAATGTCTTTTTAAAATCTGAAATTTCGTTAGTGGATGACACTCTGTCTGTCTGAGAAAGTACTAGCAAAGAGGAAAAGGCGAAGAATAAAAATGGCTCAGTGGTTTTAAGTAATGACGAGGAGGTCAGACTATAAAATGGGCCTCTATGCTAGCTAGCCACTTCACTAAAGCTGCAACACGAAGCAATAGTAACTCCCCACAGTTTTAGGCTGAAGACTGAGAGTATGTTCATTAAACTGTATGACATATATAGATATAGATATAGATATAGATATAGATATATAGTCCCACACTGATATCAAAGTGTTCTACAGATAATCCTGGCCCAAATGAACTCTACTACCTAATTCAGACCATAATGTAGAGCTGGATAATTTGAGGATGTAATGACTGGTTCATTTAATAACATCTCACTTAAAGTAGGTAAGAAGACAATCTCATTGGCCTTTAACTAAGTGGAGAAAAGCCCGTTTGAACTACCGTGACTTTGTATGAGGCCAAAAAGATTTGGCATCACCCAGGGCTATATATATAAAAACATTTTCTCAAGAGGGGGGAGCAAGTATGACTTTCCAGCACACTCCAGAGGAAGAACTCCCTTGGGCATATGAAGGTCTAAGCCTCAACACTGGTCAGATCTCTTTCTTCCCCTCCACTGACTGAAGGAGGATATTCCAAGCTTTGAAGGGTTTAGAACAGGGGTGACAACTTTTTGAGGTTGCTCCTAACCAGTTATGAAACTGGGGAAGACGTTGTTTTATGAGCCTAGGTCAGGGATGGGGAACCTGAGGCCACACATGGCCCTTTGACTGAACCCAAAGAACAAATCACCTGAATAAAAGGATTTGTTCTGTCAAACTTGGACTCAGTCCAAAGTCCACACTCAAGGACCTATAAAGTTACATGTGACCTTTAGGCTGAAGGTTCTCTACCCCTGGTCTGGAAGGTACTAGACTTCTTACTGGTGACCTAGATGCATCCCCAAATGAGGTGAAGGCAGAGTCTGCATCTGAAGCCAAGAAAAGATTGGCAGAGATTCACCACACTTAAGTGGAACTCTTTGATAAGCCATGAATGGAAGAAAATGATCATACCCTATAGGTGCCCACCCATCTGGCCCATATCTCGTTCATATCTTCCTAATGTTACACCACAGAGGGTCCACCCAACATGTCAGGGGCGTGGAATTGTCTCTCAACATTGCTAAGATACTACTGGAGCGCTCTGGTTGCCTACCCATTGGCCCTTGCTCTTGCCATGTGACCCCAGCCCATCTTTTTTTTTTCCTGTCATAAGATTCCTTGATGGTTGACTCCTATTCTTCTTCAGAGCTCATCGTTGCTCCTATGTAGCACACTGAATGCACCCAATGCATACCTCTCTTCTGCCTCTGGTGTGATGTTCATCCTTATTTCTTTTGAGGCAGCATCCTTTCACATCTTGCTGCCATACAGGAATATCTGTAAAAAGTTATCACTGAAAAGATGTGCCTCTGCTTTCATGGGAAGCTTGGTATTCACAAAAAGCTCTGCAATTTCCTGAAAGTAATTCAGCCTACTCAATTCCTCTTTTACAACTCTGGGCCCCAACTACTGTACATGTGTCTGACATGAACATACTACTTGAGAAACTCCCTAGGCTATCCATTCTGATGCATGTTGAAATTTGATCAATAGACATTCTTCATGAACTCAGTCTTTGCTGTCTGGATGGACAGGCCAAACTCCCTTAAGGAATCACAAATCTCTTCCAGGCTGCTCTGAAGCATCCTGGGGTTTGATGATGCCAGCGTACCATCACCTACCAACAGGAGTATTTGGAGGGCCTCACTATCTAAAAGGACCACCAGGAGCCTCACAATGCATCTGCTCCATCACAAACTCAGGCCAACCCATGACTAGACTATGCCTGCATCTTGCTCCTGCTTGGGTACTACCACTCCCTCCCTCCCTTTTATGGGTTTTCTTCCTCCCCACTACAACGTAAGCTCCTAGAGAACAGAGGCTGTCTTTAACTTTGGCACACATTTCTATTCTCCAGACTTAGCACAGTCCCTTGTAGAGAGTAAGCACTTAATAAATGCTTTGTCTTTTGCCAAACATACATCTCCACGTTGCTTGGGGGGGGGGGGTGTTTGTATCATCAAATGCTTATTATCGGAAGGTCATTGAACAGAGTTATTTCTGTCCCTACATCTTACAAAGAACCTTGACTAATCTTGATATAGGAAAAGGAGAAACCTTATAAAATGGCCCAGAAGTCAGTGCACTTTTTTCACTGAGTTATTTTGGTCTGTTTTTGTTTGGGTAATTAAACACTAAGCAGATTGGGGTTTCATTGACAAAGATGTGATTTGTCGTTGAATAGCATTTACAAAAGTCAGCTTCTTCCAAACAAGCATCCTCAGTTCCTATGCAGATGACTTTCAGAACGATTTCATATAGAGAGGGCAGACATAGAGGTCTGTGGTTAGTGATTATTGTATCTAATTCTAAGCAAACACAAAATAAATACAAGAAAAATCAGGAGAAAAGTTCTAGAGGCTGGAGAAATGAGGAAAGGCTTCACGTAGAAGTTGATTCTAGAGCTAGTCTTGAAGAAGTGAGGGATTCCGAGATGGAGGCAGGAAGTCAGCATCACAGGCAGGCAAAGAGATGGGCCATGGAGTGTCATGTGAGAGAAAAGCAGGAAGGGAAGAGTGGCTGGGCCAAAGAGAATTCTAACAGCGAGTTTCTCCTTACAGTCTAGTACAAGAACTAATTCCATCTAGTTTGAGAGCTCCTCAAGAACAGAAGTCTTTTACTTCTTTGATATTGCCCATGGTGCCTAGCATGGTGCTGAGCATACAGTGAGTCCATAATGAAAAATGGATGAAATCGAAGTGTAATAAGCACCCTGATGAGAAATTAAGATTTTGAAAAAGTGAATCACAAGTTCCAAGCTGAAATGCCAGAGGCTGGTAATAATTATGCAATGGAAGTCATTAACCCTTTAGCAGGAGCCCAGCCTCTGCAGTGGCAAGGAAGAACATTTCAGAACTCTGCTACCCACCGTGAGTAGCCTCATTAGAAATAAGCTTGAAGCCATTTGAACGAACTCACAATGGGAAAAATGCAGAATAAGGTAGGTCAATGAAGCCATTATCTGTATAAATTTAGTAGTGTATTACTGTTTCAGAGTCTCAGCAATGTGGGAAGAGATTAATCGCCAGTCCTATTTGAAATCACATTTTTATTTATTTCCAGCCAACTGTCCAGCTGAAGAATGCCTCTCCCTATTCAAAGGCTAAATGAAAGGTCATTGATTCTTTTGACAATATAATTTTCAGATGTTATTGGGAAAACTTGTCTCATGCACATATGTCTCTAAATGTAATAGCCCTCCATTTGGGATATCTCAGTGCAAGCAGATTCTTATTGATTGCTTTTTTCCCAGCAACGTCCAGGCTACTTGCACTTAGAAATATGCTGGAATTTCTCAAAGGAGACAAAAGCTATTGGTAGAAATGGTCAGAGGCAGGTATTCTGAGCTCTGGTGAACTGTACGATTTGGTTGATCCAGCTATTCCTTTCCATGGAATATAAAATTTCCTGAAAGTTCTCTTGAGATTTGAGAAAACCTATGGCAGGTTTTCCACTATCAGTTAGCGTCCTGCGGACTGGGGACTCAGAGAGACATAAGACATAGCACCTACCTTCACGGTACTGGTGCCACTGTGACAAATGGTGTGGCATAAAGAGAGACATATCTGGCGTAATACCAATGGACACTTTCATAAGCAATAGCAGTGACTTCATATAAAGTCCTGTGGTGCAGCCCTCTACATACAGCCAATTCAGACACGTTTCATCCCATCCAGCCATCCACCAGGACACTAGAACCTAGCCAGCTTGGGCAACTAAAATGTGGCCATACAAATCTTCCCACATTCCACCTCTTGATCAAGGAGAAAATAGTCAAATCCATGCTGCTACAGCTATTGGAAAAGGTACAATAATAGATTTCCCCCAGGCTCTACTCTCCAAGCCTTTGCCTGCCTAGATTAAAGCTCCCTTCTTTAGAAACCACTCTCCTATGTGTGTTGTGTTTCCCTATTATAATGTAGCACAGAGATGTGCATTGCAATTAGCTCTTAAGTGATAGGAGCTAAATCTTTCCCACAGTGACGTGAGTGATGTCCATTTAAAACAAACAGAGGGCAGATTATGGGTATAGGATAGCTACATGGCTATAGAGTATGGCCCAACATCATGGCATTAGTATCATAAGCAAGGTCCCTCTGTAGGAAAACAATCTCCTTTAGTGATCGATCCAATACCCATAGACTCCTGACTTTTACATTCAGGGACACAGTCTCATTCAAGACTGATACCATTACTGATACTCCTGCCATTAGCATCCTCCACATATTACCTATGCACACTCAACAACTACTCCAGGTCACAACTCCTGGCACTCAAGGTCCAGTTGTGTAGACATGGCTATTCTACCAAAGGGCAGTATGATGAAATATGATACTGAACTTGGAACCTAGAAGATCTGGTTGCAAATCCTTACTAGCTGTGTGGCCATGGCAAGATAGTCAATCTTTCTGAGTCCCAATTTTTTCATCTGTAAAACAGGGATAACAATACATATAGGACTCACCTCGCTGGGTTGCTAGAAGCCTCCAATGAGATCAAATGTTTTGCAAACTTTAATGCACAATATTACTAGTATCAACAGAACATCCTGACCACTCATTTGCAGCCTGGAAAGTGGTAATTAGTGCCTCTGGCAGCTCTGAGTCCTGGGCAACCAAAACATTATCAGTCTTATTTGTATGTGGATTTAACCATGTCCTCTTGCAGATTCTAACCACTGAACAAAAGAGAATCCATCCACTCACCAACCAACAACCGAGTGTGTGCTGTGTAAATGAACCTAGCAGTCAAGAGTTATGAGAACACAAGGGGAAGAAGCATTATAGTCAACGGACACTATAAATGATGGATTTAATTCCAGTGGTAGCATTTTGACAGATTCTGCCATTGAGGCATGAGCACTCCAAAAATCATCCAGCATCTTTTCCAGCTTGGGTAATCCTACCATGGCCATTAACACCTTTCAAATGGTCCACTGCAAGTCAGTCTTGAATATAAAAATGGTCAACACGATCGGCACTAGACATGGAGGAAGTGAGCTCAAAGCCTGCCTAAGACGTTTACAAGCTGTGTGACCCCAGGCCAATCCCTTTACCTCCATGGACTTCAGTTTTCTTTCCCTAAAGTCAAAATAATAATAGTACCTACTTACCAGGGTTGTTGTGAGGACCAAATGAGGAAATAAATGGAAAGTGCCTTACAAACATCAAAGTTAAATGTGTATATACAGATACATTAACCATTATCACTACTGTTTTTGACATGAATAATTTGCTTACCACAGCATAACATAGTAATACAAAGACTATAGACGCCAAAGATCTGGGTTCAGATCCTACCTCTGACACTTGCTGCCCGTATGACCCTGGGCAAATGACTACCCATTTCTAGGCCTCTAGGCCATCTGTAAAATGGGGGAGGGGGGTAATAGCTTGTGGACAATTTGGCCTCAGAGTGCCTTTCCAGCTCTAGTTCCTTAATACCATATGTGACCTTGGTAGGTCACTTCACCATCCTCAGACTCTGCTTCCTTACCTGCAAAAAGTAAGGGGTTACACTAGATGGTCACTGAAGCACCTTTTAGGATCACATCTATTACCCTATGCTTTTTGAAAAATCAGTCCTCGTTTCATCTATAACTCATCAAGGGTAATAGCAGTCTGCCCTTTGCTGCAGATGAGTTAGCTTTTTGATACAGAGTGGAATAATAAGGTAGGAGACTGGCAGGGGCAGATAGGGGAAGGGGAGGGTAGTAGAACAAAAAAGCTTGAGTGAAAAAGCCAGGATCTTGCTGGCTGTCTATTACAAAGAAAGTGGCAAAGGGAATGGGGTTCATGTCAAAAAAGGGGGAGAGCCACCTTCCACAGTTAGTCCCCTTTGGGGACAACTCCTCAACTCAATAGCACAAAACACCTCCTTTTCCTATACCCCATCTGAGCAGAGGGCCAATGCACAAAGTTTTTTCAATCACTCTATAATACACTTTTCTGACAAGTACAAGGAGGAAGGATGTCCTCTGCCTAGGGACCAAAAAGGACCCTGTCCGATGGCCTGTAGAGTAGCCAGTGTATCCAGTACATTATCAAGCTATGAGTAAAAAGGAGTGGCAGTGGCCTGACATCCTTAGAAATTCTGCAAAGTAATGTGGAATCCTGGGGCTCTGGCCAGTTTGGTCTCCTTGGAAGTCATCCAACCTTGCCTAGATTCCCCTGACATTTTTTTTAAAGTAAAAAGATATTAGCATTTATACCGAAACGTCACTTTCTGGGCAGAAGACATTAAATGTCAGATATTGTCAATATACATGTAATATTACAGAAATTACTTCCTTTTCAAAATCCACTCTTCAGTGAGTCAAGGCTTTTAAAATTTCTTATTCTCATTATGGTTGACAATGCCCTTCTCCCTCTTCCCCAAAGTTTCAAAAGGCCATAAATTCATCCATTTCCAATGAAGAAATAAACAAAAAAGTTCTTCAAATTAACCATCTCATTCTGTAGCATTCATGGTGGGCAAAGCAGCAGATGGGGGGATTCAAAGAAGACTAAGAAAACAATGTTTGCCCTCACACAAGATCAAATGCCATCTTGGTTTGGTGTATGGGCCTTAAACATTCAATACTTCATAACAGGTACCACGACTTTAAATCATTCATGACCTGTCAAGGTCATGCAGAAAACAATTTCTAAGATCAAGCTATTCCGTTTGCCTAATTTCTGTCATCCATTTTTCATGGGATCTTCTGCAGCTTTTGTACCGAATTCCTTCCCTTCCCGTGAATGTGAATGCTGGCTTCGAGACATATACCAACAAGGGCTGTGTACCAGACCTTGGAACACAATGGACTTTGAGGTCATAAATATTTCATTATCATTTAGGATGCAAACAGAATTGAAAATTTCTTCCCAATTCCATCCCTTCCTCCTCCAGTCTAAAGGGAGTATACATAAGGAAACAGAGGTACCAATCAGTGTGTTTTCACTTTTTCAATAGACATCTTTATCATTCTACTGCTACTATTCCTCTAGTAGAGAAAAGTGTAGCTCTCCCTTTTTAGGAAGGGGAAAGTATATGGCTTATAAAATTGTGGCAAAAAGCAGAGATTGGATACCTAGAGTTAGAGACTCAGAGCTATACCTTAGCCACTTCCTTTCAGAATGTAAGCTCCATGAGGGTAAGGATGATTTCACTTTTGTCACTGTATCCCCAGTACCTAGCACAATTCCCAACAAATGTTATTCAGTAAGTTTTTTTTTTTCCCAGTTGTGTCTAACTCTTCAGCACCACATCTGGGATTTTCTTGGCAAAGATCTTAAAGTGGTTTGCCATTTCCTTCTCTAGTTCATGTTACAGATGAGGAAACTGAGGCCAACAAGGTTAAGTGAGTTGCCCAGGGTCACCCAGCTGAGGCCAGATTTGAACTCAGGAAGATGACACTGCCATTTCCTTCTAGATGTTTAGTAGATACATCACCAATAGATTAATGCCATTTTGCCTTATTTTAGGATTGTGGAAACTGAGCCTCATGAAAGATAAAGTGATTTGCTAAGAAGTGTCTGAGGCCAAATTTGAACCCAGGTCTTCCTGACTCCTGGCTCAGTTCTCTATCCACTACAACGCCACCTAGCTGCCTATCTGACAAACAGGAAGTACTTAATAAAAACTTGATAATTAAGTACATAGCACAATGTCTGGCAAATGGTAGGTATTTAATACATTCTTCCTTGCATGCTTGATGAGAAGAAACCTTAGGAATCATCAAGTAAAGATACTTCAGTCTTATAGAAGAAGTTAACTGAGATCCAGGGATGAAACAGGACATAACTAAATTAACTCAGAACAGTGATTAAAATCTAGGTCTGTTCCTCCCACCAGTCCAGAGGACTTTTGGTTATACCACAGTATAACAATAGTCTGTAAAAGCTAGAGCTAGGGCTAAGCAGTGCCCATGAAGACTTCTGGGTACTCCTAAAAGGCAAAAGGGGACAACAGTGGAAGAAAGAGGAAGAAGAATGGACAAAGCAGAAGGTGAGTGTCTACTCTTGTCCCCAAACAGGTGTTTATAATCTGAGGTCCATTTCGGAGGGGAGAGGAGTGTCATAAAATTGAATGGGAAAAACATTCCATCTTTGATATAACTGGTTTCCTTCATAATCCTCTGCCTTTTATTTTATGCACTGAAAAACATATTTCAGAGAACAGGTTCATAGGCTTCACTAGACTACCAAAGAGGTCCCTCCAGATCACCTAAAGAGGCTGAGCTCCTATTGTAGGACATGTTATCTTTTGCTTAAGATCACTCCGAAATGCCTTGCTACATACAAGTGGACATTGAAAATGGCATCCTGTCCCTCTTTAGATGTCTTGTGGCCTGGTACATCACTATGTACCTTGCTTTCCAATTCCATCATCTCATGAGAACAGAAGGCAAGTTTCTCTACCTAAGCAAAATTACCCAAATGTAGTACATTCAAAGAAACAAAAACTCCTCCAGAGGAATGGACTAACTTAAAACAGTAAGGACCCACAACAATACATCTGTCATTTAACAAATGTAGGGTCCTATTTCCTGGTCACCAAAATTCCAAGTACAAGGAAGAATTGCCTCTATTTGCTTACCACATTTAATCTTCTACCTCTAGGATTCTATACATACAAAGGGTTTAATATTATGACTGAGGATCTTTAAATTAGAGGAGAGTAAACTTGAAAGCCCACCATCTAACAGAAGTGCCTCTGCAAAGGAATCAGAGAGCTGTCCTTGGCCCCAGAAAACTATACCAGGAGTAATGGGTGGTGATTAGAAGGAAGATATTTTTCTTAATATACTGGGGGGAAAAATTTCCTAAATGTCTAAAAATTGAATTTGGGTCAAGTGATAGAATCAAAACATCACAGACTTAGAGCTGAAAGGGACCTTAGAGGTCAAGTAATACAAACCCACCATTTTTCAGAGGAGGAAACTGAGGCCAAGAGGGAGGAAAGTGCCTTGTTGAAGGTCATGAAGGGTCCTCTGACTTCAAATCCTATAAAATACAGCCTCTGATAAGCAGTATATTCACTTGGCTCCTTAATATCACTTAAAGTAACTAGAAATATACTACACAAACTAAAAACAACAACAAGAAAGTGATGAGAAAGGAAGCGACCACCAAAAAGGAAATTCCTACAGGAAACAACAACCAGTCAAGGAGCTCAGGAAATGAGAATGCAAAGAAAAGATGCTCATACAGTGAGGAATCCTGTAATAACAGCAAAAGGGAATGGGACAGGCAACCCCAAAGGGACTTCAAAGACTTTATTTTTAAAAATTGAAGGGAGAGACAGAGAACTCAATTGAAGATTTTAAAGGCTTAGGACAGAAGCTGGGAAATTAACAAAATAGCAGGCATTGAAAAAACAAGTGGAGGGAACAGAAATCAAACTGTTGTTTCTGTTGTTCAGTTGTATCCAGTTCTTCATGACCCCATTTGAGGTTTTCTTTGGCAAAGATACTGGAGTGGTTTGCCATTACCTTCTCCAGCTCATTTTACAGGTGAGGGTTAAGTGACTAGCTCAGGGTCACACAGCTACTAAGTGTCTGAGGCTGGATTTGAACTCAGGAAGATGAGTCTTCCTGACTCCAGGTCCCTGTACTCTATCCATTGCAGCACCACCTAGTTGCCCAGAAATCAAATAGTCAATGCTAAAAAAAAATTTTAAAGTCAGCAGAAAGCAGTAGAAGATGGATGGTTAGGTACTTGCAGGGTAATGTTAAAGGTCCATGTAGTAGAATGAACTTCCAACTCTCTTTTAGGCAGAGAAGACTTCAGGGGACACATGATAGCTGCCTTCAAATAGTGAAGAGCTGTCATGTGGAAAAGAGATTAGACTTGTTTGGCATGGCCCAAGAGACAAGAACTTGGATCACTGGGTGAAATATGCAGAAAGACAGATTTAGGCTCGATGTCAGGAAAAAAAATTCCTAATGATCAGAGCAGTCCAAAAGTAGACTGGACTGTGTCATGAGGTAGTGGGTCACCTCTCAATGGAAGTCTTCAAGCAGAGGGAGAATAATCACTTTTTAGTTATGTCATAGAGGGAGTATATACCCATCATATAAGATATCACAAATAAAACACTGTGGAGTTTTCCAGGTCATATGTTCAACAAGATGACAGATTAATCATATTTTCTAGGTCCTTCCAATTCTCTAACTGTCCAAAAAGAAAAAAAATAAGTTATATGCCTGAGGTAGAACAAATACAGCAGAATCTAAAAGACAAATTAAGGTGAACACTGATGAGGTAAAATGCTTATGAGTTAAGAAGAATGAACTCTAATTCTTAAAGTGCTCTTTCAATACCCTTTCCCCTACAGCTTTCGTGCTCCCACAACAAAAATGGAAGCTTACTCACTGGCTTGTGCCTAGGGATTATCAAGAATGAACCCTCTCTTCCAATGTCTAAGCTAAGCTACAAAGGCTCTGCCAAAGTACCCTGTGCCTTCTCCCTATTTTGCCATAAGTTCTAGACATATATGTCAAGACACACAAGAAGAGTGGGGAGAGGATGAAAATGTTCTGCCTTCTGGCTGGAATCTGGCCTAGAGCCTGAGATGGCCAAGATTAGGAAGCTATTCCCATTCTCCTGCCCTGTAAAAAGCGAGAGACTAATTCATCCTAGCTACAAGGAAGAAAGATAAAGGAGGAATTGGAGCATGGGGCAAGCATTACTGGCAAGGCTGAGGAAGTTCAATCCCAGGAGCGTACCCACCAGCAAAAGGGGAAGATCCAAAAAAATGAGGGGAGGATAAATACAAATATTTGAGGTTGAAACACTGAAGAATTCAAGGGAAAAAATCCCCCAAAGCCCAGAGCATAAGTAGATAAATGAACAAAGAAGATCCTAAAATGAGAAGAAAGGATTCTCAAAGAGTATCCAAATTTCTCTTAACAAATATATTAAAATTTACATTTAACAGTTTCAACAATAATAAATTTTGCAAATGGCCAAGAAAAAAAGACTTTCAAATATAAAAGATCTCCAAATACACAAGTTTTTTCTACAATCACAATACATCATAGAAAGAACTGTAACAATCTATTCCAAACAGCAAAGAAACTCAAGTTGCAGTCCAAAATGACATAATGCATATGCAATAGATGCATAAATGGGAAGAAAAGAGGTAAGGAACACAGAGGCATGAAAAACACTCTACTACCAAATCTATGGGAAAACAATGAAGAGAGGGTGATTCCCATAAATTCTCAGGGAAAAAGGACCCTCAAAAGAACAGCAGAGGTGGCAGAAGGGAACCGAACCTAAGGAACTGAAAGGGGATGCTTGCTATAGTGAAAGTAATATGGACATATAGCTAAAGAACACATGAAAGAGAAGACTGCCTGTGATGAGAATAGGGACATCATTATGGATTTAACATGGGTGGGGGGTGTTCATGCATTTAGGGAACCACTTCCTCTGAAGAGAATATTGTTCCTACATGGGCAACACCCTGACCCAGGAAAAATAACGTATGAGCCTATAGGGGCAGTGGGCACCCAAATTGGACACAGAAAGAAGACGGCATTCCCTTTGGGAAAGAAAATAATCAGGTGAAGGAACACAATGCACAATTTGGGACGTAGGGAACTTCCCACACCACATGGTGCTACCTCTGACCAACATAAATTCCCTCAACAAACTAATACCTTTAAGAATGAGACATTCTGGGGTGGCTAGGTGGCACAGTGAATGGATCACGGGCACTGGAGTCAGGAGGACCTGAGTTCAAATCTGACCTCAGATACTTAACACTTACTAGCTGTATGACCTTGGGCAAGTCACTTAACCCCAATTGCCCTCCAAAAAGCAAAAAGAAAAGAATAAGAAGTTTTTTTTAAGTGAGGATGACAATGGACAATCTATAAAGTCAATAACACAGAAATAATTTAGAGATTAAATCAGGTACTTGAGAAGCTTTAACCCCATGAGGAAGCCAAAGATGGTTGAAGGAATGAATAAGCATATGAGCCATGAATCAGATAATAACATTTCAAGATGGACTATAAGGGAAGAGAATTATTGAAGAGAATCAAAAGAAGAACAACTTCTTTTAAAATGCAATTAAAAGAAAATTAATAAACATAAAAATCAGAGGGGATGGCAGGAAGGGAGATCTCCCATGAACAACTTAAATGTGAGAAGAAAAGAGGTTCAAAAGAAGGAAAGAAACAGAAAACGAAATCAACCACAGAAAAAAGAAGTCAATAATTTAAGTAACACCCCCCCATCACCAGGGAAAGGGTAGGCAAATGGGAATGGGGTAGGGGGCTAGAGCCTGTCAGAGAAGAGTTGCATCCAAGTAATAATAAGTAAACTGGGATTAAAGTACTGACTTAAAAGAGGAAGGAGACAAAACAATTCTATAAATAAAGCATAGCGCCAATCTGAAAAAATGCTATCTACATCTCAGCTGCAACTGCTATGAGTGCCATCGTCATCACCCGCATGAACGGAAAAGGCAAATGTGAATAATCCCAAACTGCAGATTGTATAGGAATGGTTTATTCCACATGATTTTTTATTTATTTCTCAATATAGGGATGTCTCATCACAGGAATTCACTTCACTTCCAACTATGTAATAAAAACACAGGGAAGACTAGTCTCGGGAGGACCTGGGAAGCTGTCCAATTTTCCAACCCTGCCCTCCTAGAGCATGCTTCAAGCTATGAAAATACAGAGCTCTCCTTAGTGGTTTATAGCTTCTCTAGTCTTCACTACAATAGGAACAACAGTTGACTGTCTGGGCTTCAAAGGCTGCAAGCAAAGCTGAAATAGAGAGAGATATCAACAAAACAAGTAATTCAGCCCAATTGTGTAGGTGCTGTTGAGAAGCTTGAAAGCCATATCTACTTCCATTAAGCTACACTGGTCACAACTCATTTTTTTTTCTTGCTTTCAAAGGAAAACATGATGTTGTAATAAGAAACTCGAACACTTTCCCTTTTTTGCTTTGATACTGGCCTTGATTAGAAACCATTTGCCCATTTTCTAGCCTTAGTCAAGGAGAGTGTACTGAAAGCCAATGGAAGAATAGAGGGTCTCTGGAAAAACACGGTGATCAATAGTGTCAGAGACTTCAGAGGTAAACTTTTTGACCAATAAGACTAAGAAAAAGAAGCTGGATTTACCAATGGAGAGATTTGAGCTCCCCCAAGCTAAGTAAGGATTTTCTTTTTTTGGTCATAAATGTAGAAGACCTGAGAATGTTTCTATACAGCAGGGAAGGGGCTGATAGAGGAAAGATCAAAGGTAAAAGAGTTCCCCCTTGCTCCCACCATCCCAACTCACATCTACCGAATGCCTTCTGGTCACAATTTCCTCTTTCACTTCGGTTTCACCCTCTTCCCCTTGCCAGGGTAAGTCCCTCTATATACACAAGTAACCCCATTTCATCCTGGCTTCTCCTCTGTCATTCCCATCATTTCAGGAAATCTCCAATCTCCCCCTATCTACTGGCTGCTTCCCTACTGCCTCGAAATATTTCCATGTCTCCCCCATCCTTAAAATGTCCTCAAATGATGCCTCTATCCTCATCCTTTTCTCCATTTCATGGCTAAACTCCTTGAAAAAACCATTTCCAAATGGAACCTCCACTTCCTTTCATTTAACACTCTTCTTAACCCTCTGCAGTCTCTACTGAATTGTACTATCCAAAGTTACCAATGGCATATTAATTGATGGGCCTTTTCTCAGTCATACTTCTTAACCACTCCTGTAACTTTTGATACTGTTGATCACTCTCTTCCTGAACACTCTTCTTTAGGTTTTTCTGACCCATTTCTCAATTTGTTCTCCTTAGGACAACTAGGTGGCGCTGCAGTGGATAGAGTGCCAAGCCTGGAGTCAGGAAGACTCATCTTCCTGAGTTTAAATCTGGCATCAGACACTTACTAGCTGTGTGACCCTGGGAAAGTCCCTTAACTCCTATTGCCTCTCCCAAACAAACAAAAAAAAGAAAGTCAATTTGTTCTCCTACTACTTGTCAGACTGAATACTGCTGGATCTTCATCTGGGTCACATCCCTGTGTCTTTTCTTTTCTCCCTTTATATGACCTCATTGGGTCATCTCATCAACTCCTCTGGTTTATTATCAACTCTATGCAGATGACTTCCAGATTTACACATCTAGTCCAGTTACACCTCACCTTCTCTTATCAGCCTGCAGCTTTGAACTTCTTAGTCCTGGTTTCTGCCTTTTGGATATCTCAAACTCTAACATATTCCTTCCCTCAAAACTTTCCCCTCTTCCTACTCTCCCTCTTACTGTCAAAGGCACTACCAAGCTCCCAGTCACCTAGGGTCACAACTTTGGTCTCATCGTTGGCTACTCATTCAAAACCACTTCACACAGCTAATCTGTTGTCAAAGCTTATAATTTCCATCTTCCCAGCATCTCTTTTTTGTTTATTTGTTTTGCTTTTTGGAGGGGGAAAGGCAGGACAATTAGGGTTGTGACTTGCCCAAGGTCACACAGCTAGTAAGTGTTGTGTCTGAGGCCGGATTTGAACTCAGGTCTTCCTGACTCCAGGGCCAGTGGTCTATTCACTCCACCACCTAGCTGCCCCCCATACCATCTCTTGTTTATGTCTCCTTCCCTACTCACAGATCCACCTCCCTAATACAGGCCCTAATCACCTCTAGCCTGGATTATAGCAATAACCTTCTCATTGGTCCCTTTGTCTCAAGCCTCTGCCCACTCCAGTCCACTCTCCACCCAGCTGTCCAAGTGAATTTCCTGAAGCATAGGGCAAACCATGTAACAACTCCCTGCTCAGTAAACTCTAGTGATTATCTACAGGTTCAAAACAGAATCCTCCATTTAGCATTTGTGGACCTTCACTAACCTATCTCATTCTTACCTTTCCAGAGTTCCTATGCTTTAAACTCCTCCATACGTGACAACCCAGATTTGCTGCTCTATCTGCTGTTTTGCAAAGAGTATACTCCATCTCCTGCTTCCTTGTCTTTGCATTAGCTGTCATGTATGCCTTACATGCTCACCTGTGCCTCTTGGTTTCTATCACTTCTATGAGGACTCAGGTCAAACCCTGCCTTGTGAGGCCATCTGGGTACCAGAGCTTCTAGTGATTTCCCCTCTCAGACTATCTATCATCTACACTGTGTACACAAAGTGTAATAGTGTGCATGTATATGTGTGTATATGTATGTGTGCAGATATATGCATGTTTATGCATGTATACATGTGCCTAGATAGATGTCTATGTGCATGTGAGTAAATGTATATGTGCATTTATGTATATATACATGTGTGTAGGTATATGTTTGGGTACGTATGTGTTTCTGTGTAGATATATGTGTGTTTATGTGTATCGATATATGTGTATGTGTATGCAGATATATCCATAAAGGCCTCACAAAGACACTGGGAGGAACAGGGAAGTGAATGAGGGAGTAAGGGAGTGAGTGAGAGAGAGAGAGAGGAAAGAATGAGAGACAGAGAGAGAGAAATGGATATAGATATACATATACATACAGATATAGATATAGATAGATATAGGCATATAGATATAGTTATAGGACAATAGGAGTTGAAGTTCATGAACCAGGATGTTCATAAGGTCAAATCCAGCCTCAGACACTTACTAGCTGTGTGACCCTAAGCAAGTCACTTTACCCTATTTGCCTCAGTCTCCTCATCTGTAAAATAAGCTAAGGAAGGAAATGGCAAACCACTCTGGTATCTTTGCCAAGAAAACCCCAAATGGGTTCACAAAGCATAGGACCCGACTGAAAACGACTGAACAACACACCACCACCACAATGGTCATTTGAGGAAAATCACTTTGCCTCGGCAGAGAATAGATTGGCAAGAGGAAAAACCCTGAGGCCGAGAGAGACCAATTAGGAGGACATTGCCATAGTCTAAACAGGAAGTCTGCAGTGTAAAGGCAAAGGCTAGAGAGAGGAACTAGGCTGTGATCCAGGTACCAAAATCTTGAGAAAGGAGGGGGGATAGGCTAGCTTCATGGAGTATGAAAGGGAGTATTATGAAATAAAGCTGGAAATATAGGTAGGAGCCAAGTATCTAAGAGATTTAAATGTCAGGCTGATTTTTTAAAATTCTAGAACATAAATTAGGAAACCATTAAAGATTTTTTAGAGCAAGAGTGAAATGGTCAGATCTGTGCCTTAGGAATATCAATCTAGCCACTGGCTCCTGGATCAGGTGCCTGACTTCAAATCCTAGGTCTGCCAATCACTTACCTGTGTGATCTTGGACAAGTTACATGTCTGGCTCTCTGGGTCACTAAAGTGAGAGGTTAGACAGGAGGAATTTCATGGCCATTTTAAGCTCTTCAAGCTATGGTCTGTGATTCCAGATTCCTCTCCCTGTTAGCCAAGGGAGATTGGTTTTTATCAGCTCTTCCAAGTGACTTTGGCTTTGAACTTCTTAGTCCTTGTTTCTGGATTTGGGGACTCTGAATGAGATCTACTTCCTTGGAAGGCTCACTCAATGGGTTCATCTGGTTTCATAAACCAGGAGATATTACACCAAGAGAGTTAATATATGCTGAGACTGGACAGTAGCTAAAGGCTGGCTTATCATCAGCCATGGACAACAGAAAGTCACCAGAAGAAGTAGGGGCTGTGTCAGCAAATCCCAGAATTTCCCAGATGGAAGGGTCCTCAGCAGCCATTGAGGCCGACCTCTGCTTACCCTGCGATGAAGTGACATTGGACTCCCAGCTGTTCCTCACATAAGACACTGGGTGACATCTATGAAATGGGGGGATTGGACTTGATATCTCCTTTGCAGCTCCAAAACCTGTGATATTCCCATCCTGCCCTTTACCTACTTACTCAAGAATAATGTTAACTATTTAAACTTAAATTTACTCTCCATTTGCTTCTGGGGGAAAAAAAGATATAAAAAGAAAATCAAAGAACTGCTTAAGTGCTGTGTCTTAGGCATTGTCTCTTCCCTCACTGTTTTAGGGAGAATATCAGGACCATGTTCAATAAACCACACACCTCTGCTATGTGTTCGCTCAGCACAAAGCTGGGAATCTAACATTCATGTGCCACTTTGCAGATATTATCTCATTTGATAACAACTGACATTGAAGAAATACTCTGCTAACTTAACATCTACTTACATTTGAACCTCACAACAACTGCATGAGGTGGATACTACATATTGTTAACCTCATTTCACAGACAAGCAAACTGAGACTCAGAGAGGTTAAGTGACTTGAAGCTAGCATGTGTCCTAACTGCAATCATGTTCACCAACTTTCTTCCATGCCTAGAATTCTCTCCCTCCTTATCTCTGTTTCTTGGCTTCCTTCAAATCTCAGCTAAAAATCCCAATTTCTATAGGAAATGTTTTCCTAGCCCTCTTAATTCAAGTTCCTTCCCTCTGTTGATGACTTTTCTATTTCAGATTCAGCTTGTATATAACTTGTTTTGCACAGTTGTTCCGCAGGTTCTCTCCCCCATTAGAATAGCAGATCTTTAAGGATGGGTACTGTTTTTTTTGCCTTTCTTTGTATCTCTAGTCCTTAGCACAGTGCCTGATACTTTGTAGGTGCTTAACAAATATTTGATTTACTGACTAATACATACTTGAACAAGAATCCTCTACACTAGGGCTTCTTAAACTTTTTCCACTCTCGACCCCTTCAGTGTTTCTTAAGCCATATGGGGTGAGTACCCACAGTTTAAGAAGCCCTGCACATACTTGGTCTCTGACTAAAGACTGCCACCAAGGAAAAACCTACTCCTAATCCATTCCACTTGTACACAGCTCTCATTATTAGGAAGTTTTCTGTTTTTTTGTTTTGTTTTGTTTTAACCTTTTCAACTTGAAATTTGCATTTCTTGTTACTTCTACTAGTTCCTGGTCAGGACTAGGCAGAATAAATCTCTGTTGAAAAAGACTTGATGGGATGGTGGTGAAATAGAATGGAAGAATAGCCATGGAGGAAGGTAAATTTCTGAGTTGATAATTCAAGGAGGCAATGCCTAGAATAGCTAACTGGTTTCAGTACTGAGCAAGCAGATGACACGGGGGCAAGGGGCAGCATGGTTAGAAGCAATTAAAAGTAACAAAGTTCTTTCAGTCTCAGATGCCTTCTGAAAGCCCCAGAGACCCCTCCACTCTGTTCCTTAAATGACGCATCTCTCAGGCAGCTCATGGCTCTCAGACAGCATTAGACTTTGAGCCATGGAAGAGAGAATGTCTGGACTGAGTAATCGGAGCTGAAATCGATGGGAAATATCATAGAAAAGATAAAATAAAAGCAACAAACAAAACAGAGACATCCAATTATAGAGTCAGCCTTGGTTCTCAGCACTAGGCCCCACCTCAAAGGCAAAGCCAGCATTTATAGCAGAGAGCTGAGTGTCAGGAAATGTGACTAGAGTTTCTGTGTAATAACAAACTGAGTTGTGGCAGGGTTCTGCTGAATGGAGGAAGAAAATGCAGGAAAGAAATTACATTCTATTGCTGGATAGAAGTTTTGTGTTGAATAGATCTGTTTCTTGAAAAAACAAACCAACGACAATGACAAAAAACCCCCAAAACGTGCTCAACTAAACAGAAAAATCAATACCCCAACCTCGTAATCACCGCCCCATATTCTGCTTATCAGTTCTGAATTTTCTGTTGCTCTGTCAGACCGTTTACAAGGTGTTATATTGTTTTCAGAAGAGATACGTTGCAGTTGGTGGTTAGGAGACATGAAGACTGAAAACCTCAAATAATTGGGAAACTCGGGACCTCGTTAAAATGGCATGGTGCTGATTTTGTTCCGCTTCCGAGTATGAAATTTCTGTCACTTCTATGCTAATATTGACTGGGAAAATTTGAAAGAATTTAAATAATTGTCTGTTCAAAGAAGTAAGACAATTAATGAAAGAGGAATTCCCCTTGAGCAATAACAAAGGTTGAAAACGTGAGAGCATAAGAAATGCTACACTGGACCAAACCAATGAGGGAACCACCAGTCAGAGCTAGGACTTTGATGGTGCCAGGAAGGGAAGAGAGGAAAAATGAAGAGAAGCTGAAGGGAGTTGAAGAATATGCTAAAGTCAGTGGTGGAGACTAGGTCTGCTTGGGTCTCTGACCAAATAAATAGTTAGGTCAGTACTATAAGGCTGCTAGCTAGGTGGTAGAGTAGAAAGCTGTACTTGACATCAGAAAGATCAAAGTTCAAAACCTGCCTTAGACACCTACTAGCTGTGTGAGCCTGGGTAAGTCACTGAACCTCAGTTTCCTCATCTGTAAAAGGGAGATATTAATGGCATCTACCTTACAGGGTCATTGTGCTCTGGGAGCCTTAAAGTGATAGAGAATGCAACTCAGAAGCATCCAATGTGAAGGTCAAAGCTAGACAATAGGTCAGGGGCAAAGGGCATGCATGGTAAGAGCAAGGGGAACAGCTAGGGGGAAGATGACAAAACAAGACAAGAATCAAGACAGAGTGACGAGGAACAAGCTGGATAAATGGTCAGGAAGCATCAGGTGATCTATAAAACCTGGAGGAAGGAGATCCAAACCACAAGGAAATGATGATACTGAGGCAACTTTCCATTCATCCTTACCAGGAAGTTTCTGTATGCTCTGTGGAAAAGAAGGAACCAATCCCTAGACTCATCAGCCAGTAATTCAAGCAGCTCACTATGGCTGACAGACCTTGACGGTAACCAAGTATTGTGTTTCTGCTAGGGCCATGGAGGAATACTGGTTGTTCTCCACTCACTTACCCCTCGAGGAAGCCTGATTTGCTGCTGAGTGGCTCCAATGGCGAGGCTTCCTCCTCTTGCACTAAAATCTGCCTTCCAGCAATCAAGGAGTCTTGGAATTGGAAGGCTGAGTCACCAATCCCCTCTACAACATTTTCTACTGGTGATAATAGAATCTTTGAGGCACCTAGATGGCTCAATGGATAGAGTGCTGGGTCCAGAGTAAGAAAGACCCTAGTTCAAATCCAGCCTTAGACAGTTACTAGTTGTGTGATCCTGGGCAAGTTGCTTAAAAAAATCTCTCTGTCTCAGTTTCTTCATCTTTAAAATGGGGTTCATAAGAGTACCCACCTAACAAGGGAGATAAAGACCAAATGAGCTAATATTTGTAAGGCACATAGCATGGTGCCTAACACATTTCCTCTCTTCCTTCCTCAAATTAAACACTTCCACTGACAGGAAACTAAAAATCTTTCCAGGTAGCTCATCTTAGTACTGGGTAAAGCAGCTGGTGACTTTGCCTCAGTTTCCCCAATTGTAAAATGGAGAAAATAATAGCACCTACTTCCCAGAATTGTCGTGAACATTAAGTGATATTTGTATGACGGGCTGAGCACAAAGTCTGACACATACTAGGTGCTCCACAAATGCTTATTTCCTTCCCTCTTCTTCTAGGCAGCTCCAATAGGCTGCATTCTACCAAAATAAAAGATGCCTCCCAGGAATTTCTAGTCTCTGGTTCTTATCCTTCCTTCTAAAGCCAAATATAATAAGTCTCCTCCCTTCTCTGTACAATAATCTTTCTGGTATTTGAAGAAAATTGTGTCGACGTGCTACTGACAGAGAGGTAAAGGCCTCAGAGTGCAGATTCCAACATATTTTTTGGACATGGCCAATGGGGAAATTTGTTTTGCTTGATTACTCATGTTTCTAAGAGAGGTCTTGTTTTTCTTGCTTTCTTGGACCTGGGTGAGGGGAGAAGGAGGAAAATCTTCAAGGAAGGTAGATTTTCGTGAAAATAAAATAAAATTTAATTTAGAAAACCACATCTAATGTTCTAAGTTCTCTCTCCAATGATGCCAAACACAGGGCAGGACCTTCAGTCCCCTCTCCAGCTTATTGTTCTCCTCTGGAAATATTTTAGGTGCCTGACATCCATCCCCAAAAGTGGCCTCCAGAACTGAACCTGCAATTGAATGCTCACTGGCCTTGGTTCAAAAACTTTGCTTTTCTTAAAGCAGGCTTGAGATCCCATTAGATTTTTTGACCACCATTTCACCACAATGATTCATATGAAGCTGGCAACCTACTTACAACCTCCTTCCCTGGATCTCTCACTTAGACTTTTGTCTAACCAAACCTCCCTTGCTCTGCACACACATAATTGATTTTTCGACCCTTGAGTCAAGGATTTTACATGGAATTACATTGTTCTTTATCCTTCCATATACTCCATCAATTCAGAATCATATACTCCTAGGGTTGGATAAGATCTTGGAGGCTATCTAATATAATATATATAATAATAAAAGCACTTATATAACACTTTACATGTTTTCTCATCTGATCCTCACAACAACTTAGTGAGGTATTACTATCCCTGTTTTACAAACAAGGAAACTGAGGAATAGAGGTCAAGTGATTTACTCAGGGTCATACACCTAGTAGGTGACAGACAGGATTGGAATTCAAGTCCTCTTGAGTGCAAGATTCTATCCACTGTGCCACCTATCTGCCTCTTTTGGACCAGGACCCCCTCTGCTATATGGGGTTCCACTTAAAGCTTCCACTTAAAGACATCTAATAAAGCAGTCTCTGGTAAAAGCCATTCTACCACCTGAAAGGATGACCCACTTGACTTTGCTCTGAGTATTGGGATTTTTTTTTTCTTTATATTGTGCTGGAATTGTATTCTTCCCAGCTTCTACTCATTACTCCTAGATCTGCCCCGTGGCATTAAGCAGAATTAGTCCAACTTGTCTTTCCATGGGCCACTATTCCATAGGCCAATTCCTCACTGGCCTCATCTTTGGTTTGCTTGGCATACTGGGTCACTGTCCCTTGAATGTCCTGCAGCTCATCACTGTCCTTCCTAAAGTTTAGCACTCTTGGACTGGATGGGCTGCTGCAGATGTGGTAAGATGAGGAAAGGACAAAAGGTCCCTCCTATGCTTCACTGTAGAAGATGGCAAACAAGCCCCACCTCTTCCAGAAAACTCAGAAACGTGAATGGTTCTCTCCAAAGGAGCCAGTCAGAAAAGGAAAAGTGATCAAATATTTAGACTTCTACTGGTCATATAAATACCACTTGGGGAAGGAATTAAAAACATACACGGTGACAGGTAATTTGACAGCACTTCTGAACAATCACCAAGCACCAATTCACACTCTGAGACGAATTGGGAAAATGGATTTCAGGATGTGAGGTGGAGAAGTAGGGGAGGGGGATCAGGCCACAACAAAAGAGTCTTGTTTTGAAAGGAATAATCACAGAACACATTCAGCTCATTGTATTGAGCACACAGGCAATGATTTCACACAAATGAAGTACTTAGCACTCAGTGCCATTACACAGAATCACGGTTTGCTACGAACAATGTAAATGAATAAGTGGCAGGTCCAGTCTCTCTTTAAGTCCCTGAAACTATAGGGATGGGACCTGTTGAGGAATGGTGGAGGGGGATGCCTGGCATGTTCAATGAACCTTTTTTTAGGAACCAAATCTCCCCATTCTTAGGAACCATGTCTCTTCCCATCCCTGTTTTTTAAAAAAATCAAGTTCTGCCTACTATATCCTAATCAATCAATATAGTCTTCATTTTAAATTTTTTTCCTTAATTTCCAAATATATATTCTATCTCTCACCTATGCGGAAAGCCATCACCTCTGACCAAGAGTGTAAAATCGATAAAGGGTGGTTCAGCAAAACTAACCAACATGTCAATTAGAATGCTAGCTCCCTGAGGATAGGGATTCTTCCAACTCCTTATCTTTGTATTCTCAACATGCCTAACACAGTGTCTGGAACAGAGTCTGCACTTAATAAATGTCTGCTAATTGGTTAACCAAGCCTGACCATCGGAAATGTTCCCCCACACACACAGTTCCCCACCTCTATAAAGGAGGCAGGGGGGTGAGTTTGTTCATCTCTACTCTGGGGCCAAGTCTGACACATATTTATAGTGAATCTGCTGTGTATCAGGTCCTGTGCTAGGGGACATAATGATGAAACTGAAGCTGCCCTCCTCAGGAGGCTGACATTCTATCAGAGAAATCAATCAATGACAATCTACCACTGCCATCTGCAACGCCCACCTCCAATAAAAAAAAATGGTCTTTCCAAGGAGATTTTTCCACAATGTAGGCAAAATCTTTTGTCATCTCTCAAATGCATTTTCCACACGGCTTTCTTTAGAACACAGCAATCTGATTTTAGAACAGCAATCATAGATTTAGAACTGGAAGGGTCCTTATAAGGACTCATGATGCTGCCTTCCAGCCAAGGCCCTCCATTTTGCAAATATCTTGCAAACTCCTCTATTGTCCCACAAATCACCCTCATACCACAATCATACGGCAAGCCTCCTTCACTGCACAGGCCAGCACAGATCTTGGGTTATCTTGGCAAACAAACTGCCCACCCACCATTTCCCCCCTCCTCACATCTGGGCTTCAAAGCAAAAGCTCACTTCATACGGTGTAAAGATGAAACATTAGCCCTGAGACCCACCAACGTTACCATCATTATAAAGCAATGTTTCTCTGTGAGCCAGAAGGAGAGAAATGAGTCAGAACAGGGTATGGTGGGTCAGCAGGGGCCCACCATCACAGCAGCACACAGGGCTAACAACAGAAGTCTAGCTTGCTGTGCATACAAATTACACACCTTCCTTCCTAAAGAACAATGCTGCCACTGAGTCACCATCACCTGAGCATGTGCTGGGAGTTGTTTGCCCAGTAGCAGAATAAGTTCCTTTCATCTACCTTGTCTCTCCTACTTGCTCCCCATGGCCACCCATGACATGTTTTTTTTTAAGGTGCCCACCAGGATCAAGAATGCTGTATGTGGTTAGGGAAACAGAGTGAAGTTAACTAGTCCACTCGGGGATTAGCTCAGCACCATAGTCTAACATATGCCAAGCACCACGGACAGTTCTGATGGTATAGGGATAAATTTAATATGCATTTTAAAGAAACTGTATTAAGAGATGCTCAGGGTTCCATCTAGACTTCTTTTTGTTCTTTGGATAAAGGAATGTTTATGCTTATTGAAGACTGTTAAGCTGATTTTTTTTAATGACAAGAGTCAGAGTAGGAAAAGGGGGTCTAAAGCAAAGGAAATGAAGAAGGATGTGGCCCCCACAAAGTCTTCAGAGGAACAACCTGCTCACCAGAGCCCAAAACTGAGCTGGGAGAACTAAGCCAGACTGTGCTCTCTCTAAACCTCCCAGCACCATATGACTGGCAGGAAGACCCAAGGGGCAGATTCCTTGGCTCTCTTGACCCCCACCAGGGACTGAAAGAAGACCCTTGAGCGTTCTAGGGAGAAATTCATCATCAATAAAGGGCTGTAGACTCCAGGACCAGGAGTCCTAGGTATAGGGAAAAGAAGGGAGGAGAGAGAGAGGAGAGGACAGGGGAGGGCAGAGGAGGGGAGGCAAGGAGGAGAGGAAGAAAGGGGAGGGCAGAAGGGGGAGGAGAGGGTATGGCAGAAGAGGGGAGGAGGGGGGTAGGTAGAGGAGGGGAGGAAGTGGGTGGGCAGAGGAGGGGGGGAGACGAAGGCCAGGGAGGCTCTGTGGCCTGAGGCACATGAGGATCCAAGTATATCAGGGAGCATATTGGCACTGGATCCAGCTACTGGGTCAGGGAGTACAGAAGGTGGTGGGGAGCACTGAGCTAGCCTCCACGGACTGTAGAGCAGCAAAATGGGGCATATTACAACGGAATTTTGAGAGGCCAAGTGGTAAAGCATTTAGACAACTGACCTTGGAAGCCAGGTGACGTGGGGTTCAAATCCTACTTCAGACACTCCCTACCTCTATGAACCTGGTCTAATCTTTCAAATTCCAAGCCTCATATTTTAGTATCTATAAAATTATAATATATAAGAGCACCTGTCTTCTTGGGTCACTGTGATGCTCAAGTGAGATAATATATGTGAAAGGCTTTTCAAATGTGAAACTGTTATGAAAATGAGCTATTATTATCATTCTTCAACATAAAGATGTAGGTTGGCAGGTGGGAGATTAGTAGTGGACAGACAGCTGACCTGGGAGCCAGGAAGGCCCAAGTTCAAGGCCTCTCCCTGCCAGACACTGGCTGTAAAACCCTGGACCAGTGCCTTCGCCTGCAGGTGCTCAAGACAAATCCTCTAAGATACCAGCTATTACCTGGTTTTGTGTCTTGGAACCCCGTGATGGGCTGGCAAGGCCTAGGAAGGAACCCTTTTGCAGAATAAGGTTTTACATGCATGAAACCAAATACATACAATAACAAAGAAAACCAATTATACTGAAATAGTTATTAAAATATTTTTTAAAACAGGTTTACAAATGCCAAGTTAAGTCCAGGGAAGGTGTGAAGCTGCATTAATAGATACAGATCTTCTACTCTGGGAATTCTGGGCACATACCAATGACATCACAAGTGCAGTCTTACCTTACCTCCTCTTAAAAAAAAATCAGCATTAAGGTTGGGGTTTTGGTTTAGATATGTTAATTAGAGAATTACAACTATCTCTTGAAACATCCTTGGTTGGGGCATTAGTATGAGATTCTACTCATATCTGTTTGGGACTACCCTTAAATGATTTCAAACAACGGCATGATATGATCAACAGTAACACGGACACAGAGTTCTGTCACCATTTGTGCCTTGTGGGGGCCTTGCAGACTTGGCAACAATTTCCCACCAAGCCATGCCCTGGAATGACAGATCGTTTTCCCATTCCACACTTCAATGGCTTCTCCATCCTTCTTCCTGTTCCCTACTCCAATGAATGAGCCTGACAGAACCCAGAGAGGAGAACTTGCCTATAGGTACAGGAGAAGAATTAGAATGAACTGGGCAGGGACTTGCCATATATTTCTTCACGAAGGCAAAAATCTGCCTTCTTCCTACTGAAATCTCCCCTATGTGCCTGGGACCAAGGATGCTGTTCTGAGTAGGCCACACCCAGGCTCCTGGGCTAGGTTCTCACCAAAGCCCTTTGTCCAATCTGAGGGGACCCTGGATTGGGTCATCCCATGCAGCCCAAGCACATCCCCATGGCCAAAGTGATACAATGAAGGAGGGCAGCCAGAGTACTGGAGGGACTGGAGGTCATGCCATGCAGGCATCAGTGGGAAAAAAAACTGGGGGCATGCAGCTAGGAGAAGCCTGGGATATGGGGAACACGATAGCTTTCTTCCAATAGCTAAAGGACTGTCCTATAGAAGAGGGATCAGATATGTATTGTTTGCCTTCAGAGGGCAGAAACTATAACAACTGAAAATAAGGAGGGAATTGCTAACAAATTGAGTTGGCCAAAAGAAGACAGGCCTCCCTTGGAGGAAAGTCAAGTCCCTGCCACTAAATCCATTTAGGAAAGGCTGGATGGCCAATTGCTGAATATGCTGTAAAGCAGATTCAAGCTCAGATAAGAACAGAGGACAAAAGATTTTTGGTCCCTATGATTTCAGTTAGAGAGGGTGCTCCCAGTGAGGAAATATCCTCCAACAATGCAAATCAATTAACAAGTACTTGCTGAGTATCTACTATGTGCCAATCACTATGCTAAGCACGCGGGATATACACACAAAGAATGAAAGAAACTCTACTCTCATCATGGTAGTCAACAAGGACGTTTATAAGTATGCACAGAATAAATACAAGATAAGTTACTTCAATACAAGGTAGTTTGGGAGAGGGAGCAGTAGAGGGGATCAAGAAAGGTTTCATGTAAAAGGTGAGGCTTTTGCAGCATCTTCAAGGAAACAAAGCTGAGGAGAGGAGTGAGCGCATTCCAGACATAGGGGACAGGAGAAGAAAAGACAGGGAGCAGGGAGAAACAAATCAGCCTACCACAAATCAGTCACTTACAGTGTTGGAGTTGTCCAGGGCATTGATACATTAAGTGACAAGCAAGCCCAGGCTTTCTCAGCTAATCGTTTTCAGAGGTAAGATTTGATCCCAGGTTTCTCTCGACTCACTAGTATGCTGCATTCTGGTGTCCTTTCCAGATCTGAAATTCTATAATTTTACCCCATGACAGAGAAACTCACTATTGCAGGGACTCTTTGTCTCCAAACCCCAACAAGATGATGAGAGTCCCATATATATCAACAGCATGACCTTGCCCACAAGGGAATCACCAATAAAGACATGATTTGGTAAGCTATACAAGTCCAGCAGTAAGAAAACAGACCTCCAACCTAGAAATGCCTCTTGACTACCAGATAGTAGATGGAAATCATGCTTAGGAAATACAAATTTTATGCCTGTGCCCTGCTGGATCCCTGCTCCATTGGTTTCCTCTTCAAGAAGGGTATGGATGGACACATCCCACATAAGAAAGGGAAAAAAACTTTTTGGTGGACGAGGAATCTTTACAGATTCCCCTTTCTTTGGTCTCCTTCCTGGGACTCATTAACTGGCCAAAGAAAAGGCCCTTCTTATTAGGACATTGGGATTAGAGTACAGGGCTTGGGTCTCTGCAACACACGACATTTATTCTCTCTGTTTTCAGATCATTATTGCTAGTCCCCTTCTCACTCAGGATCACAGAGAACAGGCCTCTGTGGGCTTTTCTGAAAGATCGCCCACCCTCCCTTTTCCAGGCTAAAGCCCAGACACTGGTCCTATCTAACTGCTGCTTGCCTGATGCCCCTACACATTCTAGAGGAAAATGTATTCTCTCTCAAGGATCATCAAGTTTAGAACAGGAAAGGACTTTCAAAATCATTCATATCATTAAGTCTCAGCCCCCCCATCTCTGCCAATGTTGTCCTACCAAGTATGGGCCCTCATACCCTCAGACATCCCTACCTAATATATGCCCAGAAAGACAGGCTGGAGATTGGGGTACACTGAGGAAAAGCACCCCAATGTTGCTAAGAGAGTCACTTAAGAGCTCCTGGTCTACATGTGAGCAATAGTGCTATCCCCCAACATTAATGATAAGATCTTAGTCTAGAACTGGAAGGAACCTCAGAAGCAAGATAGCTCAACTCCCTCATTTTACAGAAGAAGAAACTGAGGCACAGGAAGAAGAAGGGACTTGCTCAAGGTCATACGCAGGATCTAAACTCTGGAGCTTGAAGGGCCTCAGACAACCTCTAGTTCAAGCCTCTCATTTTACAGAGGAGGAAATGGCCCAGGGAAGGGGAAGGTCCAAGGTCCCCCATAGGATCCAGATACAGAATCAGAAAGGATCATAAAGGCACCACACTCAAGGCCTGCAAAACTCCAAGTACTGGTCAAATCAGAATAAAATGTAATTGGGAAATATTTAACAAAATAAGGAAAAATACAATACAACAGAAATAATGTGAATTTGTGGTTTTCTAAGTCAGTATGCAGTAGACATGGATCAGCTTCTGTTTGAGTTTGACACCACTGAAAGTCTATCCCTCTCATTTCAACAGAGGAAGACAGTGAAGCCAAGTAGGACGAGGGAAAAGATTTGAACTCAAGTATCCTGACCACACAGTAATCTTTCCAACACTCTAGATGCATTCATAGTCAGATGACAGACTTGTGGGACTTGGGAGGTCACAGACAGTCCATCCCACCCTGAGGGAGAAATCCTCTCCCATATCTGTGGTGGGATCACCAAGCCTCTCCTTACACAACAGCCATACTGGAGAACTCACAATACTTCACGAAATAGCTTATTCCATTATTAGCTCTCATTACACTGAATCATAACCTGTCTCCCTGCAACTTCCACCGATAATCCCAGTTCTATCCTCTGGAGCTATACAAAATAAGTCTGATGCCAAATTAGAGTTATGCTTCCCATTTCTTTTTATTCTATAAAGTCCTCACTCAGACTGATGGTAGAAACGGTCTTCCTCTTAGTGTTGGCTGATTACAATGAGGACAAATACACACATTACATTCATAAATCTATATCTCTACGTACCCACCCACTCTCCAGGGAGCCTATTTTTCTTCCATCCCTACCCTAAATTTTCAAAGCCCAGTTCATTGTTCACTCCAGAACTGTTCTAGGCTGTTCTCTAACAAGCAGCTTTGTCCAGTGCTGGGGAGGAATGGGGGCTGCAGGCTTGCAGGGGCGAAGGCTCCATGGAGGCATTTTCATTTTCCTCACTGCCCATCTCTGGACAAAGCCCAGAGATCTTCAGAATCAAGAAGAGCAAAACAGGAAGTAGCAAAACAGACAAACAAGGCTGGATTTGACCCATGATGCTCTTCCCTCCCGCCCCTTTCATAGATTGCATAGTTCTGGACTTAAGCCATCCGGGGGCAAGTTCACTAATACCCTGTCACCAATTTACTGAGATCCATAACTTTATCCTGCCACACCCCCACAGCCCAGGAGCCCATTTCCAGAAACCTCCCAAATGGCCCTTCACAGCTGGGTAATTACATTTTTTAAAGTCAGCAGTTAATCCAGCCAAAAGATTAAATCGCCTGCGGGAAGTGGATTGCTAGCTGGATTTAAGCTCTCCGTTTGCAAAAGACAAACAATTTTAGCTCTCTGAAGTACTCTGAAGGAAGGGCCCCCTAATACAATCAACAGCCACGAGTTATGTTCCAGGGAGCTTGTTTACTACCTATTTCTATCCAGGTCTCCTTGCCTCACTCTGGGATTCTCCCATAGGATCTTGGCTTCCTGACTCTAGAGCTGGAAGGACCCTCAGAAGCCTTCTAGTTCAATTACTTCATTTTACAGAGGAGGAAACTGAGGCTCAGGGAGGGGTACTGAGTCACCCAGGATCCCACCTAGGCTCCTAGATCTAGAGATGGAAGGGACCTTGGACACTAGCTAATCCAACGCCCCTCCCATTTTACAGAAAAGGAAACTGAGGTCCAGAGAGAGGGAGTGATTAGCCTAGTAAGCAAAGCCAGGATTTAAACTGAGGTTCTTTGATTCCCAAACGCAAACTGTCTCCATTGTTTCTCACGTTTCCTATCCTTAGGAAGCACCCTCAAAGCCACTACTGGCGGCCACCAAATCCCTCAAGAACTGGCTCATTTTAGGGAGACTAGACAGAGAGAATCACCTGAAAATGTCACCCCAATAACAAATGCCCTGTCAGACAAAGGGAAGCTATCTTGAAACTTCAGATTGTGGGGCTTTCAGGCTTTGAGGCTTACAAGCATCTGATGGCCAATTTAGAGAGTAAAATGAAAGGGTTATGAAGATGTAAGCACACAGCTCCCCCACAGACCTCTGGGAAAAGCTTGGTAGCTAGAGACTTAGCAACAACCAATCCACAAGCCATTGAACAGAGGATAAGAGAACGATACAGAAATAACACCCAGGCATGAGGGAGCCAATCAGAACATCTGAGAGTGCAGAATCTGCTCTCGGGATCCATACGGAATTGACCGAGGCATATCTTCAGGCTGCCAATAGGGCAGGCTTCTCTGGAAACAGACAGATTCACTTCTCCCTGAATCACCCAAAGGTCTGATAGTTCATCAACTCCTAGCTCATGAGTTCCTAATCAACAAAGTGCCTTAGACATCCATAGTAGGCGATTCAAGACACCCCTATTGACTAAAGTCGAGGCTACTCAAATGACCTGGATGAATGAAGAGACATTTTTTATTAAGTGCTTATTATAATGGGCATGAGACAAGCTTGCACTTCAGGTGAGGACAAAAATAAGACCTGACTTGTCTCTACTGACAAATTTTATGGCTTGGCTGGCACTCCAACAAGGTGTTGTGAGCACTACCTGCCCTTTGCGCCTACATCAAAAATATGTCATTTCTGCCCCAGTCTATGAGGAAGCAGGCTATTAAGAGGGCATGGAACATTTAGCTGAATAATGGATATCATTTAATGATACCAACCACAGTCCTCTTAATAACAGCCAGAATTTGCTGACCATCCGATTCAGCAATATCATCACCCAGTCTAACTAGTGATCAGAGCCTGAATCCCCAAAGACAATGATTTTTATCAAAGCAACCCTCAATTTCATTTCCTGCCAATTATTTCTTCCCATTTCTGAGGCTATTTGCTGGTCCCCGTGGAGGGAGGGGGCAGTTAGATAATGAAATTAGCATAAATCAAAAGCATATTTCCCTGTGGCAAGGCCCCAAGTACTGCTGGGAGAGCTTCGAGGCATGCTGCTATCTGGATATTCCTTAGCAGTCGTCCTATAGGGCTGGGAGAGGAGGGGGGAGATTGAACAAAGGGATGGGTAAGTCTTGCCAAAGACCCTAAGATCCTCCCCACCCCATTTTACCACATTCTTTAGGCTCTCCACTTTGACTACAGTTGTGTCTTTGTCTCCTCTCAGACTGGTGAGGGTCATGGAACTTTGGGGCTTTTCCATCTACCCTATAGATGAACTTTCCCATATGTACTCTCTCTCTCTATTATAGTATGATGTCCTTAGGAGCAGGGCCTGTCCTGCTTTTCTGATTGTATTCCCTCACCCCCCACACAAGTGCTGAGTACAGTGTTTTGTACATAGTAAGTACTTCATTTTTTTTCATTCCTTCATCCATTCATTTCACCTTCACAATAGGGAGATCAAGGACAAGGCCAGCCCAGAAAAAAATAGAACTGACTTGGGGGTTGCTATCAGGGCACCCCTTTGACATTCCTGTGAGTCCCTCTTTCTCCCAGTCCCTTTCTCACATATGCCTCATGGAAGCACCCTATGATTGAGATTCCCCCTCAAAGGGAACTGCTGGGTGCAGAAAGCTTACCCCAATCCCCATGATGTGGCTTCAGTAAAAGATCACAATTGGTGATCATTTTTAACTTTCAAGGAGCATTTGTTGAATTAACATCCCTCTGGCAGTGTTATTTTTTGAACTGAGGAACTCTTAGATGTGGGATCACTCATGAGCCACCCTCACAAAGCTGGAACTGTCCCCTCAGGCTGAGAGGGCCTACATGTCTCCTTCTGCTGTGTTTCTGCAAGAAATCTCTCAATTGCTCTGGCTGCTACCATCTCTTAAGCTGACAGAGTCCACTCTCAGGATCTTTTCACTCAGGTCATATGCAACTCCCATGTGACCCTGTGCAGAGGCAAACATTTCAAGTTGCTAGGGGCAGGATACTGTAATTTCTTAGGTTCCCCCTTACCACCCCCACCCCCGCCCAAAGTAGGTCAGCTGTGCTAGGCATTTCCCTGCCTTCTAAAGAGGTAAAAGTAAAAAGCAAGTCTAAAAAAGGCTGAGATGGTCCTTCAAATCACATTTATAGACACAAAGAAGGGTGGGTCCTATTGACTCCCACTCAGCCAGTCCTCTTGGAGACAGCCCTAATCACTGGGAATCAATCAGAAACATACTCTCTCCGACTCTCAGGGTAGACTCTATAGAGTGGGAAGCCTCAAAATTGCAACCCTGAATGTTTGGTGTAAGATTCTATTTGATGAACAATTATTAAGCACCGACTATGTGCAAGACACTGTACTAAATACAGACAAAAAGACAAAAATCAGAACAGTCCCCACCCTCAAGAAGCTTGTTAGGAGGATGTTTTGTGGTGGTTACTGTTCAGCCATATCCAGTTCTTCACGACCCAGTGGACCCTACTGTCCATGGGGTTTTCTTGGCAAAGATACTGGAGTATTTTGCCACTGACTTCTCCAGCAGATTAAGGCAAACAGAGGGTAAGTAACTTTCCCAGGGTCACACAGCTAGGGAACTCAGATCTTCATGACTCCAGGTCCAGGGTTCTATCCACTGAGCCATCTAGCAGCCCCTCCTGCTGAGAGCCTACATAAACACTAATAAATATTCGCCTTTTCTCAGTCTGTTGTTTACTTGAGGGTGGGGTGAGAGTTCCAGACTGTGATCACATTGGTTCAGGGAAAGCTCAGAATGGAAACTCCCTCTACCACTGTAGATCACAATTCTCTGTCACTTAGAGTTTCAGAAATTTCCCTCTGACACTTAGAGATTCAGTGACTTGCTAAAAACAACACAGCCACTGTATGTCAGAGGCAAAATTTAACCCCAGGTCTACCTGACTCCAAAATCTGACCTTTATTCTCAATCACACACTGCCCTTCAAATGTAAATTAATCTCAAGAGAAAGTGCAGAGAACTGAGTAGACTTGGGGGTAGGGTAATAGAAAGAGGAATCAGGAAAGGCAGAGAGGCCAGAAATGGACGGGCATAGCTGATAGGATCACTTGGTGGATGACAGCTAGCAGGTCACTTTACCAGGGGAAAGACAGGGGGACTGACTATGTGGAAGATGTGTGTGGGGGTGGGGAAGGGACTTAATCTTCAACAAAGAGAACCTCAGCTCCTCAAGTATTCTCTTCCAGTCTGCATCTGGAAGGGAAAGTGAGCATTAGCTCTTCTCACTGGGGGAATCTCCAATACTTTCAGTACCTCCATCTGTCTTATTCCTTCATGAAAATATTACTCATACATAGATACATATTTATAAGAAAGTAAAATTTTGATATCAAGGGCTACATAAATCCACTCACACATCCAAATGCAGGCACTCTTTCATGCTGTTCTTGAAGTAAAAGTATATCTAGTTCTATTTCAATCTTCTGCAAGAGTCTCCATCTCCAAAATACTCATTGACAAATATTTAGCCTGAAGCAAGCCCATGACCCAGCCTTTTCCCTGGGCTATTGCTATGGTGGAGCAGGAAATCAACAGCACCAAGGGACCAGTGGAATCAGAGGAGCTGTCCAACACACTCCTTTTAAGGAGCCCATTGGGGTAGATGGACTCTAAGGGAAAAGAACAGAGGAAAGAAACAATTCCCAGGATTCCAAAATCTTTATGCAAAAGCAATCAACTTGCCATTCAGATTCCCAAGGTAATTTCTCCCTTCTCCAAACTTCCATAAGGTTGAGGCACCACTCAGTCAAATGCTTGATTGTACACAGTCTTGTATTATTTTCTGATGGTTTCAGGCAAATGAGTCTAAAATTCCCAGCAAAACTGTAATCTCCTTGAGGGCAGCAAAATCCAGTGGAATAAGAACTGACTCTACGTTCAGATAAACTGAGTTCAAATCCTGCCTCCAATACTACCTCGTGCAATCCATTTAATCTTATGAGGCCAGTAATCCCACTCAATTTCCTCTGTGAAATGAAGGGGTTGGACCAAATGGCCTCTGAAAGCCCTTGTGGCTCTAGAACTATGTTCATAGGATCTCCGATTCTGGGCATGCATCACTGAGCAATAAACGTGCTCAATAAATTCTTGGCAACTTGATTACCCTACCTCATCAAATCACAGTAATTATCCTTGCCCTAGACCTCTCTGACCAACGACTGCTGCTTTGCATGTTGACCTTCATTGAAGTTCTCCTCTGTTGGGGTACTACATAGAAATGAATGAATTAAGGAATGAATGGCAAAGTAATTATTAAGCACATCATATGAACTAAGCACTATCCTTTGTGGACATGGGATGTCAAAGCCAATGGTGGTGAAATGGCTAATTCTGTCAGGCCCTATCAACATGGAAACACTGGCTCACATTCGCCCTACACACAAACTCTCCTTTATCCTTGAGCACAAATACTAAGGGGCTTGCTTCCAACCAGCCTACTACAAATACCAGCATCCTGAAAAGAGTCCAATGCGTTTTAATATCACCAGAGTGGGAACATGGGTGAGATAAGCATTCACTACTATGTTCAACTGTTAGTGCTCTTCTCCTAAGTGCACAGCAGCCCTTGACATTTATTGTGGGTATCCCTTGAGTCTAAGATATGTGCTATATTCAGTGATATAGGTAGGACCTACAAGCAAGAATTGGAGAAATCCTGTTCAATTTACCAAATATTCATGAAGAAGTGCCTAGTCTATGTAGGGGCATGGCATTAGAGAAGAAACTTGGTATAATGGAGAGAGCCTGGCCTCAGAGCCAAGAAGTCCTGAGCCTGGACACATCATGGCCGTCTGACACTCAGCAAGGCCCTTTATCTCTCAGCATTCTAGAAAACTCTGGAGATTCTTAGTTGCAGAAAAGGGGCTGACTTACATCCGTTAAGGGAGTTTCTTCATCCAGGGGTTTCTTTATCCCAAGGAAATCACAGGTCTGGCCCGTATTTCCATGTGCATCATACTATGCCAGGCAAGGTGAAAGATACAAAGATGATAAAAGGAGAAAATAGAGCACAGTCACAGTTTAAACAAGGTTTGGCAAGCTATCCAACTAAGGAAAGTCATCTCAAAAGCATTCAAGGAGGGAAACAGAAAGAGGGCTGCAAACAAAAGAAAAATAGAAAAGATTTGCAAAAATTATTACAATAATCTGTCTTATCCACCAAGGAGAGTGGAGCTATGTCCTTCAGATCATAGCACAATGGTTCCTGAGGTGCTCACAGATGCACTAAAGAGAACAAAGATGGGGAAATAAACCAGCCTGAATCAAGTATGTATAGAGGAGATTCATTCTGGAGGCGATACAACTGTGAAGGCATTTTTACAATATATTATTTTATTTAGTTACAAGTTACCTAAGGGAGAAAATACCAAAGGACTGGCAAAAATCTCAGACCGTATTGATTCTCCCCAAAATTGACCAAAAGCCCTTCACCTATATACCAACTCTTTAATCTATATGAAAGCTTCATAAGGATCATCTCTACATACACTGAGGGTATTCTCAAAGGAGATATTAGTATGGCCTAAGCAGGCTTTCACAAGTGATATTCAGCAGTGTCACATCTTCACAATCTCCCAATTGACTGTGTAAAGAATGGAAGATCCCGCTGGACTTTTAATTTCTTGATTAGGAAAAGAGTTCAGCACAGTAAGATGCCACCTGATCGGCTCTTTTCCACCACAAGTATCTTCCATTCATATACAAGCTCTAAGTGCTTTAAAATTCCTTAAGAATTTTAGCATATGGACGGCTAGGTGGCGTGAATAGAGCACCAGCTCTGAAGTCAAGAGGACCTGAGTTCAAATTTGGCCTCAGACACTTAACACTTTAACCCCAAGTGCCCTGTCCTCCCCCCAAAAAAAGGCAAAAAAAAAAGAATTTTAGCATATCTAGTAAATTGAGATAATTCAAGATCCCTTGGAAGATGTTACAAGCAAAATGACCCTGTTCAATGACCTTCTGAGAATAAACACCAGGAGAGGCATGAAACAGGCTCACCAAAAGTATTCAGCACTGGGATGGAGCAGGTCCAAGGCAAAGTCTGGCTGGAGGAGGGAGTCCCTGTGATTGGTGAGGCCCTCCAGATGCTCCTATTGGCAGGTGACACTGTCCTGATTGCATCAGGGCCCAAGATATTGCAGAGTCTCCTGGAAAGCATGTACCATCCCTCAAAGCAGTTGGGACTGTCCAAACACAAAGCAAAGACCAAGTTTACAAAGAATATCTATTGCCCAGATTTCAAAAGGCATCTGAACACAACCTGTCCAACAGTCCAGATATCCAGAACAGAAAGTACAGGTGAACTATGAAGTTGGGGCAAGAGTTAAAAAGAAGGAAAAGAGCAAGCAGTATTGTATTGTGATGACTGCAGAGCAGTTTTACTGACCCTACACTTCTCATATTTTCAATTCAGGCATTTTACCAGTCTTACTGTATAGGATCAACACTTGGAACACCACTGTCCCTGAAGAACTAAAGCTGAGTATCATAGAGAGGGCATGGTGGGTATGATTGGGCTGCAACATATTTAAAGAACAGGAGTAAAGGATGTCAGCAAGGAATCGTACGACAAAAGAAAAGTTGGGTGGGTCATTTAGTAAAAATGAGATGCCAACTGGACAGGCAGAGTACTTACTCCACTCATACCCTCACGCTCTCAAGAGAGAACAAAGATGGCCTCCAGCACAACAGATGCATCCCCTAGTGTGAACTTTGAGGAGAAGACAGAAGGGAGTCCCACAGACCAAGCAGGTATGGATGAGATAGGTGATCCACATGGATGGAGGAAACATCTGAATCAATGAGACCAAGGACCCATTGGAGCACTGAGTAACCTCTCTCTAAAGGTACTTACAATTTACTTGCAACTGATCTTGGGATAGTTCTGCCACAAACAAGAGGGTTGAATTTGAAAAGCATGCCTTACAGACACTGACTAGTTTCTCCTAGAACTTCAACAGTTGCTTCTATGCTGATAATTTAAACAGTATCCCACTTAGGATAGAAGGCCTAACCATCCATTTGGTGGTAACTCCCAGACTTCAAGTACAGTGCTCAGAGTAACCAGTCTCTAGAGACCTCTCCTTACAAATTCGACCTTCATAAAAGCAGAACCAAGCTGTCAACCAGGATTAATGGTATGCACATGGCCTCCTTCACAGGGCTGTTGTGAGAAAAGCAATAGGCAAACCTTAAAGGACCCATGGTGATGAGGACGCTAACAGTGGCTCATGTTGCCACAGTATTTTAAGGTGGTTTACAAAGTGCTTTTTAAATGATAATGATGATGATAAAATCATAATAACTAGCATGTATATAGATTTGCAAAGTACTCTATAAATATTGTCATTTGATCTTCCCAGTAACCCTGGGAGGTAGGTGCTGTCACGATTCTGATTTGACACATGAGGAAATGGAGGCAGGCAGCAGTTTAGGGATCTGCCCAGGGTCACATAGCTATTGTGTCTGAGGCAGCCTAACCCACATCATCTCACTTGAGCCTCCCAAGAACTCTGGGAGGTAGATTTGATTATTATAACCAAATCTTATATGTAAGGGAACCAAAGCTTAGAAAGGTTTAGTGACTTGGCCAGGGCAAATGGAAGTTTGTCCAGGTTGCTATCAGTGTTAATACCAAATGGAAAGTTCCTATTGTGTGCACATACTGGAACAACCAAGAGGTTTAAAACACAGTCCTGTACCTTAAGGGGCTTCTGGTGGTAACTGGGAAGAGAGGAGGCAGGGAGACATGGAGTTTATGACTTTTTTTCTTTCCCATCCCAAATTAAGCTATCAAATATCAATCCACCATTAAAGGAGCATGTCAATCCACAGCTGGGACCACCATGAGGATCTCAGTCTTCAGGCCTGTCAACAGCTTGCTTGTAGTTACAAGTTAGTCCCCATTTGGACATCCATTCTCTAGCTGGCCACAGTGCTCTAGCATCTCCCCAATATTCACCTTCCACTTGAGCCCCTCAGATGCTCAAGAGTACTTCACAGATTGCTAAATGCTGAGGAATCTCAACCAGAAGAAACCAGGAGACAAGTTTAATTGAAATTACAATATATAATCTTCTTTTCCTTGGGTACTCAGCAAAGCAGGGTCACTTAACAATGAATGAGAGGCTGCCACAACTTTTGAGAACGTTTTAACTATGCATGTGGGGTGGAGGTAGGGAGAGGAAAAGGTGGTCCTAGGCAGCAATATGATTTTTAAAAATTAGAGCATTTTCCAATGAGAAGGTCTTACAATGCCATGATGGGAGACTGGAGTTAGATTAGAACTCAAGTCTCCTGATTCTTAGGCTCGTCCTAAGTCCACAATATCACACTAATATCTCATTAGATGAGAGTCTTTGTGAGAAGAAAGAAAAGGAAAGGAAAGCATTCAATCTTCAAGTGGGATATTTGAAGGCCACATAGAAGGGGCTACCAAGACCAAAAAAAAAGGTTGAGAACTCTTTCCACGTGCACAGAAGATAGAGGCAGTCACATGTTGAGCGGAAAGTAATGAAGACATGGGTTCTATTCCTGGCTGTGTCACTTACTAGCTCTGTGACATTGAATAAGTTTCTTCGGGTGAAGTTTCTGAGCCTCAGTTTCCCCATCTGTAAAATGGAAACAATGGGACCTGCTCTGCCTTTCTCCTACTATCTTGAGGAATGTTGTGAGGATCACATGACAGCACACCTGGAGAATGCTTTTTAGATGATGGTGATTATGATGATAAAATAATAATAATTAGCATTTATACAAGTTTGCAAAGTACTCTACAACTATGTCACTTGACCTTCACAACAAACCTTGGAAATAAGTGTTACTATGATCCCCATTTGACAGATGGGGAAACTGAGGCAGGCAGAGGTTTAGGGATTTGCTCAGGGTCACACAGTTCTCCAAAAAGTGGACATTCTCTTCTGGATCAAGGTCTCACTGACATAAAGCAATGAGTTGCTCAGGTGGCAATGAAGGAATCTTGGGGAGAAGTAACCATCTCCACCTAGAGTATGTGAGGGAGAAGAGGAAAGACAGGAAATGGACCCAAAACCAAAACTAAAAAATGTCAATAAAACTTGATTTTTTTTTTCAAAAAAAAAGTGCCAACTCTCACTAGTACTACCTGGTACGATTTTCCCTCCCTCACTGGTCCTCTCTTCTCCCTTCACTAGCCATCTTTCCCTGGGAGCTATGTTGCCTGGTATCTCTTTCTCATCATCCTCAACACTTTCTTCAGCACTGTAATAGTCACTGGAATCCAACAATTGGCGTTTTGCTATGTAGCACCTAACAAACTGCCCTGCCTTAGTCCCAGCTTGAAGGGAAAACTGACTTCTTCTGTTTACTGGGAGCAAAGTTCCAGTAAAGACACTGGTGATTCACTCTGCATTATCTAATCTCTCTCTAAGGTTGAGCAAAGAGATACCAGGATGAAACACTACCACTGATACTGAGCTGTGTGACTCTGACCAAGGCAATCTGAACCAAATAGCCCTGCAGACAAGAGTTGAGTTCTTACCAAGACTCAGTCTCCCAGCAGACCCCACCCTCAGGCCACCCACCCACTGGCCCTGGAAGTGAAAATGCCTTAGGTTAAGTTTGATTCCAACCTAGGCTTTATTTAAAGGTAAGAGTTTGGGTGAGGGAGGTATTTATTATTGATAAGGGAGCCCACTGCCGGCCTGCACACCCACAGCCCCATAAACAATTCCCCAGAGTGCCATTTCCCGGTGCCCTGCACATCTGTCCTCCAGACAGCAGTGACAAACGGAGCGGTCTGCAGGGAGCTCCGCCTAGCGACATGAGGTACCTCTCCAACTAGGCTCATTACAACGTAGGGGCCATTGCACGGGGCTGAAACTGCAGTTGATTTTTCATTCATTTATAGCTCAAGCCAGTCACTTGTTTAACCTCAGCCCTTAAGGGGGCAGCTTTGCAAACATCAGCACCCTCGGCCACATAAATTAGAAGCTGCTCGAGACAGTCCAGTCTGCAGCCAGAGTCTTTTGATTTGATTTTTTTTCAGGGTCAGGGTTTTCAGACGGCATTTTTTAAAAAAATAAAAAATGTAGCTAGGAAAGGTGTCTGCCTGACTTGAGATTTACATGTTGTTCTGGTAATTCAGGTTACTGAAGTTATATTTCAGGATTAATATATTAGTTCATGTTGTAAATCAGATGGGCATTACCTCCTTCTCTTTATTAAACAGCCATTTGGGAGCTTAGCAAATAAGATTTAATTCAGCGATGACTGCTTTCAGAATTTCAGTTGAGGGACAGAGAGGTAGAAACATCAACTGGTATTTCCCTTTTCTGTTACTCTCAACAACATCTGTGATCAGCATTTCTTTCGGTCCCTGTTCTTGGCCCTTCCATTCCCTGGCCAACCCCCTCAACCCCGCTATATGACCCTAGATTGGCCAGACCATCCAAATACATCCAAAGTTCCTGGGGGGGGGGGGCAGGGACGGTTTCATTTCTGTCTGTGTATCCCTAGCACCTAGCCCAGTGCCTGGCCCAGAATGGACACTTAACAAATGCTTGTTGATTGACTGATCCCTGATCTATGCATCACTGTCTCTAGCCTAGACAGGCCATACATATTTCATCTGGCAACAAATTCAGACTAGTTCAGGGCTCAAAATGACTTTGGGCAGATCAGCTGACCTATCTAAGGTTCTCTATTTCTTTAGTGGTGGGCATAATATCAAATAAGATCCAGGTGGCCAGTTGCTTTGAAAACCAAAAAGGCCTACAGAAATGTGAGTTGGGATTATCATGGAACTGTGTTCTTTTGTATTATCTCATCCCAATGTGGACATTTTCTCCTCCCAGCATCTCTGCTTGGCAGGCAGCTTGGCTGAAACTCATAGTAACTGACTCTAGGAACCTATTTTTTAAAAAATCAACCCACTGCTTATTAATTCTATCCAAAAATTACCTTGTCCAAGATGCCTTCTGCCTATCCTTGCCTATTCTAAGCCTTCCTTTACTCCACATCCCTTTACCATTTCTGTACATATTGTCTGGCTTATTCCGTTCCTCTGCAAGTTTTTGGTGGATCTGTGTGCTTTCTTCCATGTGAAGGACAGGAAGACCTCAATACCTGCAGCTCTTTTTTATTTTTGGAAGGGAAGGGCAGGGCATTTGGGGTTAAATGACTTACCCAAGGTCACACAGCTAGTGTGTCAAGTGTCTGAGGCCAAATTTGAACTCAGGTCCTCCTGTCTCCAGGGCCAGTGTTCTATTCACTGCATTGTCCCCTAGCGGCCCCAGCTGGGGCTCTTTCAACAGAGCCAAGCACAGGGCCAGGTATCTTGTCCATGCAGAAACAATGGGGCTAACTGGTTGACTTGCACACTAGTAGGAACATCCAGGATCAAGTCTCAGTCACTTGCTACCTTCTCCCATAAGTAAACAAAAGAAAATCAATGACTGGTGGGCCAGTATTACAATCTGGTGGGGGAAAAGAGCCTTCACTCAAGATTAAGAACGTCCCTCTGAGGGGTGGCTGGGTGGTGCAGTGAATAGTATACTGGCCCTGGAGTCAGAAGGACCTGAGTTCAAATTTGACCTCAGACACTTGACACACTTTGTGACCTTGTACAAGTCACTTAGCCTCAACTGCCTTGCCCTCCCCACTCCAAAGGAAAAAAAAGCAAAAAAAAAAAAAAAAAAAAGAGTTCAAATCTGGCCTCAGACACTTAATACTAGCTATGTGACCTTGGGCAAGTCACTTAACCCCAATTGCCCTACCTTTCCCCCTCCAAAAAAACCAAAAAAACAAAAAAGAACCTCCCTCTGACACTTGCTACTCACATGACCTTGGGCAGTTCATTATATCTCCACAGGCCTCAGTTTCCCCATCTGTAAAATGAGGGGATTAGACTAGCTAGCCCCTGAGGTCTCTTCCAGCTCTAGAGCCATGCTCCTACATTGCTGTAGGAAAAGAAATAGAAGCATGGGCCTCTGGGCCAGAGGCTCTCAAGAACTTTGATACGGAGCAAGGAATGAAGTCAGTCTCTGCCTCACAAACCAAGACTAGTTGGGAGGGACTTATCTAGTGCCATTCCCCTCTTATTAGACAAGGACAGTGAAGTCAGAAGAGAAGTGACTTGCCCAAGGTCACACTTAGGAACACAGAGCTATAAATATAAATGACTTCAAAGGCTAGCTAGTACAGAGGGTCTGGACCCCTTTTGTGCTTGTTCCTTTGGCAATCTCATAAAACCTAGAGAATCCTTCTCAGAATTTTTTAAAAATTCATAATTGAATGAAATGCAAAATTTCAGTTGCAAGGTGATTTTTTCCCCCATCTACATTCAAATCCCCCCCTCCCTGAAATCTTTCCACGGACAATTTGGAAGTCTGTGGAGGCCAGGTTAAGAACCTCTAATCTAGTCTACCTCCTTCATTTTACAGAGAGGGAAACTGAGGCCCAGGGAGGGGAAAATAACTTGCCCAGGGTCACACAGAGGATTCTAGATCTAAATTTTGATGGAACTTCAGAGGTTACCAAGTCAAACCCCATTTTACACAGGAGGAAACTGAGGCCCAGGGAAACAAAAAGACTTGCCCAAAGTTACACAGGAAGTATCAGAAATGAGATCTTTGGACAATGGACACAGTGCCCTATGCAGGGATGGGGGGGACTGCAACAACAACAGCAACAGGATAGACAAGAAACAGGCCCTATGACCCAGATGCCAATTCCACTGTTGTCTGAGCAACTGTTAAAATCCCACCACAAAGTCAACCTCTCTTACTTATTTTATGTGGAGAAATAAGTCTTAGCATTTCCAAAAGGCTATAAGCTCCTTGAGGGCAAGGCCATTCGTGTCTTCTACTTCTTCTGTACTTTTCACACCACAATTTTGTACCTATTCTCATGCCAGGCACACAGCTGCAATGAGATGTAGTGGAAAGAATACTGGCAAGAGAATTAGAACCCAGACTCAGTGCCAACTCGTCACTACTTCTTAGTTGTATGATCTTGGGCCAGTCCTTTCCCCTTTCTGTTACTCAATTTCCTCATCTGTAACATGGAGACAGTCATACTCACACTGCCTACCTCAAAGGATGGTGATTATGTTACCTACCTCTCAGTTTGCCTACAAGGATCAAATGAGTCAATGGACATAATAAAACCCAAGGTAATCTAGAAACATCAGGATTATTTAGATCAGCAGTTCTCAACCTGTGGGTTGCTACCCCTTTTCTGGGTCAAACGACCCTGTCACAGGGGTCCCCTAAGACCATCAGAAAACACATATTTCCGATGGTCTTAGGAACTGAGACACAGCTCCTCTATCCATCTCCAGGCGGGTTCGCCCACATACGAGTATTAAAGGGTCGCGGCATTAGGAAGGTTGAGAACCACTGATTTAGATACTTCTGCACAGAATAGAAGATGGGAAAATTCCTGGTAGCATTAATTATTCTAATTCTCCCCCTAAAACACAGCTCCTTTATTTCCCTCTCTTCCTTAGGCCAGGCTTTGGTGAAAACCATGATGAAGAGAAATCACTGTCTTCTTATCCAATTTTCTTTTCTTCTCCCTTTGCCTCCCTCAAGCCTCCAGATTTCCTTCTCCCTTTCCATGATGCACATTTTTCCTTAATTGGTCTCAGATCTTTCATTTACACTAAAGTATATGAAACTAATTACAGTAAAACATTACCTTCCAGAGACCTGAATATTTTAACAGAGATAAAAGAGACAATCTTCATGAGCAAATCACCTAATAACACTTAGCACAACAACAATAAGTCACAATTTCCTAAGTGTTTTCTACCCAAAATCCTTTTGAGGTACCTAGAAAAAATAGTATTGTTCCCATTTTACAGATGAAAGAAGTGAGGTACTCATGGCCATACAGCTGAAATTCACACCCATTGTAGACATTTCTCCTGACAATATTTTAGACTCAATTTTGCTACATATAAAATAAAGGGATTAGGCTAGATTAACTCTAAGGGAGAAGAAGATGTAATAGCCTATGATTCTAAGATTCTCAACTTCTTTTATCAGAGGCTTTTGATGCAGGAACTTCGACTTTGTTGTCTTCATCTGGTTCTATGTTTTGATATTCTTTGTCAACAAAGTAAGATTGTATAGTCTGATTTTTTTTTTTGCTTTTAGGAGGGCAATTGGGGTTAAGTGACTTGCCCAAGGTCACATGGTTAATAAGTGTTAAGTGTCTGAGACCAGATTTGAACTCAGGTCCTCCTGACTCCAGGGATGGTGCTCTATTCACTGCATCCCACCTAGCCACTCCAAGTCTGAGATTTTTTACACTGTTTGCTCATCTTCCCAGCCAAATGCTTGACTTTCTAACTCTTTGTCAAAGAAGGACTCTGCTTCCAGTGAGCGTGGGGGTGGGGATGAGTGTACTGCCCCAGGATTCAGGGGTTTGTATCAGCTGCTAGATCACCTACCATCTGAAGGCACAGAGCCCTGGAAGCAGCCAGTACTGCTGCTGCCACAGCTGCCGCAGCCACCTTCACCACCTCTGCTACCCTGGGGCCTGACCAAGCTCCTCTTTCACTCAGGTCCCACAGAGTTTTCCCATTGACTTTCTATGCTGTCTTTGGCGTTTGTGGGTTGAAAAGCCTGGAAACCACCACAACTGCCAGTGATTCAGGTCCTGAGGCCTGCTCCTGCCCTGTCTGTGCCTTCACAGTCTACACTGATAGCGTTCCACTCCCACTCAGGTACACTAGACCCTTCCTACCGGCCTACCAGGCTGTCTTGGGCTGGAGATGGGTTTCACTCCGTCATTTTGTGGGTTCTGCAGCTCTAGAATTTGTTTAGTCATTTTTACAGGTATTGGAAGCTCAAGCAAGTTCCTACTTTTATTCCACCATCTTGGCTCCACTTCCATCTAAGATTCTCAACTTTGGGGGCAGACGATAACTATAAAATCTGGGACATCAGTCATTAGGGGAATAGGACTGGAGATACGGTAGTAGAGAATCAGGGACTCTCTCAATCCATGACATCATACCTTAAAGGGAGCTGTCCACTAGGCGTATGGATAAAGTTGGCTCTGTCTGTAATTTCTCCCTTTCTGATCTCCCAGTTACTTTGTCCTCTTACTAGTCCCTCTTCCCTTTAGCCTGTATTGTAGACCTCAGCTTCACCCTTATTGGGCCTTTCAGACCTGAAAATAATGATGGACACAGTACCCCAGAAAAGAGTCTGGTTCTAGGATACAGACAACTCTAGGGGACTGCCCTGAAATATCATAGTTTTGGAACTGTAAAGTGACTTGCTCAAAGTCACCCAGGGACCTCAGGGGCCAACTAATCTAATCACCCTTATTTTACAGAGGGAGAAACTGAGGCCCAGGGAAGTGAAGTACTTACACTAAGTCACACAGGTAACAAGAAGCAGAGCCAAGTTTTGAACCCAGGCCCCCTTACTTCCAGTACAGTGCTCCTTTCCCTATGCCAGACTCATCCCTGCAGTGAGAAATATTCTAAACACCAAATAAGGAAAGATCCAACAAGCATGGAATAACAGGGAAAGCATTGCCTTCAGAGCCTGAAAAATATATGTTCAAATCTTGGTTCTGTTATTTATTATTCATGTGACCCTCAGCAAGTAATTTTACCTTTCTGGCCCTGAGGTTCTTCGTCTATAAGATAAAGATGCTGGGCTCAATCATCCCTAAGGTCTCTCCCAATCCTTAATCCTTATGATCCTATGATATTGTTGACTCTATGGTAGAGTTGCTTTGGCTTCTTTGAGCATTTCTGATGTGGGAGGAGAGTTGACCAGGCAGGGCCTACTGAGGAAACAACAAGCCTAAAAGGGAAGCTGGGGAAGGAGCCAGTCAAAGCTTCTCCAGCCAAGGGCACAGACAGCAGCAGAAACTAAACATCCATCAAATTGAGCCCCTCATCACCTCTCAGCTGGACTGCTGAAACATCCTCCTAATTAATCACCCTGCTGCCCATTTCCCCAACTCATCTTCTACACAATTATAAAATAATGTTTCTAAAACACAGGTCTGACTACATAATTCACCTCCTCAAAAATCCTCACTGCATCCCCATTTCCTTTAGTAAGTGATGAAACTCCTCAACTTGTCATTTACTCAACCTACCCATCCAGACTCATTCATTTTATATTACTTTCCTTCTCACAGTTTGATTCCCAGACAACCTGGGTAATTTTGTTGCCATTCTCTGAATTCAACATGTAATCTCCCACTACTGTGCTTTTATATAAATTGTCCACCATCTTTGGAATCCAGTCTTTCCTCACCTCAACCCTTGGGAATCCCCAACTTCCTTGCATGCTCAGCTCAAGGCCCAACAGCTACAGAAAGTCTTTCATGATACCCCTGGTCATTAGCATTCTCTTCTTACTCAAATTGGCTTGGAGTTACTTATCTGTGTACAAGTTGCATCTCCTATGCATTAGAATGTAAGTTCACTGAGGATAGGGATTGCTTTCCCTTTGTACCTCTACATCCCCAGCACTTAGCAACATACATTTACACATAGCAGATGCTTGGGATTGCACTGAAATAACAAGAAGAGAGAGACTAAAAGAAGCAGGCCAAGCTGGACAGGGCATACAAATCAGTCAAACTGCAATGGAGAAGTTGAAGGTCAGAATCACGGAGGAGTTAATGAAATTAAGATATGACTAAGACACATTACTGAATGACTTAGGGCCAGGCTATAGCCTTCCTTGGACCCAGTGTTGGAATACTGAAGCCATCCTTAACCCATCAATATAAAGGGACCACCATGCCAAGAGTCAGAACCCAGAAGATCAATCACATGGCATTGCTGTTATCATCAACAGGTTGACAGAATTTTCTTCCATCCCCATGACCCTTGAGGCATGTACAGATGCACACATGCATACACATATACATGCATACACACAAATGCGTGTGTGTATTGATATATATATATATATATATATATATATATGTATATGCGTATGTGTGTATATATCAATATATCACTGACAATAGCAAAGAAGACAAGTTGTGAACTCAAGTCCCACAGAGATAGGGAAGCTAGTCATGCCCAGGTACTGCTCTACCTATGGAGCCCACACCAAAAGGGAAATTGAATATGGGTGGTAATTAAATACAAGTTGTTTAAGGAAGGGAAGCTCCTAGAGTTCTCCAAATGAACTGCCATCATTCTGTGGCACCAGGATGAGCAGAGTGATGTTAAAAGAGTGGGCCAATATAGCTCATGGCTTCTCAGCTCTTTTCTTTCCCTCCATCCTTTGTGTTTTGCAAGGGCACCTCTGCACCAGGGAAGACAACACACTAAGACTGTCTTCTACATCAGAGCTTCTTAAACTTTTTCTACTTGTGACCTCTTTTTGGCATTCAGCAGCATTCTTTGGTGTTGTGAAACCCAAGAACATGCACAGTGCAAAGTGCACAAGATTTGTGTTCAGAAGCAAGGCTGCAGTGAAGTTGCATTATCCAATATGGGTAAGTACTGCTGGAAATACCTCAGATTCATTACACTTTTGATGTTGAATTCATTTTTGGTTTTTGCGCTTTCAGAAACCTTTTACTGTTGCCAAATTTTTCATGACCCCATATGGGATGCTCTATATCACTGCTCCCTGGGGACTAGAAAAAAGGCACCTTTTCCCCTTTCTTGCTAAAGCCTCAAGTACAAGCAACATTGAGATCTAGGGAAGTCAGCACCAGAGAAAGCAATCAATGAAAACGTGATTGCTCACAAATTCAGCTATCCAATATAACTTTTACCCCTAAGGTAAGAGATTCTTAACCTAGGGTCTGTGAATTTGTTTATTTAAAAAAAAACTTGGAAAATTCTATTTCAATATAATGAGTTTCCTTTGTAATCCTGATTATTTTATTTTATGCACCTAAAACATTCTTCTCAGAGGGGGTCCACTGGCATCACCAGATTGTCCAAGGGGTCTAGGACACACAAAAAGGTTAGAAACCCTTGCTCCATTTCCACATAAGCTCCTTGAAGGCAAGCACTGTCTCACTTTTTGCACTTAAGACCCTAGCACAATGCTAGGCACATAGTAAGGGCTTAATACTTACTCTGTTCATTCTGTACATATGATAGACCTGTAATCCAACTGCAGTGTGATAAAGAAATATTGTTATATTCAGACATGGTCAAGTATCTGAAGTAGGAATTAAGCAAGCTGTGTAGGAACTAGGGGGCTAATTAGAAAGAAACATAGAATAAGAACCCACAGATCTATGAAAATGAAAAAAAATGGGAGTTGGTGAATCTTAAATCACAGCATGCATACATGGAGAGGCTAAAGGACTACCTGTCATGGATGCTAGAGAGGAGAAGAACATGGGAACGAGCTTTATTCAGGGGTGGGCTGAATTTAATAACCTCTGTCCATGGTCCTGCCCAGCTCTAAAAGTCTACAATTCTGGCTTTGATTCCCCAAACAGGCCACCAGAGCTACACACACACACACACACACACACACACACACAAGTCCAGTATTCACAGGGTTAACTTTTCGAACTCTCTTCCAAACTGGCTGGAACTAGTTGGAATATTTCTAATGCAATTGTCCATCCTTGCTAAGCAAGGTTCCCATTAAGGACAAGGGATAAAATTTGCTGGTTGTAGCATGTTTCCTTCAGAGCAGATTAAGAGCTATTCAATAGAAGTGTAATAGAATCTGTAAATCTGGGATGACTTGGGAGCAGTGTATCTGACACTGAAGTTACAGGGCTGTCATGGTAGAGAGAAACTGTACATGGAACAGCAGAAAGCCAGGTAGAGATAATGCATCTCTTGACAACACAGAGACAATAAAAACTGAGTTAGACCAAAATAAAACCACCAAACATGCCCCATCAAGGCAGCCACATTTGGGGCACAAGTTAAAAATTCAATAGGAATTATTGCCAATTAAGCAGTTATCTTTGACATTAGGCAGGCCTGTGATGAGAGAAAATTATTTCTAATGTAGGTCTAAAAATGAAGCACTGTGTGAGAAGCATACCGCCAAGGCCACTTTCTAATTGCACTGAAGGAATGAATGCATGACTTTGGTGCATAGAAATGATATCAGAAGTCAGAAGTCAAACTGGGCATATCCTTTGACCTAGCAATATCACTGCTAGGCCTATACCCCAAAGATATTAAAGAAAGAGGAAAAGGACCCATAGGCACAAAAATATTTCTGGCAGATATTCCAAAGAATTGGAAATTAAGGTGATACCCCTCAATTGGGGAATGGCAAAATAAGTTGCATACAAATGTAAGGGAATATTATTGTATCGTAAGAAACAACACAAGGGATGGTTCTGAAGAAACCTGGGAAGATCTACATAAACTGATGCGGAGTAAAGTGAGCAGAATCAGAGAGAAATTTATATATCATCAACATTGTTTAAAAAAAAAACTAAGAAAGACTTAAAAATTATACTCAATGCAATTAGCAATCATGATTCCTGAGAGCCAATGATGAATCACGCTGCCCACTTCCAGACAGAAAGACAACAGACACAACATGAAAAATAAAACATGAAATTTTGGACATGTCTAATGTGAAAATTGATTATACTTGACTATGTAGATTTATTACTAGAGTTTTCTTTTTCTTTTTCAATGGTGGGGAGAGGTGAGAGATGTAGGAAGAGAATAATAAAAAATAAAGAGTATTACTGAAGCATTTTTAAATGCACAGAAGACAAAACAGAAAGTCAAAAAGGATCACAGACAAATAGGACAGCTTCGAAAGTTACAAGCTGAATTTACATTGCCACTATGTTATATAATGCAAATATATAAAAGTATTTAAATAGAAAAACAAGCTGTCAAGAAAGACATTTGTCATTTCGTCTACAATCCTCTTTTTCTTTTCTACAGTCAATATAGAAATTCCCATTTTTACCTGGTATTACAAGGAGAATGAGAAAGAAAAGAATTAAATTATGGATAGTATGAAATAAAGAAATGAAATAGAATTACCCGGTCTGTAACTTTGTTGATAAACCCAATAAAGTTCCCTCAGCTAGTTTCTCTGGCTCCTGCCATCAGCCACTGGTCTTCCCATTTGGGGGATGAAGTCAATGGCAAAAGCTACTGAGAAAGGAAGCTCAAAAATAGGGGAAATGGATGCTAGCTCCCAAACTTGAAAGCTCCCTAGCAAGCTAGGTTCTCCTAGAATCAGATAAGGAAGGCTGATCAAGGTAGTGATACCAGGTGGCACCCTTTCCATGGAGCCTTCCATTCTGGGTAGCTTTCCCCAAGTTCCTTATAAGATCTTTTGAATTATAGAGAAGCAGCAACAGCATTTCCAACTTTGTCACAACAGTCATTCTCACCATACTGATTTCCAGGCACCATGGCAGCTACTCATGGGATTGTTACAAACAAAGTCTGTTCATCAAGAAGAATAGAATTCACATCTTTATCTCAGCAACATCACACCAAGCCATTCCTTCTTGCTCACTGTCAATAGCCAGTGTTCTGGAGCAGGTCCCCATGACCTCCTAACTCATCTCTCTACCTTGAGTCTGAGACACAGTTTGGGGTAACTGATAGTGTGCTAAACCTAGGGGGGTACCCTCACTTCTGCCACTGGCTATATGGCCAGGAGTAAGCCACCTAAATTCTGTGAGCCTGAGTTTCCTCACTTGAAAATAGGAATGCTTGGATCATAAGGATGGGATGTTATTGTAAGAGTTTTACTAGGTTAAAGTATCATACAAATGTCAGTATTATTAGTCTTACCCCCAACATACACACACACTCACTCACTCTCTCTCTCTCTCTTTCTCCTCTCTCCCTTTCACTCTCTCTCTCTCTTTCTCCTCCCTCCCCCCTTTCTCTCTCCTCCCTCTCATCACAAACCATTCTCTTCCCCACAAACATTATATCCCAGTCAAATGGGAATGTTCCAAAGACCCTGACTGCCTGTCAGCATTAGACTCAGAAGGGAGGAAAGACCTGGGTTCAAATCCTACCTTGGACACTTACTAGCTATGAAACTCCTGCCAACTCAATTTAGTTTCTTTAAATCTGAGTTGTCTTACCTGCTAAATGAGGGTAATAATATGCCTAGTTTCTACCTCCCAGGGTGGTCATGAGGATCGAATGAAATAATACCTAGCCTAGCATTTCTACGGGACTTGACAGTTTGTAATGTGGAATCTCATTTTATGCTTCCAACCACCCTGAGAATTAGGTGATATTATTATCCCAATTTTTCAGATGAGGAAACTGAGTCAGATAGCAGTTAAGCAACTTGCCCCAGAGTCAAGTAGCTAGTTAGTGTCTGAGGTGGGATTCAAATTCAGGCCTTCCTGGTTCCAAGTCCAGGGCTCATAGATCATATATGGTCCAGAGGACCATAGGCTCATAGATCTAGGGCTAGAATACGACTCAAGAGACTAGCAGTCCAACTATCTCATTTCATAGGAGAGTAAACTGAGGCCGAAAGGACTGAACTGCCTTGTCCAAGATCACACAGAGGATCCTAGATTTTGAGCTGGACAGAACCTGATTGGTTATCTAAACCAGAGGCATCCAACTTTGGAGCTTGTCCCGTGAACTCAGGAGTTTGGGGAGCTACATGTGCCCTGTGATGATGAGTCTGACACCTCTGGTCTAGTCCTCTCACCTCATTTTACACAGGAGAAAACTGAGGCCAGGGAGGCAAAGGGACTTGTGCAAGGGGTTGACAGATGATAAGGATGACAGGCAGAACCTGAACCTTGGCCCTTGGGCTCCCAGAGTCAGGGCCCATTCCATTCTAATCTTGTAATTTATAAATAATGTAACTTAAACCCAAGGAGTTAAGTGACTTGTCCAAGATCATGCATAGGATCATAGCTCTAAAACTAAAAGGAGCCTCAGAGACCCTCAATTCTGATACATTGATTTTATTGAAGAGGAAACTGAGGCTCATAGAGGAAAGTTCCTTGTCCAAACATTCACAAGTAACAAGTGTCTGATGTAGAATTTGAACTCAGAACTAATTCGTTTTTAAAAAATCTCCATCAGTGCCTCTCACATATCAATGTTGTTTAAATTGTTTGTGGAAAAAAGGAGTGAGGAAAGGAAGAAGGGAGGGAGGGGAGGGAAGGCGAGAAAGAGGACAGGAAGTAATGAAGGAAGGAGTGAGGGGATGAAGGAGGGAGGGAAGGAAGGAGGCAAGGAAGGAAGGAGGGAGGGAGAGAAAGAAGGAGGGAAAGAAGGAGGAAGAAGAAGGAGGGAGGGGAGGAAGAGGAAGGAGGGAGGGAAGGAAGGAGGGAAGGAAGGGAAAGAAGAAACCTAAGCTACCTTATAAGTCCTTGAACCTTTCTCTCTGATGGCTGCCTTGGCCAGGACAGGCCTGGCCTCTCCCACTCATAAAACCACAGCAATTATGGAGCCAAGAAGCAAGCCCCAAACAAAGTGGTGTCACTCCCAGCAGGGGCCAAGTTCCCCCAGTCCACTAGGTATAGAGGCAGCAATGAAAATGTTGAGCTAATGGATATTTACTGAGAAAAGAATTTCGAGAGAGAAAGAGATTAACCTGCTACTTCAGGCTGTCAATATTACAAGGAAGGAACAAGTGCAAAATGACTGTAGGAAGAACAAAGACTTGGCTGCTGCATAAATACTGACAGAAGCAACATCTCCGAACAGAGCTTGCTCCCTTGGCAGCTCCTAAAGCTCTGTGGGAATCCTCACCGAGATCTGACTCAACACTTAAAGGTTCCCTTTGCTCCCTTGACACCACAAAGGTCCATTGCTACTGTCTTCAGCCTGCCTTCCCGTGCATGGAGGGCAACTCCCCAATGATGGCGCCCTTTTGAACCACTGGGTTTCCAGATGGAATAAATAATAGGAAGAGAAGATAGGCTGGTTACATTGTGAGGATAAGGTAGGCAGCTTGAGGTCTCTACATGTCCCCATCCCATATCAGAAAAAAGAAAGGAAGAATTCAAGAACCCTGAGTAGAACCCTGGTGGGGAATTTATGGGCAAAATCGGAGAAGAGTCACAAAGGATGGATGGGCATGGATGGGATCTGTATGCCTGGAATGAGCTCCCTCCTCTCTGCTGCCTCTTAGAAGGACTAATTTTCATCAATATTCACCTCAAGCATAATTGACTTACATAAGCCTTTTCCTTCTCCTCTGACTCCAAACTACTATGTATTAATTTTGAATGTGTATGTGTGTGTGTGTATAAAATTTGCTTCCCAAAACAGAATATCACCTCATTGAGGGTAGTCATTTTTTGACTTTGTATTCCTAGTGCTTCAGCACAGTGCTTGGCACAAAGTAAATGTGCCAAAAGAAATCAGAGGTTAAATAGTAACAACCCAACTATAATGGCTAGCATTTATATCTAACTTTAAGGTTTGCAAAATACTTTACACACACGGTATCCCAAAAATCAGTACAATTTTAAGCTATTAAGATTTTGGAGACATCCTGTATAGTATTTCAGTCAATCCTCACAATAACCTTATTGAGTGCTATTATTCCCATTTTACAGATGAAGAAACAAGGCTTCAAGATTAAGTGACTTACCAAGGTCATACAGCCAGTAAATACTTAATGCTTGCTGACTGCATCACTGAAAGAAACGTGCAGATCAATGATATCATATATCCATGTGTACCCTGAGTATTGGGTTTGAATCCAGATTCATTTGAAGGCATGTGCATAATAGCTACTTTTGAATCACTAAATCAACCAAGGGGGAAGGGATGGGAAGGATGGAATGAGGGAGGCAGGGGAGGAGGGGAGGGAGGAATGGAGGGAAAGAAGGAAGGAAGGAGAGAAGGAGGGAAGGAAGAAGGGAAGAAAGAAAGAAAGAAAAAGAAAGAAAGAAAGAAAGAAAGAAAGAAAGAAAGAAAGAAAGAAAGAAAGAAAGAAAGAAAGAAAAACAAAAAGAAAGACAGACAGACTCCCTCCCTTTGGGGATTGCCTGTTAGGTAGCACCTTCCAGAAACATTAGTTCACTTCTATACACTTTTTCAAACAGAACCAAGATTCAAGCGCTGGGAAGGCAGGTTTCAGCAGGACAGAAGAAAGGCTTGCCAGATAAGTGAGCTGTCCAGCAGGGGCTTCCTCTGGAGGAAGTGCACCCCCGCGAGCACGTACACACAGAGACACAGAGACACATACACTCCTCACTAGAAGACTTTAAACAAGGGCCAGATGGACCTTGGCTGAGATTTTGCAGATGGGATGCATCTACTGCATCCCATCCCATTAAGGCTGGGATGCTAATGATTCTATTAAATGGTGTGACTGTCCTAAGACATACAGTTGAGCAATGAACTCTCAGAAAGAGGACATCCAACAGCCCAGGTCACTCTGCCCTGACCAAAAAGGCTTCCATCAGACCAACGCAGAGAAACTGAAATGCTTGGATGGCACAACATCAGCACAGGCCTACCTGAGAGGGAAAAAAGGTGGCATCATGTGAATGATCTTGTTTTCAAAAAGGCCAAGCTCTTGTAAGAATGCAGAATGTGTGGCAGATGGAGAGGGTGATAGTGGTGTGTGATTCAGGTTAGGCTGGAGTGGATGCTTTAATTTCTGCTAACTGTTAAAGCCAGATGGTCCACCATAGAAATAGCTAGGGAGGAGACAGGGTCTAGGCTCCTAGATCTAGAGCAGTATGAAACCTCTGGGGCCCTCTAGCCCGAGCCCCTCATTTTACAGAGGAGGAAACTGAGGTCCAAGAGGAGGAAGTAACTTGACCAAAGTTACACAGGTAATAACAAAGGCAGGAACTGAACACTGGTCTTCAGACTCCAGAGCCAGTGTTCTTTCTACCATACCATGTTGGATGAAACCTTCTTAATAAATTTAAATTAAAAGAGAGCTTGCAAATTTAATGCAGAAATGCTGTCCAAAAGATCATGATAAACTATGTCACGCCACAATGCCTGAATAATATGACAGATCTCCCAACAAACAGCACACCAGAAACAGGTAATGGTTCGATGGCTTTTGGGGATTATAAGAGCCTTGCCAGCTCTTTGCCTACAGGACCCTCCCTGTCTCTGGCACAGAGAGATATCAGATTGGCCGTCTACAAGCTGGAGCCCCACCACCATCAAGGCATCAGCAGTATCCTTGGGCAGCCCACAGTGGTAGTGACTTGTTGAGCTAGGGGAGCCTATATTTGGCCACAGTCTAAGCAGCAAGATGGACAAATCCACAGTCTGGATGTGCCCAGCAAAGAACACATGGCAACTTACTCCCAACAAGGTTTCAACAACCATCACCCCATAACATATTCCAGAAGCTGGAGACCGTATTGTTTTCCCTGGGATTTGTTCATTGGGTGTATGTTCTTTTTAATCCGCTTACAGATCACTGTTTAACTTCATTTCCTAGTCTGCTGATGGCTTTTCAGATCTATTTCACACATACTCCAACTTGAGTGGGAAGGATATTATGTATGTTTTTCCCCCATTTCATTTTGAAAAGCAAACTCATTTCTCCCCAGCTGCATTTAGTCCTTGTATACACTGAAGAAGATGGACAAGTGACTTCAAAAGTAGGCCAAGGGACCCCTCAGCTATCATCTCATTAAATGCCCTTGAATTTCCTCTTCCTGACTTTCCATTTGGGTTCCCATTCTCCCAGCTCCTTTTCTATCATTTCCTGTTTCTCTCCTCCAGGAAAGTGTTAATCTGCTCTCCCTCTTCTTCCCTTCTTCCCCCTTCTCTCTCTCTCTCTCTCTCTCTCTCTCTCTCTCTCTCTCTCTCTCTCTCTCTCTCTCTCTTTCTCTCTCCATTCCACTTACAATAACCAAGCTTCATTCATTTCCTCCTTGGATTCCTTTGGAAATCAAATGGCACCTTGATGCTACTTCTAGTTGAATTCTGCCACACTCTTTTTTGTTTCTTCTCTCTTTTTTTCCTCCACAACCACTATTATAGCCCTATATATGGCACCTCCCCCAAGAGCAGCCTCACCAGGCATAAATGATCCAGCAGCCATCAGTGTTATAGTCTTCCATTGGTAACATAGTCTAAGGATCCATTTGAGTTCACTTAAGGAAGAGTGATATTTATTTTATCTGTTCCCCATTCATGACTTCAAAATGGCCAACTCTTCCCTGTGAGACACAATGGAAGGTAGGCATCTAATGGTAACTAGGAGTTCAGAAATGTGAGTTCCTTCCATTCCTGTCCAAGCCCTATCACTATGACCCTGAGGATACCAGATCCCTGTGGCCAAGCCAAAGCATGACTACCACAGAAACTAGTATAGAGGGCAGCCATGGAAAGTGCTCAGTACTGCTGAAAGGAGATGTGGAGAAGCAGCCTAAGGAGAAGTTAGTGTGGTTGGTGCTGAACCCATAGGACAAGAGAGATGTAACACAGCTCAAAGATCACCTAGTCTACCTTTATCCTTTTTTCCAAGAAGAAAACTGGGGAAAGCCAAAGCATGACAGCTCAAATCAACTAAGACTTTTAAGCACTATATTATTCTAGGTGTTGGGTATAGAGAGACAAAACCAAGGGTGTGGAATGTGTGGTCCCTAGGCCACAAGTACCCGACCCCTACACAAAACAATAGTATCTGTCCTTAAGGTGTTTACATTCTATGAGGGTGAATAGTGCATACATATACAAGAAAATACCAAGTAAGGTCAGAAGTGAGAGAGCACAAAGATTGGTGAAGGAGGGAAGCTTTCATGGAGGAAGAAGCATCTTAGCAGAGCCTTGAATCTAAATCTAAAGCAGTAAAGCCATCAATTACAACTTTCTCATTTCACAGGAGAGGAATCTGGTTGCCAGGGTGGGAAAAGACTTGGCCAAGGTCACAAATAGGGCCCCAGATCTAGAGATGAAAGGGACCTTGTAGGCCACTGAATCTAACCCCCTCATTTCACAGTGGGGTGATTTCCAGGACAGGAAGGAACTTGGTCAAGGTCACATAGTTAGCAATTATGTGAGGCATAATTTGAACTTGGATCTTTTTTATTCTTAGTCTACTTCAAGTCTTCTACCTCATGCTGCTTTCTGCTCCATTGGTAATCTGCACTAAAGTCTAATCCAGGTCTTCTAATTAGAGATTCAACAAAGTCAACTGGGCTAGCCTGCAACAATGGCAGAGGAAGAAGGGGATCTAGCCAGGTGTAGGGCAGACAGGCACCAAGGAAACAAATTCAAGAGGTCAGATGAGCTTAGCCACTAGTCAAAATCCAATTCAATGAAAATATGGAGGCAAACAGAGACTAGTCAGCAGAGAAGGAAAGATCAAAAGGGAAACTGAGGACTGACATCAACCAGGGTCATAAACATTATGAAGGGAGACAAGAGTTGAAAGAATGGGTCACTGTGATGATGATATATTGACTAAAAGGGTCCAGCAGGAAATGAGCTCCCTGTGAAGAAACCACCAAGGCAATCAGTCCCACCTATGCAGGTATCTTAAAGAGTCCACAGCTCTGTAAGTCTAGCTGTGTGACTTTGAGCAAGTCATTTAACTTGTGGAGAAGAGGAAAGGAGGGAAGGGGAGGGGTGAGGAGGGGAGAGGAGGGGAGAGAAAAAAAAGGAAAGAAAAGAAAAGAAAAGCATGGAAGAACAGGAGAGGAAACAGCATCTCATTAGGGACATGGTGGCTCAGGGAGTACAGAGCCCTCTCAGTCTGATTGGAAGGCAGCCCACTCTTGCTCCGGAAGTGGAGAAATAATTAAGAAAAGTAATGACAACCTCCTCGATAAATAAATAAAAATTAGTTTTATCTGCTTAGTAAGCCCATAGCAGTTTATAATGGCAAAAAGAGAAACAGAGTTCAAGGAGGAAGCACTCAAGGAGAATTTTCTGGCACCAGAGACTTGTCAAACCTCACAGGATTGGCGTCCAGGTAAGCTCATTGATTTTCTCCCAATTTTTACCTCTCTTCTTTGAAATCCCTTTCATGGTAATTCCTTTCCAAATCAGCCATGTTCTCAAAATAGTTGAAATGGGGAAGAGAGGAGCTAAGATTTTCAGGACTTGTCCAACCAATATGTTTCAAAAGTAAGACCTGAACCCAGATCTTCCTGACCCTAAAGCCAGCTCTCTATCATGGCAATTTTCCAACTTGGGCTGCAGGGAAGGTGGCTACTTATCTGTGGTTGGGAAGAGAGTTTCCTTACCAGGAGATCCCTACATCAAACAAAATCACAGGTCCAGTCCAAATAATAAAATCCCTCTGTGTTCCTCTTTGTTATTTTTGCATTCGCCTCATTCAAAACCTTTTCCAGTCCCAAAGCTCAGATCCCCTACATGGCTTAACTAGCACCAAGCATTTGCTCACTCAAGGTTCCCTGTGTCATTCGATTTCCCGGCCCCCTGGAGTCACCCTAGTGATAGCTGGCTCTTACTGAAGTCAGGGAGAAGCCAGAGGAGGAGGCTTAGTATTTAGCACTTGGAGAGTGCCTCTATGATTAGCGAACACTTTGCAAATATAATTAGTTAATCTTCATAATCAGGCACTAACCTTTCAGACTAATTTAGATCTTGAACACTCAGGAAGAACTTTTCTTCCTGCGGGGTACCTAGCTGACTGTTGATATTCAGGGCACAAGAAAGAACATTGCCTTGTAAGGCAGGGAAGGTTAGGGAAACCAGCATGGAGATGGGCAGAGATGGGCAGTGATGGGGGAGGGGTAGGCATGGGCCATTCCAAGAAAGCATGCCAAAGACTCACTGCTTGTAATTTTGAGAATGAGGATTAAGGCTGCCCAACTTTAGAAACCATTTGCCAATTCTCTAGCTTTCCATTCTCTGTCTGATACAAATCAAACAACATAAACATGATGGTGGCAATAAACCACTTTCTGGCCACCTGGGAAAGGCACTGTTGTATAGAAAGGCAACGTGGTACAGCAGAAACATCAATGGATTAAGAGACAGAGGACCCATGGCTAAATGCTGCATGTACTACTGACCACTGTGACATTTAAAAATTTGAAAGACATAGTTCTGGGGTAATTTAATTATTTTATTAATAAGGCTGGCACGTTTAGTAATAAAAGAAGTCAGTGGCCCTCTCAAATGCCAAAGATCCCTCATGGCGGTGGGCATTCAGTTTATATGCCCTTGGAAGAGCAAGTGTTCCTGAGGGTGGAAAGCAATTCTGATTGGGTAACAATTAGTGAGAGAACGAATATCACAAAGAGAGGTGGGCAATATTACAATGAGGAGGTCAGTGGCACTCTTGAACGCCAAAGAACCTCATGATGGTGGGCTCACAGCTTATAAGGCCTCAGAAATGTGGGTGCTCCAGAGGATGGCAAGAAATTCTGACTGTTAACAATTAATGAGAGAAAGAATATTACAATGAGAAGTGGGCTCACTCTAGTGAGGGCTTGAGACAATGACATCATGGCACTCTTGGACAAGGAGATATGCCTACACCCAGACCACCCTCAGCTTTGGGAAATTTAGACAAAGGATCTACCTCAACCCATACTTGCTTGAGTGGAACACGATGGGCAGCAAGTCACCTTAGTTAATATAGTCTACGTAGGGTAAATTTTTGGCAGAGGTCAGTAATGTTCTTCAAAGGCTGGGCTTTTGAACAAAGAAATGGGGGAAAGCCCGGGTCTCCTCCATAACTGGGTATTAATAATCATTTCTCTCAATATTAATAATGTCCCAGATAACAATAACAACAATTAGAAGAGTTGATATCTATAACACACTATGGTTTACAAAACATTTCATATCCACATAATAAACCTATGAAACAAACACAAAGGTCATTATTTTCCCTATTCCACAGAAGAGAATGATGAGACTTGAACCAATCAACAACCATTTATTAAAAGTCTCCTATAGGGGCAGTGAGGTGGCATAGTGAATAGAGTGCCAGCCCTGAAGTCAAGAAGACCTGAGTTCAAATCAAACTTCAGACACTTGACACTTACCTAGCTGTGTGACTGTGGGCAAGTCACTTAACCCCAATTGCCCTGCCTTGTCCCCTCCAAAAAAAAAAAAGCTTCCCTTGTATCAGGCACCACTCTTGGTGCTGGGCATACAAAGACAATGCCATTCTTGTCCCAAGAAACTTATTGAGAATAGAAGAAGCTAAGCAGCATGATAAAGGCCATACAGATGGGACTGATACTCAGCAATGAGACCATGTACAATGAGAGCAGAGCCAAGGAGGATAAGATCTGATAATTGTAGTCTCCTATCTGTTACTCTAACCCTCCATCCTTCTCCCTGCTGCCTCAAAGAAGCTTTCGGTCTTCACTGTAATACTGGGAAGTTGACATCCCACAATTGGTCTCCATGAATCAAGAAGATTAGACGGGATTTGGGGGCATTAAAAATAAATTAAGGGCATTTGTAATGAGTCAGACTAAAAAACATCCCTCCCAGCATCTTCTTGCATGTTCTATACTCTACACAGCAGTCTACCTTGCTCTTCTCTAGTTAGGGCTCTACTGGCTTAGATTTCCCCAAAAAGGTCGTAGAATCTCGTTCTCTAGATAAATTTTCAAGAATCTAAAGGAATCTAGGCTTAGGTATACTTTAATCTAGAACCCTAGGATCCTAGGATTTGGAGTTGGAAGGGACCTTGGAGGCCATCTAGTCCAATCTCATTTGACAGAGGTGGAAACTGAGGCACAAAAAGGTTAAGTGACTTACTCAGGGTCACAGATCTAGTATGTCTAAGGTGGGACTTGAACCCAAGCCTTTTTGATGCTTGGTCCAGTGCCCTATCTACTACAACACAGTGCCCTATCTACTACAACACATCCATATCCACATTATGTGGATATGAATCTGATGGTAGCTAAGTAGCATAGCAGACAGTCCTGGATCTACGCAGGAAGATCTGAGTTCAAATCTGGCCTGAGACACTTATTACCTATGAGATCCTGGTTAAGTTCCACAATGTGTCTGCCTTATCAGAGTTTCCAAATCTGTAAATTGGGAATGACAATAATAGCACCTACCTTTGCGGAATTTTTGTGAAGCAAAAACGAGAACGTATTTGCAAAATGTTTTGCAAACCTTAAAGTACCATATAAATGCTAGCTAAGGGTAATAATACGGTTATCCCTTCCACATGGCAACTTTTCCCATCGCAGTTTCAATTTATCATGGGTTGGCATAAGAAATTAAATGGGAATTTGGAGTGAGCTTGGTGGAAGCTGCAGCCAACAGAAAAAGTCGAGAAACTCAGAAATGCATAAAATATATGAATAGTATTGCATAAGATCAACCCAAATTTTACAAGAAGGTGCTGTAAACACCCCATAAAAGAAAAACATCAGACTTCTCTGGTGTGAAGGGAGGGCCAAAAACTTTGATGCGGATTTTCCAGACTGCAGGGACACTGCGCCCATAACCACTGTGCTGTGGAAGGGACAAATGTAGTCACAATGACAAGAATAAGATATATAAATAATACTTATATAGAATATATATTCTAATAATGATAAAGAATAATTTGGCCTCGTGAGGCATGAATCAATAGTAACAATGACACTTAGTGCCATGGGGGATGTAGAAACCATTGACGATGTCTCAGAAGAGCTTGCAATTTATTGGGGGAAGACAGAGGCAATGTGGGTATGAAAACAAAGACAACTGCATTCGGTCAATGCTTGTGGTTCCATTACTAGAAAGAATACTTTTAGGTCTACAAAGAGCAGTCCCAATTCCAGCTCTCCAAGGTATAAGAATTATTTTGCCCATCTAATAGATGAAAAAACCCAAAGCTCAGAAAGGATAAAGGACTCATCCAGGGCTGCAAAGCCACTGACAGAACTCAGATTCACACCCAGGTCTCCCAAGGTCAAAGCCATTACTCTTCACACTCAATCATGTGGCATCTCCAACTAGCACATAAGTGGACTGGGATGTTTATGCTGAGGACATGCACGAGGTTAAGTTGATGACAAATGCTGGGCCTCAAGCCGCCACTTTGAAGCAGATTGTGTTCCAGATTGCATCAAACTTCTGCTCTGGAGCTTTCAAGGACCAGAAAATTCTCCCACCAGTGGTACCTCAGCAGCAACTTGCCAAAGCTCAAAACATATAAATGTTGCAGACAGTGGTTAACCCAGTCCAGTTAAAAAAAAACAAAACAGAAAAAGGCATACCCTGGACCTAAACAATTGCCTGAAACCAGCAAAGTTGTTTCAAAATTCTAACACCCACAAAGTCAGGCATCTTGTCTGAAGATGAAGTGACATCTGATATAAGAGAAATTGCAAATCATCTAGATGAGATGACAATTACCTTTCCATCTGTTGTTAAATAGAGGCAAACAAAGACCAAGACAGATGTTCCAAACAAAATCTGTTGAAGCCTAAATGATCAATAACAAGACCATATCCGTATTTACCTAATTATCACTTAGCTGCAAAATTGATCATGTTTCAGACTTGGAAGGGACTTTATCGACCATCAACCAAGAGCCAAATCTGGCTCACTGTTTACTGTTTGTATGGCCCATGAACTAAGAATAGTCTAACACATAACCAGAATGGGGAAGGGTCTTAAATGTATGCCATATCAAGATCAGTTGAAGCAACTAGGAATGTTTCTGAGAGAGAGAGAAGGAGAGAGAGAGAGAGAGAGAGAGAGAGACAGAGACAGAGTGACAGAGATAGAGAAAGAAGAAGACGAAGAAGAAGATGACGACGAAGAAGACGACGACGACGATGACGATGGAGGAGGGTGGGAGGAGGAAGAGGAGGAAGAAGAAGAAGAGGAGGAGGAGGAGGAAGGGGGAAGGGGAAGAAGAGGAAGAAGAGGAGGAAGAAGAAGAGGGAAGAGAGAGGAAGGAGGAGGGAGGGAGAGAGAGAAGGAAAGAAAGGGGGGAGATAAAGAAAGGGAGAAAGAGGTAGTGAGAGACACCCCTCTCTGTGCGCGCGCCCACACACACACACACACACACACACACACACACACACACACCCCTAGCTCTGTCTCTCTTGCTGCATTCAAGGTCTGTTATGTGGACCAGGAATCAGACCTGATTTGTTAGGCACCAGAAGACAGAAGTAGGAAGGATGGAGGAAGATGACAAAGGGGTGGTCTGATATCAGGAAGAACTCAGCAAGAATCAGAGTTGCCTTAGAGCCCCGCGCACTACCTGGGGAGGGAGTGGGTTGCCCACTCTCTAGAGGTCTTAAAGTAGGGCCTAGCTGGAGACTTTGTCTGATGTGCTGCAGAGGGAATTCCTTTTCAGACAAACTGCTACCTAGCTATGCCTCCCTCAACTTGAGCTTGGCAGGTTGTGCATTTGAGCATAAGTATAAGATATTACCTTTATCCCTAGTCAATTTCATATGAAATCATTCATCCATAAATTTTACCCAAATCCAAGATCTTTTTGCATCCCAATTTGGTCATCCAGTCATTCAATATGGATTTATTAAATACTTACTGGGTTTCACTAAGACTGGGGATACACAGAAAGGAAAAAATAGTCTCTGGCCTCAAGGAAGTCTTGGTTTAATGGGGAAGGCAACATTCAAATAAACAGGTATGTATCAGAGACACACAGTACCAACGGGAGATAATCTCAGACTGATAATCTCAAAAAGCACTTAGGCCATTCAATCTGACAACTCATTAATTGATAACCTTGAAGACAGCATCTTCAACTGAATGATGAAGTCAGAAGCCAAACTGTAGAGAGTTAAACAGAGAGTGAGAGGAAAAGCAATTGAAACACCTTTTACAAATGGCCTTCTCAAGAGTCCAGGCACAAAAGGGAGAAGAGCTAAGGCACAATGACTAGTGGGGATGGAATGAGCAAGTGAGGATTTTTTTCCTTAAGTATAAGGGAAGACATAGACATGTTTGTAGACGGGAGGGAAGCAGCCAGTAGACACAGAGAGATTAAAGTTGAGTAAGATAGTGGGGGAGCAATCTGCTGGATAAGAGAAGAAGAAATGAGACACATTCCTTGGCAGAGTGGCAAAGAAAAGGGCTGCCTGTTCACATGAGATGGCTGAAGGAGGGAACAGTGGAGACAGGCATCTGGGAAATGTGAGAAGAGGAGGAGGGGAGAAGAGGAAGCTCTCAGCAAATAATTTCAATTGTTCTTAGCCAAACACGAGGAAGGTTCAGCAGAGAAGGTAGGGGAAAGGGAAGGGGAAGCTATGGGGAGTTGTAGGAAGGATGAAAAGATTTGGAAAAGCCACTATGATGAGTGGGATAGTGAATTAATTGGATACGTGTAAAAGGATTTCCTTGCTGCAGTGAGGGACCAGTTGAGGTAATGTGACAAATTTGTTGTGGATGCCATCACAGCATCATTTCAGTCAGTAGCATGTGAGGAGCAAAGGCAGATGGCAGGAGCGATCCAAGGCTGAGGCTTCACAGAGCAAGATTGGTAGTGTGACAATGGGGGCAAGGAACTCAGGAAAATGAGACAGTGTAGAGTTTAGGAAGGGGTCAAAATAAGGAAGGGCAGCGAGGTGGCACAGTGGATAGAGCACTAGCCCTGGAGTCAGAAGGATCTGAGTTCAAATCAGGTCTCAGACACTTAAGCTATGTGACCCTGGGAAAGTCACTTAACCCCATCTGCCTCAGTTTCCTCAACTGGAAAATGAGCTACAGAAGGAAATGGCAAACCACTCTAGTAACTCTGCCAAGAAAACCCCAAATGGGGTGACAGAGTCAGACATGTCTGAAAAATGACTCAACAACAACAAAATAAAGAACAAAAAACTGCATTGGCCAGTACATTGGTAATGGCTGGGGAAAGAACTGAGGGATAAAGGGCTTGAAGGTCATGATGAGGACAAAGAAGAGGGTTTCGGTTGCAAGGCAGAAGGAGAAGCAATCTAATAAGGGAATTTCATGAACACAGAGGTGGTGAATTTGTAGGTGATGACAGTCTCAAGGATATGACCTTTTTGTGTATAATGGAGGTGGAGTGGAGGAGTAGAACACACAAAATAATTAAGTTAAGGAATTGGGAGATTAGGGTATTAGAGAGAACATCGATATGTATACTAGGGTAAGGACCCCTAGAGTGTGGGGGACTGTGAGCACTGGACTTACTGAGGGAAGAAGGGAAAAGTCCTAGAGATGACTAGACAACAACTACCAGTGAAAATGCTCTGAGTTGGAAGACAGAGCAACAACAGGAAGACCAGTGTCACGGGATCTCACCATATGTGAGTGTGGTGTAAGTTATAACAAGACTGGAAAGGGGGTGGGAAGGAGCGCAAGTTATGAAGGATTTTATAGGCCAAACAAAGGGCTTTATATTTCATTCTGGATGGGATAGGGAGCCACCAGGGTTTACCAAATAATGGAGGATGTGGGATGAGATGGTCAAGATCTATGCTAAGAAAACAACTTAGGCAACTCAGAGGAAGATATACTAGGATGGGGATAGACTTGTGGCAGAGAGATCAATTGAGCAGACTACAGCAACAATCCAAGCATGAGGACACACTCTACCAAGCCTGTCCCAGAATGGAATGCCTCAACAATTTAACTGTCACCAGAGCTCCTGGGCTCAGCTTTTAGAGAACACCACAGGTGTGACCAATTATGGATTACCCAATGCCACGCTCCTCTTACAATTCAATCAAATAAAAGGTTTTTTTCCCCTCCCACATTTCCTAAGCAAGTCTATACAAATCTTTGCACTTTGTTAATATATTAATAACTCATTACCTCTATCATCTGCCCTTACTTTGAATGATTACATTAACTGAGCTGAGAAAGAGAATCTAATCTACCCCCTCTGATACATGTGCTTTTATCCAATTAGTTGATAGTAATTTTTTAAATCACCAGGCTAAGCACAGATTCCCAGGGAACTCTACAGAAGACATTAAAAAGCTGACATGGAACCACTAATGACTATTCTCCGAGTATTATGTGTATTGTTTTAGTCTACAAAAATCACTGAACACATAGCTCTTTTTTGATAACCCTTTTAGAGTCGACACCACAAAATAGAATTGCTGGGTCAAAAGGTATGGTTGTTTTTAACTTTTGCTGTTTACTACCAGATTCCTCACCAAAAACATTCATGCATGTAATTCTATCAGAAGAGAATGTTCACAAGATCACATGATCACAGTCTTACAGTTGAAAGGGAACTTACAATTCCCTCATTTTGAAGATGAGGAAACTAAGGCAAACAAATGTTAAGTGATTGCCCAGGGTTACACAGCTAGTAAGAGCCTGAGGCAGGATTTGAAGACAGATCTTCTGGACTCCACATCCAATGCTCTATATCCACTATACCACTCAATCTTATCTTCCTCCACAACTTTACCAGAATTAAGTTCTGCTATTTTAAAATATTTTTGCCAATGAGATGGTCATGAAGTGATACTTCAAAGTTGCTTTAATTTAATAATGTCTCTTTTGAAAATTATTTATTCTAGTTTGCCCTGTCAGATTTATGGAAAAGGGAAGATTTGACCAAACAAGGCTTAGAGAGCATCATGAAATGCAAAATGGATAATCTTGATTACATTAAATTGAAAAGTTTCTGTACAAATAAAGCCAATGTAACTAAGATTAAGAGGGAAGTAGAAAATTGGGAAAGAATTTTTATAACCAGTTTCTCTGATAAATGTCTCATTTCTAAGATATACAGAGAATTGAGTCAAATCTATAAAAATAAAGTCCTTCCCCAATTTATAAATGGTCAAAGGACATGAACAGGCAGTTTTCAGAGGATGAAATTAAAGATATCTATAAGCATATGAAAAAATGCTCTAAATCACTACTGATTAGAGAAATGAAAATCAAAACAACTCTGAGGTACCACATCTCACTGGCCAGACTGGCTAATATGACAAAACAGGAAAATGATAAATGCTGGAGGGATGTGGAAAAAACTGGAACACTAATGCATTGTTGGTGGAGTTGTGAACTGATTCAACAAATCTGGAGAGCAATCTGAAACTATGCCCAAAGAGCTAAAAATAAGTGCATACCCTTTGATCCAGCAATACCACTTCTAGGGTTATATCCCAAAGAGATCACAGAAGTGGCAAGAGGCCCCATATGTACAAAAATATTTATAGCGGCTCTTTGTGTGGTGGCAAAGAATTGGAAATTAAGGGGAGCCCATCAATTGAGGAATGGCTAAAGAAGTTTTGGTATACAAATGTAATGTAATATTATTGTGCTATAAGAAATGAAGAGCAGACAGAATTCATAATAACCTGGAGAGACTTATATAAATTGATGTTGAGTGAAAAGAGCAGAACCAGGAGAAATTTGTCCACAATTATAGACACAACGTATGTGTGATGACTAACTTGGATAGACTGAGCTCCTCTCAGCAATGCAAGGTTATAAGACAACTCCAAAAGACTCATGATGGAAAGAGATGTCCACATCCAGAAAAAGAACTGCAGAGTCTGAATGCAGACTGAAGCAAACTACTTGCTCTCTCTTTTTTTGTTGTTTTGTTTTATTTCCTCTTTCTCACTGTTCACTCCATTGGTTATAGTCCTTCTTTACAACCTGACTGATGTTTAATGTGAAGGTATTCTGGATCCTATATTTGATTGCATGCTGTCATGGGGGAAGAATAGGGGGTAAAGAGAGGGTAGGGGAGAAAATTTGAAACTCAAGGGACTGTGGAACTGAATGTTGTAAACTAAAAGTAAATAAATAAAATTTAAAAATAAAAAAACAAAAAAGAAAATTATTTTTTCTTATCATTTGAACATTTATCCACTGGGGACCACTGCGCCCTTTTTTGTTTTAACAATTCCTTATATATTTCACATGTCAAGTTTTTTTTTTTCGGTCATACTTGCTGCACGAATTTTCTATAAGCTGTTCTTTTTCTTGTTCTTTTAATTATATTGATTTTGTTGTACAGTTTTTTTTAATTTTCAGGTACAGCAATAAAGCACATCTATTTTCCTTAATAATTCATTCTATTTGATTAATTGAAAAACATCCATCCCCTTCCACTACCGAGATAAATACTTTATTCCATTTTCTTTCATTTTTCTTATCATTTGCTTTTCACAATGTAAGTCTCTTACACAGTTGTAATTCACTATATACAGTATCAGATATGAGTCTAAATCCCTTTCCCAACAGATTACCAATAAATTTGTCAAAGTACATTTGTTATATAATGAATCCTAGGCCAGAAAATATAAAATACTTGGGGAAGACAACTTTATTTGACAAAAACTGCTGAGGGGGGCTGGAAAGCTATTTGGCACAAATTAAGTGGAAACCAACATCTTGCACCATACACCACAATAAATGGGTCATAGGATCACAACCCCAACCTCCAAATGGATATGTGACAAAATGGTTACATCATGAGAAATCGAGAAAACAATTAGATCTGAGGTTTTGCTTAGCCAAAGAAGAGATACAGGAGATCATAAGAGATTAAATATTATTTTAATTTAACGAAACTGAACCCTCCCCCCCCCAAAAAAACTAGTGCTATTAGTGACAATCATAAAGGATAATTGTCAGCTGGAAAAAAAATCTTCACATGAAATATTATTGATAAGGTTCCGATATCCAAGCTATATAGGGAAGTAATCCAGATAAAGAAGGTCTCCCTAAAGTCTTTTAAACTTCAAACTATGCTTTTTGGAAGACCCTGTATAAGAAAATTCCTCCAAAGAATTAGTAATGGTCAATAGATATGAACAGGCCATTTTCAAAAGACTTGAATGCTATTCAAAACTATAAGAAAGATTGCTTCAAATCACTAAAAATAAGGGAAAAAATGAAGTGGCATCTCACATTCAGTAAAATTGGCCAAGATTACAAAAGATGAAAATAGTCCAAGTTGGAAGGGCTGTAGAAAAACAAACATATGAATACTATGAATTGTAGAGATATGAACTGGTCCAATCATTCTGGAAAGTGGCTGCAGTGATGCTAAGGAAGTGACTAAAACATCCATACACTTCGACCCAAATATGCTAGGTATATATCCCAAAGTGGTCAAAGACAGAAAAGTGGTCCTCTGTATATCAAAATATTCACAGCAGCCCTTTTTTGCAGTAACAACGAACTGGAAATATTATAGATACCCATCAATTAGGAAACAACTAGGGAAACTGTGGTCCAGGAATATAATAAGTACTGTTCCCACTTGTTGTTCAGTTGTTTCAGCTGTATCTTACTCTTTGTGACCTCATTTGGGGTTTTCTTGGCAAAGAAACTGGAGAAGTCTGCCATTTCCTTCTCCAGCTCATTTTACATGTGGGGAAACTGAGGCAGACAGGGTAAAGTGACTTGCCCAGGGACATACAGCTAGTGTCTGAGCTCATAGTTGAACTCAGGTCTTCCAGACTCCAGACCCAGTACTCTATCCTGTGCACCACCTAGCTGCCCTCCTGGAAATGAGAATGCTCGAGTTCAAATCCATCCTCAGATGCTTGTTAGCTGTGTGACTTTGGGCAAGTCAATTAACCTCTGTTTGCTTCAATTTCCTCATGTGCAAAGTGAGGATGATAAAAGCACCTACCTCCCGTGGCTGTTGGGAGGATCAAAAGAGATAATGACGGTAAAGCACTTATCACAGTACTTGGAACATAGTAAGTACCATATAAATCCTAGCTATTAGCTATTATTAGCTCTAAGTGAAAATAAATGGAATGCCAACAATACACATCAAGAAAAATAAGATAGAAATTTACAATATCATAAACATCTTCTCCAATTTGTATTCCTATAGCAATAATCTTTTGTACATATTTGGTTAAATGTCTTATTATACACAAGTGTGTGGATATATATGTTTGTGTGTGTGTATATATATATAGAGACATATATATAGATATAGATATATATAGATAGATACATACATAGATACACAGATGTATTACACTGATGCATTTTTCAATTTTTACCCCAGTATCAGTTTTGAACATGACTGTTTTGTAATAAGTTTTATATGTGGGGGTGTGCAAGACTTCATTCATCAGCTTTTCAGTGAGCCCCTTTGATAGTCTTGCCTGATTGATTTTCTTTTTTCTAGTTTAATTTTATTACACAGCGTGTGTCTTAGAAATATAGTAATTTAAAAATACATATGGCATCCAATTTAAATCCTATGTCCTTAACACCTGGTTTAAATAAGTACTCCCCACCCCCGTTCCTTCCCAACAACAGTAACAGCCGTGGCCACCCTAGCCCATTAATGCAGTGTGCTGAAATATTTTTTTTAAGTAGCAAGATGATGCTGGATACTTCTATCATTATTCTTTGGCAGTGTGGTTCAGTGCCCAAGTTTTAATTCATGGCAACATTATTGTGTAACAGCAAATGTTATATTAAACATGAAAACTGTTAGATTATATATAACATTATTACATTAATAATGTTATTGTATATTATATATAATGTTATTGCATAACATTAACATCTTTTTTTATTAATTTGTCTCACTTAGTTTCCTCCTCCCCCTACTCACTGAGCAAATTTTTGAAAAAGAAAAAAAGCATGCCCTTGCTACATAGTTGCCAGTTGAGCAAAACCAATTCCTACAAGCCGTGTCTAAAAACGTAAGTCTCTTTTCACATTGTGAGTTCATCACTTCTCTGTCAGGAGACCAAGTGACGTGCTTCCTCTTCAGTCTTTTGGAAATGTGCTTTATTGTGTCATTGATCAGAGTTCTCAAGTCACTCAGAGTCGTTTTTCTCAACAACATTGTTATAATAGTACCAATTGTTCTCCCAGGTCTGTTCACTTTGCACTGAATCAGATCGTAGAGATCTTCCCCACTTTCCCTTCAAACTTTCCATTCCATCATTTCTTACAGCACAATAATATCCCACTACATTCATATACTATAATTGGCTTAGCCATTTCCCTAGAGGAGAATATTCCCTTCATTTCCAGTTTTTTGGTTACTGTGTAATGAGCTGCTATAAAACTTGTTTAATTTTCCCTATCAATTTCATTATGATTTTCTCTAGTTCTAGAGAGAAGTCTCTTGCTTGCTCTTTTGACTGCTATTCCATTAAATAAAAAACTATATCAGGGGAGCACTGTCATTTTTGCTCTAGCAATTAGATCCATTCAATTTAATTTTCCAAGAATCTGTCAACTGTGAGCCAGGTACTGAAGCTACAAAGACAAAAAAGAAATGAGCCTGGTCCTCAAGAAGCTCATATTCATCTGGGGGAACCAACATGTACAGAAAGGTACATAGAAGCTAAATAGTAAGTAATCAGAAGAACCACCATAACAACTGGGAGGTGGGGTGGGGTAGGGATCATTTTGTTGCACTTTAGCTGAAGAGGGAATCCCAGGAAGGAGGGAAAGTTTGCGTGAGCAAAAGAATGGAGCTAGGACAAGGAAAGGTGTATAGTGGAGGCAAGTAGACCAGTTTGGTCTGAATGTAGAATAAATGGTTGGGAATGTGACAGCAGATGAGTTGCCTTTTGAAGGGAGCTAGAGATTCTAAGAAGCAAAGGAAAAGATAGAGTGTTGAGAACCAGGGACACATCACACAAAGACACAGGATAGAGAGATGAAATGTAATCTGAAAGTAGATGAGTTTGGCTAAAATGTAGAAAATTTGAACAATGTGACATCAGTAAGATAAAGTATCTTACTGGTTTTTTGGAGACTGGACCTCTTTATCTAACAAATGCTGCCAGTACAGGGGCCATTCCTGGACTTGATCCCATTACTGATCAGCCTGGGAACTTTTTCCTTTTTCCCCTTCTGATCTGGGTGAGCTTGCCCATCCTTAGGCAGTCAGGTACCCCTTCTTCTCACTCCCAGGGGATCACCATATTGGTGTCAGCCTTAGTGTAAACATTCCATCAACTTAGCCCACTGCAGCTCAGAACTCTGGAGCTCAAGTTATCCACCAATCTCAGCCTCCTCAGGAGCAGGGAGTATAGACCTGTATCACCCCACCCAGCATCCAATTCCATTCTCATGGAGAAAATAGAAAGACACTGATTAAACAGTTATACAATCAGATGGCATCAGAATTAGTTGGTTGGCTGAATGCAAAAAAAAATAGCTGTTGATGGCTTAATGTTAACATGGCAAGACTCCAGCAGTCCAGAGATCTGTGCTTGGCTGTGATTTATTAAGGATTCTAATCAATAACTTGGGTAAAGACAGAGATCATATATTTACCAAATTTGCAAATGGCATAAAGAGGAGAGGAATAGGGTCAGGGTCTGCTTTACTAAAAGATTCAAAAGAATCTTTACAAGCTAGAGTTTTGGGCTAAAGCTAGTAAGAAAAAATCGAAGAGGGATCAATCTAAAGTCATGTGCCTGGGTACAAAGAAAATCACCTTTGCAAGTATAGGAGGTATGCTTAGATGACAATGTCCTGAAAAAGATCTGGGAGTTTTAGTGGACTGCAAGCTCAGCATGAATCAGCAGTATGACTTGGCAAGCAAAAAAGCAAATGCCATCTCAGGCTGCATAAGGAGGGGCCTGGCTTCCAGAAACAAGGAGGTGATAGCCCCACTCTGTTGTTCTTGTTGCTGGTCCATTTTTGAAGAGGACCAATGACATCAGGGGATGATGTCTTGACTTGAGCATGAATTCAAAATAAGTGAGGCAAAGTTGAACAAAGTCATCAGCCATGCTCTTTCTTCCAGTCATCGAAGTCCAGTGGCAAGACAAAAGTCAGGATGGCTGGGAACACAATGGATGACCTTGGCATCTTCAACGTCAGATCAAGCTCATATGAAGGTGATCAGTTCTGGGTACCCCAGTTTATGGAGGACATGAAAAATGGGAAGAAGTCTGAAGGAGGACAACCCAGATGGTAAATAGCCTTCAGTTCACGCCGCAGGAGGATCTTTAAAAAAAAAAATTAAAGATCTGGGGATTTTTTGTCCAAAGAAGGGAAGCCTGGGGAGTGAGAAATGGAGGGAAAGTGCTAGGACAAAAGAGCTATCTTCAAGTATCTGAAGGGCTGTTCTATGGAGGAGGGATTATTACACTTGTTCTTTCTGATCCAGAAGACCAAATCAAGATCAATAGTGGAAATTGCAAAGAACCTTTAGTCTTGCTATCAGCATAAAAAACTTGCTATCAAAGCTGTTTACAAGTGAGATAGGGGGTCTTGAGAAGTACCATATTCCCTTTCAATGGAAAACTCCAAGCAGGGTCTGGACAACCACTTATCAGCTATATTATAGTGGGGAGACCTTCATGTAGATTAGAACTTGCACTAGATGGCTGCAGAGGTTTCTGCTAACTCTCAAACACTGCAATTCTGAGAAGTCAGAAAAAGGACAGTATGGTCAGAAAGTGAAGGGTTTTATGTCATACTATTAAGTTTCTGTGTCCATTAGATAGAAGATTTAAAGCCAGAAGGCTCCTTGGTGGTCACTGACTTCAATGATCCCATTTATAGAAGAGGAAACTAAGGAACAGAGAGGTTAAGTGACTTGTACAAGGTCACAAAGCTAATAAAGGTCTAAAGTAGGATCTCATCTAGCTCACTCTCCATTAATCCAAGCTGCTTCTAGAGCAGTCGCTCAACAATTATGTGCCTACTATGTACCAAGCAACCTGCTTAGAGATAGAAACAATGGCAGAAGATGGTCCTTGGTCTTGAGCAGTTCACTAATGTGGGAGACAACATGAGAACAAGTTTCTAAACCTTTTGTTTGTGTTCAAGATCCCTTTGGATGGTGAAGCCTATGGACCCCTTCTCACAATCATGTTGTTAAAAGTATGAAATAAAATATATACAATTATGAAGGGAAAAGCATATTGAAATTCAATTTTCAAAATATTAAAAAAACAATTTTATGGACCACAGATTAAGAACTCATGCTTTGGCAGCCATGGGCAGCCACTGCAGATTTCTGAACAGGGGAATGACGTGGTAGGCTTGTGCTTTAGCAAGACCATCTTTTGTGGCTAAATGGGAAATGGACTGGTGAGGGGATAGGCCAAAGGCAAGGAGGCCCATAGGGAGACTACTGTAATGGTCCAAACAAGAGGTGAAAAGGACCTGTACCAGAGTGGTTGTTGCCTATCTGGTAGAGACAATAGGACATACAAGAGAGATGTTGTGAAGGAAGAAATAGAAAGATTAATTAAGAGATTGGCTATTGGCAGAGGAAAGGGGCTGGTAAGGAAGAACAAAGAAAAGATGATGGTGCCCTCAAGGCAAAAAGGGAGTTTTGGAGGAGTGGGGAAATTAGGGAGAAAGAAAAATTTCCCATCTTCACCTCCATCCTCCCAATACACCACTGGCGTCCCAGTGTATCCCACACCCATCCTACACGCCATCACTTTCCTCTTCGCCACCCCCCTTTAACTGGTTTAATTTATCGAAGCAGCTGGGGCATAATAGAGTGCAAACTTAAAAGTCTCAAAGACCTGGGTTCAAATCCCACCTCAGCAATTAACTCTGTGACCCGAGGCTTTGATTTCCTCATCTATAAAATGAGAGGGTGAGAAGAGGTTATCTCTAAAGTATCCTCTACTTCTAGACCTATGAGCCTGAATGTGACCTTGATCAAGTCCCTTTCCATCTCTGGGTCTCAGTTTCTTCCTCTATAAACCAAGAAGAATGGACCAGATGGCTTCTCAGGTTCCTTCCAGCTCTAGTTCAGTAAAGTATTAACTATTCTATACATATGTCTTGAATATGTGCCTCTTCCAATGGGTAGACTGTAAGACGCCCCTCTCTCTTTTGGGGGCTATGACAGGTAGATGGTTTCTAGTAAATTTCAGATGAGAAGACATCTTCACTCTTCCTTGGAGCTGGCAGAGAATGCAAGAGGGAGGCTAACTAGCAAGAAAACACAGCTCCCCCTAGTGGCTGTGGAGAATGGTCAAAGTGAGTAGGACTGGGAATTAAAAAAAAAAAAAAACAAAATCAAAACTCTCTCACACCTAACCCAATCACAAGAAGAAGAAGAAAAATACCTTCTTTGGGGATTTTATGAAAGAAAAATATCTTAAGTATCTGACATGCTAATTGAGTTATCGGGACTCAAAGGCTGATGCAGATGAAATCAATTCTCACATCCATACTTTGAAGCTACACACTCTAAGCTGACAGTGACATGGGGGGCCACCCCCTGCAGGGCAGCATCAGCCCAAAGTCTCTGGCTTGGAAGCTCTGTGCTAAAAGAAGAGGTGTGTGGGAGTGAGGCTACACTGATTACAGCTTCAGCTGAACAGGGAGAATTAGGAAATGGACCTGCTCCAATGCACTTAGTAGGAATTTGCCAAAAGACGAAAACCAAAGGCATCATCATTGGGACCAGTGTACTAATAGGTTGCCTGGAGAGAGAGAGGAGAGAGAATGAGAAGGAGAGAGAGAGGGGGTTTGGGGGGGAGAGGGAGGGAGAGAGGCTGGGGGGAATAAACACTATTACATAGAAGGGTATCCTTCTATAGGCTTTCTACTCATGCCATAAGACAGATTTTCCAATGCTTCAGTTTCCTCATTTGGGTGGGAGGGGTGGGGGGTGACTTAATGACAGGTACTTTTGATGTCTAAATCTATGAACCTGTGAAACTTACATGAGTTTTGTTTTCTTTTTGGTAGAAAGTGTCTTGGTTCATAATCAGAGGAAAATCACAACCTCCTTGGCCTGTAAGGCTCCTTCCAACCCTAAGTCTATGATTGTATACTTAATAACACTGCTCTCCCTTGATAATCTTATGCATTCCCCTGCTTGCAGCTCTCAGCTCTAATGTGGTTGATTCTCAATCTCTAGCCTTGACTGATAGCTCTGCATTATGGAGAATTTCTAAGTGACTGCTGGACATCTCCACTGAACATCATGAAAGCCTCAGTGTGTCTATGATCAAAGTTATCATCCACCCCCATACCAACCTCAATCAGCTCCTCCTTCATACTCCCTTATTTTTATTAATGGTATAAGCATCCTCCCACTGGCCCAGACTGCAAGCCTCAGTCATCTTTCATTCATCCTTCTCTCTCACCTCCACAACCCACCAGCTGTTGAAGCTTACTGATTCAATCTCTAGAAGGACTTTCACATCTATCCCCTCCCTTCCTTCCCCACTGCCACTATCCTGGTCCAACCAATCCATCAATCACCACACATTTCCTGAGTATGCCCCAGGTGCCATGTATTATGCTAAGCACTAGGGTTGGAAAAAAAAAAAAAAAGCAAAACCAGTTTCTGCCCTTGGACATTCGATTTCAAGGTAGGTTACAATCCTTAGGTTTGGCAACAATCCTTCAGAAAGGCTTCAAAAAGTTTTGGCATCTGTGGAAGATAATGAAAAGTAGGGATTTTGAATGATACCCTTACATGATGATGCCAACTTCCAGCTGTTAATCTCACATCCGGACAGCATAAGTCCAGCCAATTTTTAAGGAGGCTATTACAGTGTGAAAAGTGCCCCTTGAATAAGGAGAAAAGTCCAGGGTTCTGCACTCTTCATGTAGTTATAAATGTATTTATAGATGACAAATGACTGCCTGGGTCAATACCTTGAAACCCCCAACATTATTCTCTCCCTCTAGACTCTTGACCCAGTTGCTGAGAAAAAAAAACAAAAAACCAACGGACCTCCTAGCTCAAGGCAATCTCTTGATCTTGTCCCCTCCCTCCTCCACCCAGGGTTTGCCATCAGACACTTTTCAATATTTCAATGTCTCTTTATTCATTGCTCCCTCCCTTTTGTCTATAAATATAAGGCTGGATTGGGGCAGAGCAAGGCAGTGCTCTCTCCTTCCTTTTAGTTAAGGGGCCAAAAGAATGGAAATGGGGCAGGGCGGTGGCAAGACCAATAGATAAGCATTAAACACCTACTATGTGGCAGGCATTGTGCTGGGCTCTGGGGATATAAAACCAAACCTCAAAAAGATCTAGCCATCAAGGAGCTTACATTCTGGGGGAAAGGGATATGTTTGTATATGTTTGTACATAAGTAAATACAGGATATGCTTAAAATAAATAAAACATGATTGGAGATGTTGACATCTAGTCGAGAGTGGGGAAGCATTCTTAACCTTGGGTCCATGAACTTTTTTTTTTGGAGGGGGGGAAGGCAGGGCCATTGGGGTTAAGTGACTTGCCCAGGTCACACAGCTAGTGTTAAGTGTCTGACACTTGATTTGAACTCAGGTCCTCCTAACTCTAGGGCTGGTGCTCTATCCACTGTACCACCTAGCTGCCCCCATGAACTTTAAAAAAAAAAACATTTTGATAACCATTTCAATATAATTGGTTTCCTTTATAATCTGATGTATTTTATGTATTTAAAAATATTCTTCTGAACCAGGAAAACATAGTACACAATAACAGTCATATTGTATGATGACTAACTTTGATGGACTTATCTCTTCTTAGCAATGCCAGGATCTAAGACAACTCCAAAAGACTCATGATGGAAAATGCTCTTCACATCCAGAGAAAGAACTATGGAGTCTGAGTGCATATGTTTGTTTCTTCTTTTTCATGGTTTCTCCCACTGGTTCTAATTCTTCTTTACAAGATGACTAATGTGAAAATAAGTTTAATATGAACGTACATGTAGAGCCTATATCAAATTACACACTGTCTTAGTGTGTGGAGAAGGGAGAGATGGGGAGAAAATCTGGAACTCGAAATCTTATGGAAGTGAAATTTAAAATAAATTAATTAATTTTAAAAGTATTCTTCTGAGAAGGGATCCATCGGTTTCCTCAGACAGCCAAAATACTCCAAGACACAAAAAAGGTTAAGAATCACTGAACAAGGAGAATTGGCAATGGCTTGAACCATTGTTCACCCACCTGGGTCTCCTAGGGGGACTACAAAGATCTGTTACTGTAACAAGGATCTCACCATCTGGGGCTCACTTGGAAATCCACATGGACACCTGGGGAGCATGCTTCCAAAAGAGCTGAAAAGCAAAAAGGAGGACCCTCCTGTCCACTGTAGAGCTTGTACAGGTGAATCTTGGGTTGTTTCACAGTGACTTACTGCCTGATAATGAAGTCTTTCCATTGGCTGCCCCATCAGAACCCAACATGCATATTTGGCACCAATAGGTCAAATATCGTATTCCTTCCTGCTGCTCTCAAGGTATAAATTTGATTCCAGTACCCCAATACATTATCTAATCTCAAGTGGGCTCTTATTAAGGGAAGGCAATTTTACTTCCCTCTAAATGACTCCCTATCCCACTGCCCACAGAAGCCATTCCAAAGCTCTCTCCTCAAGTCTCCCAAGGTACCCTACCCCTTGCCATCTCAGCTAAGGACTTCACCTCATATTTTACTAAGAAAGCCCAGGCTTTTTGCCTCAAGCTCCTTTTCCTTCCTGCTTCTTCACACAACCACTTGACATCACTCCCCCCTATTCTCTCTTGAGCAGAGCATCACGTGAAGAGGTGGCCTTTTTCCTTTCTAATTCATCCCCTCCCAGTGTCTTAACCCCACCCACTATCATCCCCAGTCTCTCTCGAATCTTCAATCTTTCCCTGTCTTCTGGCTTCTTCCCTTCTTATATGCTCAAGGCTACTCGATCCTGAAAACCAAACTACAACACTCACTTTATCCTACCATTGCCACTGCTTGTCATCCTACAGCTCTACTCTCTTTCTCAGCCAAACTCCTTGAGAAATTAAATTCACTATCCTACATCCAGCAAACTCCCTTTAGTTTCAATTGAAACTGGTCCCTCTGAATTTATCATCAACCTCCTAACTGTCTCAGGATCTTTCCTCAATCATCCTCCTTCTTGATCTCCCTGAATCCTTTGACACTATTGACTATATTCCCTTTCTAAATAATCAACTCTTCCTGGGTTTTCATAACACTTCCCCCTCCAAGTTCTTTTCCTATCTATCCAACCATTTAATCTCATCTATAGAACCATGATCCCTCCATGCCTACCTTCTTCTCTTGCCTTTCTAACTTTCTCTTGGTGACCTCATCAGCTCTCATGGATTCATCACATCAATAATATATAATAATAATTTACATAGTATTTTAGGTTTGCAAAGTACTGTAGATATAGGGTGTTCCAAAAAGTCTTGGTACAGTTTTAAGTTCTAATAGATTAAAACAGGGCTGTATTGTGTATGTACATAAATATACATGCATATATATATATATACATATGCATATAAGTATATGTGTATATAAATTCTCATTTTAATTTCATAACAATTCTATGACATAGATACTACAGATAATGTTCTGCCCATTTCACAAATAAGGAAACAGCCCAGAAATGACTTCTTGTAATTATACACCTAGTAAATGTGAAAAGCAGGCTATAAACCAATCTTCCTAATTAGGCTATGCTAACTTATCTATGAAGATGATTACTAAATCTGTATATCCACGCACCATCTTTATATTGAGCTCCAAGTTTCATATCACCAACCACCTGCTGGCCAGCTACATCTAGATATCCCATAGGCATCTCAAACCCAACATATTCAAAGCCGAACTCATTCTCTTCCCCTCTAAACTAGCTCTTCCTCTTCATTTCCCTACTTCTTTCAAGAATACCTCCATCCTTTCAGGTATCACAGGGTCACTGTAGATTCTTCACTCTTCCCTCTACTTCCCCATATCTGACTAGTTATCCCATATTACCAACTCTATCTCCATAACATCTCTCATATCTATCTCCTTCTCTCTACTCATAGAACATCCGTTCCAGTTCCTCCAAGAAGCTTCCCTCCTAATGAGGTCAATACTTTACTGGATGTGGAACAGTTCCAGGTGAAGGTCTTACCATTCTCTCTGGGCTCCTGGGGGTCTACCATAAAAGCTTGCCATGGAGAATGTTCCCAATCACATTGAAAGAAGCCTTAAGCACTCATTTCCCTGCTCCCACCTTCTTCAAAGTTGATTTATCTATGCTTGTTACTAAATACACTTGATATGTGCACTTTATCTTTTCCTCAGTAGCAACAGAGAACCCAAAGTACATTTTTAACCCTAAATTAACTTCTAACCCAGCACAGACAGCTCTCTCTTGTGTTCCCTCCTCAGGAGAAAAACAGATACGAGTTAATAATCATAGAGTAAATGGTCATCATGACAAACTCAAAAAAAAAATAATCACAGAGTAAATTGGTCATCGTGACAGACTCACAAGAGATGGGGAAAATATTGTCAAGAAACTTAAAACAAAACAATCGAGATATAAAATAATAGTAGAGTGCCCCCAATGGGAGGAGGAGAGGAAAGAGGAAGAGGTTGGAAGGGCTCATCAGTCAGGAATCTTAGCAAGAGAAGCATAGACCTTTGCCATTTAAAACAAGTGCCTTAATTTTCAGTTTTTAGGAGGCTGTTGGAGGCCTCCTAAATATTTTCATTTTACTACTTTTGCCACAAGAAGTTGTTTGCTTGGCCCCAGAGGGCCATAAGTCCTATGAAGAAGGAGGGCAGTCCTGGTATTTAGAGAGGCAGGTTCAGCAGAATTTCCTAATAATGAGAGCTGTCCAAAAAGAGAATGAGATGCCTCAGGAAGCAGTGGCCACACACATCGTCCCACTCTCTGGACTCATTTAACTTTTATGGGTTTAATTTTCTCATCTACAAAATGAGGCATTTAGACAAGATCACTCCTTAAGTTCCTTCCAGCTCTAGATCTGTGACGATTTTCAAAAATGTAAAATACTTGAATTAATAAAGCAGGAAACTGGTGGTTTAAACTGCTCAACCCCAGAAAGTAAAATAGGGAACAAACGTTAATAGACTTTCTAAGGAGATGGTATAGGAGTAGAGAAAACAACAAACCCAACGTTGGTCCTGATAAATTAGCTAGTGAATACTACACCAAACAATTAAAAAACAAATAGCACTAGAAAGTTGCAGATTTAGAGCTGGAAAAGACTTGAGAAGTCACATAATGCAATCCCCTCTTTTTTAAAATGAGGAAGTACAGGCCTAAAGAAGTTAAAAAAGATTGCCCAAAGTCACAAAGGAACTAAGTAGCCCAAACAGAATTTGAATGCTGATCCTCTGACTCCAAAATCGATATACTTTCCACTGTCCAATTCCTCACTACATTAACTATTCACAAAGAAATCCCCTCATCAAATTCCTTCTATAACACAAACATGGTC
>CM053582.1:14700021-14740447 GCA_028627135.1 Pseudochirops cupreus
ACTTTAATTTTCCTCAGTATAATATATTAGAGAATTAGAGTTGGCAGGGCCAATCTACTCTCTACTTTCCGAGGTTCAAGTTCAACATTTATCCAATCAACTAATTCAGTAAGTATTTGTTAAGCACCTAAGTTTGCCTAGCACCCGGCTGAACGCTTGAAGGAGGGGGGAAGGAGGAGGGTAGGATCCAAAGTAAAGTATATGGGCCCATTTCTCATACTCGTGTTCGCTTTCATGGAGCTCTCTATTAAAACTGATACCCAAGAAACAACTAGAGAACACGCCGATGCAGTGTGTCAAAAGCTTGACTGACAATGTCGAGCTTCACAGAGAGAGAGATCTGAGAGGCAGAGAGACATGCAGGTGTGTTTCCCAACATCTACTGAGAAAGGGAAAGATGCTGGCTCCTGGAACACATGGCTTCCTTGGGCATTTCGAACAGCTTGATTGCAAGTGGACTAGGCAATGGAGCGCAAATCATTTATCGAAAATTTCATCTCCATCTTGCCAGAATGCTGCTACAGAAACCAATTGTATTGTTTTGTGTTTCCTGAGAAAGGACCATTGTCAAGGCTGGAAAAGTCCAGATAGTAGTCTACCAACCACGGACAGCTGTGTGCCTTTTGTTTAAAGCTTTATTCTTGCCATTAACATTTGTACCTTATGAAACTCTAATACAGGTGCACATGGTTTAGTAATCACACTTTTATATTTTGCATGCAGATTAGCACCACTGGAATTTGCATAAATTAGTTAGTTATGCGCTGCTGGAAAAATTAATGCTCAAGCAACTTTTCTTTTTATCTAATCAAATCACTGCTTAATCAAAAATGACTGACTGCCTTCAGAGATATACTGAACTGTCCTCTGGGAAGAAGGGGCATTTACAATTCAGAGGTGGGGGATAGTGGGTGGCATGTAAACCTTTTTTCGCTCCATTCAAATAAAGAGCTGATGAAAGCTTAGCCCAATGAAGCCAATCTGATCTAGGCTTTAGAGACAGAGGGGGTGGAAGATAAGTCTGTTTTTATTTGTTTAATCCCCTTACAGAACAGTAAAGAAAAATCAAACAACAGCCAGTCAGAGGTTCCTTGGGAGGCAAACAATCATATGTGTGTATATATGTATGACTATAGATATATGTAAATGTGTGTATACTTACACACACGCACATGTGTATAAATGCATTGCATACATATGTGTTTACCACACATATATTGTGTGGTATATCTATGTGTGTATGTACATATATGTGAATAAACATATGTGTCTAACACGTTTGTCTACATGTATATGTAGGTATATGTGTACGTAGGCATGTAGAAAATCACCAGACATCCTTTTTGAGAAGTCCAGTCACTTTATCCTGAGCCAGTAGTAGAACATTAGCCCAGAAAAGAGCCTTATTAATAACAACCACTTACATTGCACTTCAGAGTTAGCAGAATGATTTCTTCCCAACACCTCTGTGACTACTAGTATTATCATTACCACCCCCAATTCACAGATGAGGACACTGAGGCTAAGAGAGGGGAAGTGGCTGGTCCACAGACCACTTGGCACTCATGGGAGTCAGATCTGGCTCTTCTGACTAGTCAAAAATGAGATGAGGGGTTTGGATGGTATGACCTCTAAACACCCTTCCAGCTCTAGATCTGTGATCCCAAATGTGTGACCTTGGTCAAGTCCTTTCCCTTCCCTGGGCCTCAGCTTCCTCCTGTGTAAAAAGAGACAGTTGGCCTCGATGTCCTCTGAGGTCCCTTCTGGTGGATCAATGTATCACTAAGCCTCCCTTAGAGATCATGTGCTTTATAACTCTCCAACATCATTTTGCATAGATTCTATATGCTGGTTTATGTATGTGTTGGGTCCCTTGATAAAGTACACTGTCCCTGATGACAAGGTCCCATCATAGAAGGCTCAAAATCCCAACCAGCTCTTTATTTGCCACCAGGTGCTTTGCTTGGCTTTGACTCCACCACCATCATCATGCCCTGCTGTCAAGTGTCCCGTGTCGCCCCTCCCCTTTTCAGCTTCCTTTGGGGTACTGGTTTCCTCCTTTAAACTGTGAGCCCCCTGAGAGCAGGGATTGCTTCTGTTTTTCTTCTTTGTATCCCTAGCACAGTGCACAGGGCCTGGCACATAGTAAGTCCCTAGGTCTCACAGCAATGTGTCCAGGGCTCCTTCCCATCCTCCCTCTCCAAGCCTGTACTGTCAGCAGTGACACAGACCCAGCAATGTGACCAGACGTGGGCACGGGTGCCCACTCACACAATAACAACTGCAGCCAAAACACACCTATCTACCGGAGCAGAACCAAAAGCCATGTACGTGGCAGCAGGACCATCCCTTTGGGCTCTGGCCCACTGTGTGAGCAAACACTTCCTCATTGACTCTGCAATTCTAACTCTCAGCTCCCTGGCTTCTTTCCCTACGAACTACAATGAGTCTCAAATTATCCCAGATTCTTCCAGGCCTCCTGCATCAGGCTGGCCTCATTCTGGCATCTGTCACATATATTTCCCCACACATCCACCCCCTCCATCTTGAGATGGTCACAGATCTAGAGCTGAGAGAGCTCTCTGTGATTTCTTTAGTCAATCCCCGCATTTAAGTGAGGAAACTGATTAAATAATTTACTCAAGATCACATAGGCAGTGTCAGGTTAGATGTGAACTGCTGGTCCTCTGGTTCTATAGCTGGAGCTCTTCATCTGAGATACATAAACTTGTTTTTAGTATTATGAAAACTATTTCAATATAATTGTTTTATTTTGTAATCTTATGTGTTTTATCAAAACCTCTGTTCTGGAAAGGGGTCCATAGATATCACCAGAGTTCCCAAGGAGTCCGGGACACAAAAAGGTTAAGAACCTTTTCTTTAGGGCCCAAATTCTTTCCACAGCACAACGCTGCCTCCCCTCCTGGAGGTGGACAAATTATACTCAGCATCAATCTTTGATTCCTGGCCCAGGATGGTATTATCCAAGTCTGTCCCCAGAGCACAGGACCCTGTTGGAGACCCACTGGTCTGTGCATGCTACTAAGGCTGCAATTCAAGGCAGAGCCTTCTCTAGCATTGGCCAGTAGTCAATGATGAAGCTGGGTCTACTGACTCATGTCTGAGAGACAGAGCTAATCCTAGACACCACCACTGCCACCACCATCACCTTCCCCTCTTCTTCACACATCTAAACTCTCATACTTTACTTCAGAGTAAGAAAGAAGAGGAGAGAATACCTAAAAATTAACATATACATCGGGCTGGACTAGTATAGAGGAGAATACAATTTCCTTGAACAGCTGAAATTGTCTGTACTTTCCTCAAAGGGAGAAGGGGGAAAAAAACCTGAGGCCTCAAGAACAATCTACTTCACAGAACCACCACCAAGAGAATTTGCTTGCCGCGCCTTGTAAGAGACATCTAAGTTTGATGATATGGCCACATGTCTCCAACTGGGGAGAGGAGAGATTTTTTTTTTCTTAGAAACCACATGGAAAAAACATGGAGAGCTCTGGAAATTGACAGAATGAGGAATTACAAGGGAGCAGTGCTCTGACTCAACATTCCCTTTAAAAATGGCTAGAGCAATGACCAAAAGAAGCAACACACCCAGAAATCCTCAAAAGATTTTTTTCAAAAGCCCTCAAAGAAATGAACAAGCAAAAGTTCTGACAGAATGAAAAAGTATTATGGATTAAGAGAAGTCAAGGAAAAAAGGGAAGAAGGAAAACATAGTGAAAAGAAACCAAGACTAGTTGCACCAGAAACAAAGTTAGAATTTCCTCAAGACACAATAAAATGGATAATAAACACACGGATGGAATTAAAGAAAGAAATAAAATTGGGGGGGGGGTGATATCATGAGGTGAAATAAAGAAGGAATGGAGTGTGGCAAAGGAATCTCAGGACCACACAATAATGAAATTCAGCCGTTTGGAGACTTCAGTATTTCAATCTTTTCTATCTTTTACCCTGCTGCACAGTATCACCAGAAGAATACTGGTGCTAAAATAAACAAGCAAATAAATGAGTTTTTAAAAAGATGGATCTTTGTTTCTGAAAGACATTTTGGGTCCTTAAAAGAACCATGTAATGCCTAAAAGTAAACCAGCAATCTACTCTCATCCTGCCCAACTCTGGTCTACCTCATCATCCATGCATGTCTGCCCAAGATACATATTTCTGATGGACTAATTCTATGGGCCATCCATCTAAGTGCACAGGATAACAGGAATTCTTCACCCACGTGGTTCTTTCCAGAGTGGAAAGCTAAGTCAACTTCTGTTAAGTGAATATAGGTCTCAGATAGGAATATGCAACATTCTGGGGCTACATGCAATTAATACAAGAGCATCTCATTCCTTGGGAATCCCTCTTCCACTTGCAGTCTGTGTTATATCTCCACTATGACAGTGACAAACACCTCCATGTTTTAAGTCTTACAAGATACTGAATAAAGTTGTACCTATTGTGACATCTTTTAAGGAATCTTGAGTCATTTTGACATATGGGTAGGAGATACTTTGTTGGAAGAGGGCAGTATTGTACTTGACTAAATTAAATGTTTTTGTTTTGGGGTTTTTTTTCAGACAACTGGAGACACAGTGAAAGCTCGTATTTTAACATATGCCTTTCAGTCAAATCTGTCACTGTAAAGATGTGTTCCGCTGTAGAAGATCATTTGTGAAAGTCTGCCTGTTCCCTTCTCATACTTAAATCAAGAATGCCCTTGATTTATATTCATTCAGCATCCATAGAAAATATGAAGAAAACAAAAGACTCGATGAAAAGCAGAATTATTTTACTGGAGAACAAAGGGCATAAAAAATGGAGGAAGCAGAAAAATAAGCCCAATATTATTTTTGCCAAAAAGAAATATGCCTATAAATGGCAAAAGACATTGCAGAGTATCATCAGAGATGATACTTACATACATCAATGGAGGTGTGATTTCTTCAATGTGGTGATCTCTCCAGTGGTACAGACTGGAACCTATGCCTTCTCATACTTTGTCACCCCCATCCTTCTCCTCCTGCAATTCCTTCACAAGGAGCACAATCGTCATGTTTTCCATAAGATCTCCTGACATGCTACAGATACCATAGGAGTAGGAGAGTTGTCCACTGGTTGTCCGTTTCTGCAAAATATCTCTCTAAGGATATTTTTATACCACTACACAATTCTTCAGAAACTGTGCAGTTCCATACCTTCCACTCATGCAACGAACTAAAACTTACTATGGTTGGCTAACTCCAATGACTATACTGGACAAAGCTGAATTCAAAAGAAAAAAAAAAACATTACGAGAGAAAACAAGGGAATATTTAAAGACTGAGTTGGCAATGCAAGGCTAGCAATCAATACAAGAAATCTATGTGCTTAATGGCATGGCAACTAAATCTGTAAGAGAATGTTTTGTAAGTGAATTACAAAAAGAATTACAAAGAAAACCAAAAATACCAGGAGATCTCAAAAGCGTACAAACGGAGCATGACAAATCAAACAAAGGGAGAAACAAGAAAGAAGTTACATACTTGAACAGAGTACTGAAGAAATAGTACTTGATAATTTTATGGGGAAAAAAAACAATGTTAAAAGGAGGAAATAGGCATTTTTTCAAATAAATATGGAATAGTTACAATTCTTGATTATATGCACAAAAGTTCAAAATAAATTCAGAAAGGCAAAAATTGAGAATACCACATTTAGAGATCATAATGCTAAATAAGAAGAATAACCAATGTAAGAAATATTAGCAAAAGATGCACTTCTATATAGAGATATACTGACTCATTTTGGTTAAAGAAAAAGCCATAAAAACAATAACAAATCATATTAAAGATAATGACAATAAAAATATGGCATATCAACATTTATGGAATATAGCCAAGACAACGCTCAGAGGCAAATTTATATCCCTAAGTAGTTATATTAACAAGGGGGAGAAAAGTTAAGATTAATGAGTTGAGCTTGCAGTTAAGGAAATTTAAAAATGTACAAAGTAATACATCAAAACCAAGAACAAAGCAAGAACTCATCAAAATGAAAAGAGAAATCCATGGACTAGAGTATAAAAATCCAATTAAGTTAACAATTTTAAAAAGCTATTTTAAAGGACCAATAAAATTGACAAACCATTAACAAATTGAATCAAAAAGAGAAGGGAAAATCAGGTTACCAAAAATCAAAAACGAAACATGAGAGACAATGAATTTAGAAGAAATAAAGACAAGTATCAGAGATTCTGATACATAGTTATACGCAATTGAACAAAAGAAATGGATGACTATCTAAAATAACCACATTACAAAAGAGTAAATAATCTAAACAAATCAATATCAGAATAAGAAATCGAAGATGCCATTAACAATCTGTCACGTTAGAAGAAAAAAACAGGCACAGATGGATTCACAGGTGAACTCTAGTGAACATTTAGGAAACAAATCATAACCAACAATAAACCATTTTGCAAATTAAGAAAGACAGCACTGTACTATTCCTATGATACATCAACAGATCTGACCCCATACTTGGCCAGCATGATTTTTAGGTCAATATCATTTAATGCCGTTATCGATACAAAAATATCGAGTGAACAACTGGAAAATAAAGGAGGATATATATCCAAAATTTAGCCATTATAACCAAGAAGAATTTATGCCACACAAGCAAGCGGAGTTCAATATTAGGAAAATGACTGGTATAATAAATCATATAAATAAGATACCCATAAAAATCATGATTATACCAATAGATATGGAAGAAAGCCTTTGATAAAACACAACATTCATTAATGATAAGAACACTAAAAAATACCAGAAATGGAAGGATTTGTCCCTCTACCTCTCATTCCTCATTTTCACTACATGACCAGCCCATCTTCTCTCTCCATCATACAATCCCTTGGTGAGGGTCTTAACTCTTGTTCTTCAGAGTTACTCCTCAGTTATTTACTGTAGTCTGCTGTCATCCCCCACACACCTCTCTGTTGCCGTGTATGTGATGCTCACACTTTGTTCTTCAGAGGCAGGTGTATTTCAGGAGTTGCTACCATACAGAAACATCAGCAAAATGTTTTTATTGGAAAGATGGACCTTTGCTATTATGGGAAGCCTGGGGTCATGCTTTGAGATTTCCCAAATGTAATCCAGCCCACTCTTCTCCTTATTAATGCTGAGCCCAACTCATTATCCATCTGCACTGCCTATCTCAGATACGAATACTATTGGAAAGCTATAAAAAAGTATCCATTCAGATGTGTGTTGAAATCTGGGAAACACACAATTCTTCATCCATTCGGTCTTTCCTGGGTGCTCAGAAAGGCTAAACTTTCAGTGAATACAGATCTCTTCCAGGAGGCTCTGGGATGTTCTGAAGCCTGATACAATCAACACAATTACGTCTCTAAACAGGGGCATGTAGAGGCCCCCACTGTCCACAGGGACTCCCTCTCCTCGACCTATCCTCTATGCTGGATCTGTGCATCCCAGGGGTGCACAGTCTGGGTAAGCACACACCTTCCTGTTTTATAGAATCTGGAATTGAATAGAAGAATAGCTCACAAGTACTCCTTAGAGATAAACAAAGGAGCCGACAGAGGGGATGTTTTCATATGCCCAAAAGCTACGAAAAATAATTATTTCATGGGTCATTTGGTCATTACATATTACAGTACTAATGTTAATTGCAAAAAGAATGTCATGAAAATGATTGCCACTTACACATCAACATTAGTTGATGGTGACAAAAAGGAAGAGTAATTCTATGAAGAACTTTATAAAACTCTAAATCAAATCAACATATACTCATTATTGATGCCTTTGGTGCAAAGGAGGGAAAAGGTGAGGATAGAGAGAAGAGTATGAGAAACTTGTATTTTGAAAGAAAAAAACAAGAGACCAAATACTTCTAGATTATGCAGAAGCCTCACACCACTATACCATGACTAGGAGGAGGAGGAGAAGGAGTGGGTATATATTGGACATGGCGAGCAACATCACAAGGAATGGGCCTAACTACATTTTAAGAGCCAATACAAGGGAGATAGGCTGGGGTCAATCGTCTCTGCAGTCAAACCACCAAAGCTGAGATCAGAATCTATAACAAATAAGAAGGAAAAATAGTAACGAGACAGAAGTATGGTATACAATTAAAACTTAATTCAGAATTATTTAAGTAATGAAATAAAAAATAGGAAATGGAAAACAGAAATGATAGCACCACTGACTGTCATTTCGTCCACAACTTAAACCAATGTACGTTAATTGTCCCAACAAAGAGATCAGAAGAGCCCAGGAAGCATTTTAGTCAGCAAACATTTGGCTTACCGGCCCAATGGAGAGAGATGGCCCCCAAAAGCAATACCAGCTTAGAAAATAAACTCATGTATAAGATCTTACAAAGAAGGATGATGGTAGATTGTGAGCAGCATTGTCTCACAAAACAGGAGAGTGCTACAGAATAAAACCAAGAGAAAGAAAGCTTGTGAAGAAGTCCAACTAAGCCAAATTTTCCCAAGGGCATTCAAGGGAAAACAGAAACAGAATTAAAACAGAAAAGATTTGCAAAAAGTCTTTTCAAGTGTTTTCGCCATCAAGGATACCAGAACCACAATGCTTAGAGTCTAATATCACAGTCCCTGGGATTCTTACAGCAGAAGTTGAAATGAATCTAAAGCAATAGTTCTTAATCTTTCTGTATCATGGATTTCTTAGGAGATGATGATGACGATCACGGTGGTGATGGTGATGGTGATGACGATGGTAATGGTGTTGGTGGTAGTCAGGCACCGTGCTAAGTTACAATTATTATCTCACTTGATCCTCACGACAACCCTGAGAGGTAACCGTTATTATTATTGCCATTTTACAAATGAGGAAACTGAAGCAAACAGAGGCTAAATGACTTGCCCAGGGTCATACAGCAAGTCTATGAGGCTAATCAAAATCTGTATCTTCCTAACTTTAGGCCCAGCACTCCATCCACTGCACCATTTAGCTGCAAGCTAGTGATGCCTATGGACAACTCCTCAGAATAGTATTTTTTTTTGCTTTTTGGAGGGGGGGAGCCAGGGCAATTGGGGTTAAGTGACTTGCCCAAGGTCACATAGCTAGTAAGCGTTAAGTCTCTGAGGCCAGATTTGAACTCAGGTCCTCCTACAGAATAGTATTTTTAAATGCATAAAGTAAAAAAACATGGGATTACAAAGGAAATCAATTATATTTAAATACAGTTATTGAAAAATTATTTAAGTTTACAGAGTTAAGAACTCCTACTTTAAAGAGAAGAAAAAATGAGAAAATCAGTTAAAATGGATCAAATGAGACCAGTACTAGAGATGACCCAGTTGAAAGGACATATAGGGACCAATTTGAAGGTATCAATAGGAGAGGAAAATACCAAAAGTATCCCCCGAAAATCCAAAACTCAGACCTTACTGATTCCAACAAAGGTAGAAAACATCAATAATTATTGACGTGTGTGTGTGTGTGTGTGTGTGTACACACACGTACTCTCCTATCTCTATAAAACTTCTATGGGAACTGTCTATGCACAATTTGTGGGTATCCTTGATGAAGGTATTAATAGAGAAAAGCTGGTGTTCACAACTAATACCTGACAACAACAGAAAGATGTAAGAAATAAATGATGCCCAAGTGTTTGTTATCTACTGATAACATTCTACTCAGTAAAACAAAGCAGAATCTTCCTGGATCTTACACAAGATATCACGCCATTCATATATCACAATGATTCAAGACTCCCTGGGAGATATTACCACAGAAATACCTCTTCCCAATGACCCTCCAATAACAAATGTCAAGTTAGGAAAAAATAATCCTCATCTGTAGACAGTTGTTGTCTTTTAAATCTAACATTCAGTTTTAAAATTAATTGAGATAATAAACATCTTCATCAAGGCTAGGAGATAAGGTTATGATAATCATTTGCATTTCCACATGTCACCAATAAAAAAAGAGATGAAACAGAATGACTCAGAAATAACATTTACAAAAGTCACACGTAACACTTCCTTGAGCATTCCCCTACCAAGACAGACAAGCCCAGTATAAGAAGCAATTATAAGAAGATTCTAAAATAAATAATTTTAAAAATTAAATAATTGGAAAGGTTGATTCAATTCAACGGATATTTATATCCAAAGTAAGAGTGAGGTTATAATTCCTTTTATATATGATGGATGCTGGGTGAGTTGACTGTGTTGGAACCCAGTGCCAAGAAAGCCAAGGCTGTAAGTCCATTCTTCATGTGATTGATTTCCCTCTCCTTCTTGGCCCTTCAATACTCCCTAAGCTCTAGTCAGCCTTCTTATAAAAAGTATCCTGGAACAAAGAGAGGATGAAATAAATGAGAGGTAGTGGACCAGCACAAACCAGCCCACTACTCTGGGATGAGGATCAAAACAAAAAAAAAGCATAAAGCACTTTTCCTGCTGGGGGGGGAGGGGTTGCCAGCTACAAGATCTTTATATGAAATATTTTTTTTACATTTTGTGTTTGTATTCCTTTTCTTGCTGTTGCTCCTATGTGCTGTTCCACCTCCCACCTCCAGGCCTTTGCACAGACCATCCTACAGGCCAGCAAGCATTCCCTCCTCATCTATACCTTCCATAATCCCAAACTTCCTTCAAAGTTCAATTCAAAAGTCACCCTCAGGGCGGCTAGGTGGCCCAGTGAATAGAGCACTGCCCCTGGAGTCAGGAGGACCTGAGTTCAAATGTGACCTCAGACACTTAACACAAAACTAGCCATGTGACCTTGGGCAAGTCGCTTAACCCAGATTGCCCTACCTTCCCCCCTCCAAAAAGAAAAAAACAAAACAAAACAAAAGTCACTGTCATCATGGAGCTTTTCCTGATTCCCACCACGGTGCTCCAGAAAAATGACTTTGCATTTATTGTGTTTCTACTTTGCATCTACTTATGTGTGTCAATGCTATTTCCCCCAAGAGAATGTAAGTTCCTTGAGGACAGGAAGGGGACATTTTCTTTTTTGTCTTTGTATCCCCAGTGAAGGCTTATTGATTGATTGGTTAGTTTGTCCAATATGCTCAGACCTAAAATTGGAAATAACAAGATCCTTGGAAGACATGTAACTTCCTAAATGCCAGGCCATGTACCAAACAGCTTAGTGAATTCTCTTCCAAGCTCAAGATTTTGCAGGAAATCTGGCCAGAAAGCCTTAGAAGTATCTGAAGATATATACTTCTTCTTCTTCTTTTTTTTGAAAGTGGTGATTATTGTCATGTAATTCAGCAATGTTTATTTTCCCCATCACTTTGTGGATGTGGCTTTCAACCAGGAGGTAAGTGCTGAGCTGAAAATCAGGACTTTTTAAAAGGCCCTCAGAAGTGATTTCAATTACCTTTGTGTATGAATGTTAACACACACACACACACACACACACACACACACACACACACACACACACACAAGACATGAGAGCAACTCATTTAGAAGCCAAAATCACGAGCTGTCCAAAAGGAAATGGCCAAGGAGAGGAGAAAAGCCATGGGGATAAAGGTAAAAGAAAAAGGCCTTGGCAACTTTGAAAAGAATATAACAGTCTATTGAAGAACGTTCAAAGTAGACACTCAGAGTAAACTCAGTCCCATAAAGGGAAAGCAAACACCCAAATACATACACATGCCATAGTTTTTCAAGGCCAATTAAAAAGTCCAGTGAGCCACTGCCAAACACTGCTAACTTGCCAACAGAATTTCTCCATCAAAAGGCAATCAATCGATAAACCAGCATTTATTTGGTGCCTACTGTGTGCTAGACACTGGAGAATCAAAGCCAAAATCAAACAATCCCTGCCCCTGAGAAATTTATATTCTATCAGAAGAGACAATATTTATGTAGCTCAGTATATATCAAAGAAATGAGAGGCACCATGACACATTGGACAGAGAGCTGGAGGCTGAACTGGTCTGGGGTCAAATTCTGCTCCTGACATGTCCTGGCTGTGTGACTCTGGACAAGTCACAACATCTCAGTGGGCTGGGCAGCTAAGGCTAAGTTCCAGAGAAGATGCTGCCTTGCACTGGTAGGGGGAGTTTCCTTATCAGAGAGCTCTTGATTGCAATGAATTCCTAGGTAGAGTCCCAAATTCCTATCACTTTACAAAAGAGATATAAGGTAATGAGGCGAGGGAGGGAATGAGTTAGTAACTAAGGGGATCAAGAAAGGCTTCAGCTAGGTGGCAACGCTTGAGTTGTGTCTTGGTGGGTTTCCCAGGATGAAGAGGTGAAGAGTGCATTAGAGGGAGAGCAAGCAAAAGCTCATGAGAGATAGTGTATTGGAGGTGGGCACGATATGAGCCACAAAGGCACAGGGATAGGGCATGGTGCACTGGAGGTGGAGAGAATGGAGGCTACAAGGGCAGGGGAAAGGAGATGGTGCACTGGAAGTGGAGAGGATGGAGGCTACAAGGCACAGAGATGAGAGAGAAAGTGAAACCTAGTAGCTCTGAATCCAGCAAGATTGAGCCTCTTTATAATAATGGCTCGTGCATTTCTATAATACCTACAAGTTCACAAGAAGGGCATCATTTTGGGGAGCTATTCATCTGTACCAAGACTAGCTTTGACTCTTGTCAGCAGGGATCAATGGCTTATCCTGAAAGGCAGAAGCAGTTAGCGAGGATTTGACAAGCATTTATTACACATCAATGTGTTGGGAACTGTGCTAGGTTATAGTGATACATATACAAAAGTAAGACAGTCACTGACCTCAAGGAACTTACCTTGGTTAGGTGGTGCGGGTAGGGAGGCAACATGCATACAAAAAGAAACATAATGGTGAGGGGACTGAAAAATGGTTAATTCAGAAAAAGGCTTCCTCTACAAGGTGGGGGAAAGAATAAACATTCATATGGCACCTACTCTGGGCCAGGCACTGTGCCAAGTGCTTTTTACAAGTATTGCCTCATTGGATCCCCACAACACGAGGAGACAGATGCATTATTATGCCCCTATGGCAAAAAGAGGTTAAGTGACTTGCCTAGGGTCACATAGCTAGTAATGGTCTGAGGCTTAGATTTGAACACTAATCTTGTTGACTACAGGTCCAACTTGACCTTAGCCTTGGAAGGAAATAGGAATCCCAAGGGTGAAGGTGAGTAGAAAGAGTATTCTATTCAGGAGGGGGGTAGCCTGGGCAGAAGCATGGAGGTGGAATATGGAAAAAAGCAAGGAAACCAGTTTGGCTGAAGGGTCAAATTTGTGAGGTAGTTCCGGGTAATCAGCCTGGAAAACAGAATGGGAGTCAGCCAGTGAAGGACTTTAAATGACCAAAAGAAAAGTTTATACTTTATGCTAAAAGCAAGAGAGAGAGCCAACTTTCTGAGTTGATCTGTGCTTTAGAAACAAACACCGGTACAGAAGTTCTAGGGAGAAGAGCTTGTAGAAGTGACAGATTGCAAGAAAAGAGACCAATTAGAAAGCCATTCCAGTCGTCTAATGTTGACTCTTCTCGCTGCTGTTGAGTGTATTTGTGGGAGATTACACCTTTGCTTTATGGAAGGAATGGGTTGTCACTCTTGTTATTACGAACCTGCCTTAGTAACAGTCAACAGTGTCAAACATTGCAGGAAAGACCAGGATGAGAACTGAGAAAACATCACTGGGTTCAACAATTATAAGATCATCCAAACCACTGGAGAGCAATTTCAGTTGAGTTATGGAATAGGAAACCACATTACAAGAAATTGATGAACTAGAGTAAGTTGAGAAAGTGCAGGGAAATAAGTGTAATGAGAGGGGATGGGGGGGGGGAATGGCAAAGAAAGAGTTAGAAATAAGTTCATGAACCTTTTCTGAAGAACAACTCATATACACACTCATTTATATACACGTATAAAGAGAGAGAGAGAACCTGTACAGTCACAGAGCAATTAGTATATATACTATCTCATTTGATCTTCATGACTACTCTGGAGATACAGGGCATCCCGATAGTTTTAGGCTTTCAGGATACTCTCATTACTATCCCTCTTTTACAGATAAGGAAACTGAGGCTCAGAAAGGGGAAGAGATTTGTAAGCTGGAGGGCATTAATGTCTTCATTTAATGTTTCCTAACTGATCATGGGTAACAACTCCGTTTTTGGTACATTAGTCCTGCGCTTTCCTGTCCAAAGGTACTTCTCCATAACACAGAAAACAGTAACCAAATGACTGAGCAGTTGTGCCTTTTCTCTCTGTCTCCCCCAAAAGTGCTCTTCTCTCTTCTTTGACCCTCCATCCTATTTACCCCCAAATGGGGGGGGGGGGGAGGTAGGACAGGAGAGGCATGCTTACTACAATAACAGAATTCTTCCCCATGTTAAGAATTGATTTCCGAGTGGTTTATTTAGTGATCGCGAGAATGACAACTCTGGGCAAAATGAGAGGATTACCTTGCCATCTTAGAGCAACTGACCAAGAGATCATAAGAACTGGGCAGCGTATCATGCATCCTAACTGTGCTATTATTTTATTAAATAAAAGGGATTGCCCTGTTCTGTATTCCAAACTGAACACTTACTAATGAGTGTGAAAGTGCCTTTCATAACAGAATGGTTCTGCTGTCAGGTTGTGGGTGATGAGTCATTTTCTGTATCTGTCCTGCTATCGTAACAAAAATAAAATGTGACGCTCTTCATTGGCTTTTTAATATTCTTGTTTCATTTTTGTTGGCCACGGGGTAGCTTATTTCCTCCACCACAGAAAATGCTAAGGACTCATATGCATGCATGAACAAATACCCAAATCATTATTGGACTCCCTTCAGAAAGTAAAGATACTTTAGAGCTAAATGTCTCCCTATATGTCCCCAATCACCTCAGATCTGCATGGTCCAAGATGATCTAGGCATAGGCTTAAACCCTCAGTTGCAAGATGGTCCTGTTGGTCTTCCTTCTATCCTTTCAGAAACAGGGTATTAAGGATAGCTGCCCTACTCTAAAAGATGAGTGCTTAACTTTCAAATTAAAACAACTCAGGAACTCAGGATTATCCCAAAGGTCAAATGCTGAAAGATCTATTCTGATGATCAATAGTCTCTGAGCTGTGCTCAGAAAAAGAAACAGTATAGGCAGGTCCAGGAACTCTGGTCTCAGGACACATTTGTGCATATGTCTCCCAATACCACATGCTTCTGCTGTGTCCTCATTGCTGCTCCTGGTGGGGCAAGAAGTGAGTAAAGAAATCTCATGCCACCCACCCCACCCACATTGCTTCACTCTAAGTCCAAGGAAGAGAAAGCGCAGAAAAATGATCTGAGGCCCTTCATTTGATTTTTAAAAGATGACTCACAGTCATTAATGTCTATAAAAACCAAGTACAACAGTAGCCATCTAGTTCCAAGGAAAAACTGTCAAAAGCCTCTTATTAGTGAGCACAAAAGCTCCAGATACCACAGGGGGAGAAACACTAGGAACTAAGATCTGAATTCTAGTACTCTATTTTTGCCACTAACTGAATATCCTTGGGCAAGCCTCTTCCACACCGTGAATGTCAGCTCCTTCCTTCATAAAATAAAGAAGTCAGGCTAGATAATTCCTATAGACTCATCCATCTTTGGTTTTCTGTGAACTTCTTTCTAACCATAACTGAGTCACTTCAAACAATGTCATCCTACATACTTATTTTTTTCCTTTACAAAAGATAAGAGCATGGATGATCAAGAAGGCTAACTTTATATTGACAAAAGTAGAATTCACTAATACAAATGCATATTCCAACACCTGATTCGATTCAACAAAGGTGTTCCTTAAAATTTGTGTTCAGAATTATTTGTCTATGAAATCTGATTTTTTTCCATTCATATACATCATAACATCAGGGATGACTTTTGTCTGTTTCTGGTCTGTAACTGGCAGTAGCTTCAAACAATTTACCTTCAAGCTTCTTTCTCTCCCTTTCCTCTATGCCAGAAAGTTAATGATCTACAAACAAGCATATCCATGAACTAAGGGAACTCTATCCTTAAAGGAGCCCTGTGGGAAATATTCTTTTTGTAATGGGAAGAATCATCTCCTAATGAACCTGGTTGGGAAGTTGGGTTTTGAGTATGATGAGGTGTTTTTTTTTTTAAGTGAGAGCCCTCTTGGTTATAAATGTCTAGAAAATATACATGCTTCAAACAAATCTAATGTAGTTAATATTAGAAGGAGAAAACTAACTGGAAAAAAATCTTTGCACTAACTTTTTCTGATAAAGGCCTATTTGAAGATGCATAAGAAACTGAATCAAACATAGAAAACTAGGAGCTATTCCCCAATAGATAAGTGGTCAAAAGATAAGAACTCGCAATCTTCAAAGGAAGAAATCTGAGTTATAAATAACTATATTTAAATGCTCCAAATCACTAATGATTGGAGAAATGCAAATTAAAGCAATTCTAAGGTTGCATCTCACTCCTAGCAGATTAGGAAAGATGATAAAATAGAAAAATGACAAATGGTGGAACCATTGTGGGAAAACAGGCATGCTAACAAACTGTTGGATCTATGAAGTGCCCCAAGCATTCTAGAAAGTAATTTGGAACTGTACCCAAAACATCATTAACTCATACATATCCTATGACCCTATACACATCAAAGAGAACAAAGAAAAAGGAAAGGGACACATATATACAAAAATATTTACATCAGCTCTTTTCATAGCAGTCCAAAACTGGAAACTAAGGGAGTGCTCACCTACAGGGAAATGGCTAAAAAAAAAATGCAGTATATGAATGTAATAGAATATTGTTTTACCAGCTCTGCTAGAAGAATGCCAAATAACTCTGATGATGAACAGCTGCCTGTCTGACAAAGCAGTCAGTTCCATTGCTGAAGAGCTCTACCTTGTTAGGAATATTTTCTCATATTTTGCTGAAACCTTTTTCTTTGACATTTGCACAAAGATGAAAATGACAAATGCTGGAGGGGCTGTGGAAAAACAGGCACATTAAGGCATTTTTGGTGGATCTGTGAACATTCTGTAAAGCGATTTGAAACTATGCCTGTTGATCTTAGCTCTGCTCTATGGAAGAACAGAGTAAATCAGTACCCTTTCAACATGACGGCCTTTCAAATACTTAAACACAGTGATGAATCACCCACTTCAAAACAGTAAATATTTGGAAATAGCTAGGTAGTGTAGTGGATACAGTTCTGACCTTGGAGTTGGGAAGACAAAGGCTGAATCCTGTCTCAGACATAAACCAGCTCTGTGGCCCTGGATATGTTATTTAATTTCTCAGCCTCAGTTTCCTCATCAGTAAAAAAAAAAAGTAATAGCAGCACCTACCTCACAGGGTGGTTGTGAGTATCACATTATGAGCAAGATAAAGTACTATGCAAACTTTTAAATGCCACATGAATGTTTCTTAAAAGGAGGAGACATACTTACAAGTGAGACAGGCATAAAACCTCAACTCCAAGAAAAACAACTTGGAAAATGCATCTCTGCTCAGTCTACAAGTATGATGTCAAGGCTTTCAAAGAGGGATGGCGTAGCAGGGTGAGACCTAACCTCCAATCTCTGCATTACCCTGGGTAAATTACTTCACCTTTCAGTGTCCCAAGCAACTGTCTAAGACTAGGGTCACCAGAAGTTCCAGAGAAGATGCCAACCTGCACCAGGAGTTTTCCCCCTGGCAGTTCCATATATCAGGGAAATCACTGATCCCATCTCTATCACTATTTCTTGCATCATGTGACATCTCTGTTGCCTGAATTTCTGCAGCAGGAGTTAGCTCTTCCAGAAGCTCCCCATACCAGTGAATTCCTGGGTCCAGTTCAAGCCCTCATTCATGCTCAGCCTCCAAGTGACTTTCAACATTACTGAGGGACCAAGAGTTATATATGCATAAAGACAGTCAAAAGAACACTGGGGTTTAATGATAAATGAATGAAAGCCTTTCCTAAGTATTTTTTCTGTGCCAAATACTGTGATAAGTGCTGAGGAGACAAATAGAAAAAATGAGATAGCTCCTGGTAATCTCATACCCAGCCTGGTAGTTCTCCATTTCTTCAGGAGTGGAGCTGTTGACCCCCACATGACCCAACACCTAATGAGTCTCTGAGCAGACTGGGTTAAGGGATGCAAGGTGGAAGGTACTCCTGCTCCTGGCAAGGTTCTTAGCTGAGAACCCAATGGGTTCTGAGGTGGGAGGTAGGAAGCAGGGCAAAGGGGAGGTAAAGGGAGTCTCTACCACTTCTCTGGGAAATGGAATAGGCCCCCTTCTTCTCTGTGGTGGGACTTCTCACCACCCTTCCATCCTAGATACATTCTTGGACTGCCTAGGGCCAGGAGAGTGGCGAACAGGGGAAACCAAGGGGCAGAGGGTGCCCTTAAAGAATCACCACTGCAGATATCTGTACAGCATAGGCTTTGAGAGAGGAACAGCTTGCTTGAGAAACCTTTCCTGAGATACTATAACAAATTCCAAAGGTAAAGTAGCGAGGAGCTTTTCCTGTATAAATGATGCTTGCCATATGGTAAAGCATGATTGAACATTCTATAAAAAAATAAAATTATTACAGTTACATTGAATAAGGCCAAGACAAGTGCAGAATATAGGGGAGCTTGCCAGGAAGTAATAAAATGGGTTTAGAATGGTCACTTGAAACCTATCAGTTTGAAATAAAAGGCAGAAAAAAGTAGAATAAGTAGATCGTCTTAATAGCAAAGACTTCAATCTTTAAAATATAAATTCCAGTTGCATTAAGGTCCAGGTTATTACATTGAAAAGCTAGTTATAGGAGATGAGTCTAACACACTTCTAGGCATTTAAACACTGATCAAACATAACGCATTATGATTATGTGGTTTAATGATTTGGAGGGCATGAACAAGTTAAAAAGCTCCAATGCATATTTCCCACCAACCTAGCTACATGTATTCATAAGATCCTAGATCTACAGCTGGAAAGAAATTCAGGGACAATCTTATCAAATCTCCTGATTTTAAAGAAGGGGGAAAAAGGGGCCCAGAGGAGCTGACATGACTTGCCCAAGTTCAGACCAGGTCCTCTAACTCTAAGCTAGGGCTCTTGTCATCATAGTGCATTACTTTATGAGAATTTTTAAAAAGTCTTTTGGAAACTAAAATCCCAAACTGAAGCTTTAAAAATAAATATACCAGAAACTTGACATCCTTGGATGAAAAACAGCCAAACAAGCCACCCTATCATCCCTTGGCAGGCAATCCCAGGCCCCAACTACTGCTATTCATTTCTTCATTGTCTGTCCGTTACTGGAAGAGCTCTCACTTGACAACATTGGTGGATGCATATCATCCTTCCCTGGAGCACAAGAAACCACTTCATCACAATTTTCCATAGCTCTTGACCTACAGAGGTGGCATCATACCAATATTCAGCTCTACATGTTTAGCAATCATTTTCTTCCTTTCTTTATGTCATATTCTTTCACACACCATCCTTCCCCACTTCAGGACACAGGGTAGGAATCTCCTCTATCCTTTCATAATTGGTTTTCATGGAGTCCAAGAAGTATTAAATTTTCTCAATCTGTTTTCCAAATCTCTCTTTGACATCATATAGCTTACATTTTTTTCTTTTTTCATTTTTTTAAAATTTTGTTCTAATATTTCTTGCTGTCTCATGGAGTCAGTGATTTCCGTTTGATCTATTCTAGTTTTTAAAAATTCCATTTCATTTGAAAGATGTGCCACTTTCTTAAAATAAAATTTAATTTTAAAAAACCTTCTTTTATCCAGAGCTACCTATTCAGCAGAAGGTAGAGAATAACACTGGCCTGGATTCTCAACAATATTAAGAGGTTTAAGAGGGGTGTTGATAAGTTGGGACTCATCCAGAAGAGATCAATCAAGATGGGGAAGGCTCTGAGTTCCTATCAGATGAGGATCACTCAAATAAATTGGAGAGTTAGTCAGCGGAGAAGACTCTGGGGGAACCTGAAAGCTACCTCCAAGTATATATAAAGGGTTGGCATGTGGGAAAAAAAAATTTTTTGACAAGTTCTCCTTGGTATCAGAGGGCAACCAGAAGCAGTGGGTGAAGGTTACCAAGAGGTAGATTTAGGTGTGATATCAAGAAAAACTTCCTAACAATGACCGCTGTCCCAAAATGGAATGGGCTGCCTTGGGAGAGAGTAGGTTCCTCCTTCCTCAGAGGTTTCCAAGCAGCAGCTACTATGTTATGGTAGGGATTCCTTCTGGGTATGGGCTGGACTAAGTATATTGGTTGGTTATTGTCTTTCATGCTCTAAGAGGACCAAAATGACATCACTATGTTGGGGTCAAGGTACAGTGTTGTCTGTGGCCAATCCAACCAATACAAGCCCAGAAGGCTCTACCACAGGTTAGGCATAAACAATCCATACGAACATCTAGAATGGAGATAGCTCTAAATCTGTGCATCTCACGTACTGAGAATGTACGTTGCTCATAAAGCACAGTGCCTTCTTTGGTGTGGGCACACCATGTTGGGTGGTCCTGGTCCTGGACCAGTACCTCACATATCTCACTAACCTTCCCACATTAGCATTCAGGAATCCTTGACTCTCTCTGACCTTTTCTATAGATGTTATCTCACTCAATTCTCAGGACCACTAATCCCTGAGACCAGACTTAAGTCACCTGACTCAGAACTTCAGTAATGGTCCACATTCAGACACTGCTTTCTCCTAACCCTTTTCATTGTTGTTGCGTGGTATACAACCTTCCATGACCCCATTTGGAGTTTTCTTGGTAGAGACACTAGAGTGGTTTGCCATTTCCTTCTCCAGCTCATTTTACACTCGAGGAAACTGAGGCAGACAGGGTGAAGTCACTTGACCAAAGTCATACAGCTAGTGTCTAAGGCTGAATTTGAACTCAGGTCCTCCTGATTCTGGGGTCGGTGCTCTATCCACTGAGCCACAGAACCTTTGTCTTCAAATGCCTCATATCTTTTGAGATGGAACTAATCCTAAAACAGAATACTATGCTATAGATTCAGTCCTCATGCCAACATAATATCTTAATAAGCCTTCATGATTCTTGGTTATTTAAAGCAGAGTTTGCCTTCCTCCTTTTCTTTGGATTGATTGGGAGGCTAATCAATGAGGCTGTGAATTGTATTAGACAGAACCTATATGCATGAATAACTTCACATTTCAGTAGTACAGAAATCAATAGTCATCGAGACCGCCACAGAGCAAAGGCTCCAAGTTCCAATTTTCAATAGATTTTGCCACATCTCAAATAAATCCCGCACAGACATCCTGCCTGGTTCAGCCTTCTCTTTTTCTTTCCTGTTGGCATGATGCTATTTTACCAGTCTCTGCCCGCAAGCTCTGGCTCTACATTCCCTGCTCTGGCCAGGGTCAAGCCCTAATCACCTTCCAATGGTGGGTCACCTGCCCTCATTCACTTGCAGACCTGAAGATTCACACATCTGATGGTTGGCTTCTCCTCTGCAAAAACTTGAGTGGCTCCCTGGATGAGGCAGGAATGCAAAGAGTTCATGTCTATACTATCATAATTATTCACAATTATTAGGATCCATTGCCCCCACAGACTTTTGAATTTGGGATAGGGCCTGGATTCTTTCTTGCTGGCCTGGCTACTGGCCTAAAGCCTTGCCTGCAATTCAGAATTCTTTTCACCCCTTTGCTCTCCTGGTTCTGACTTCCCACTTCATCTCCATGAACCATCACTGCCTATCATCCTAGAAGGCCAAAGGAGGCACGGTGGGTATTTTGAAGAGTACTGGGTTTGAAGTCTTGGAGACTTGGGTTTTGATCCCAGCTCTACCACTTGTTATATGTATGACCTTGGGCAAGTCACTTCCCCCTCCCCAGGCCTCAGTTTTTTCCTCTGTAAAATGAGGGTAGGAGCGAGCAAGATGAACTCTGATGTCTCTTCCAGCTCTAGTTCTGTGGCCCTATAAACAAAGCCCACATATCAAAGCTCAAAGTGACAGAAAGTCCTGGCCAAAACAGCCTCTTCTACCAGCCACCTCCTAACAAATGGAAGGTCATTTGGAGCTATCTGGCCAGGTCCAGATTCTGATGTTTTAAGTCACTTATTTGTTCTTGTGTAGGAGTTAGATTGGAAAGGGGGAAGGGGCAGAAATTAAAGTATGTTCCCAGATCTCCTTAGATTCACTGATCTTTTTAATGCTCTTAAAAAACGAAAGACAATTGGGAACTTTGTCCAGTAGTCTGGCATTACAGACCCAATCGAGAGAAGTCAGCTCACTCTGAACTCAGGGGACTAAGCAATTAATTGCTGATTAACTATGGTTTAATGGGCACAGAGGAGAAAAAGGGCTCTAGGAGCAGGAAGTTATGCGTATGATCTGATTCTGTGAGTCAAAATCAGTGAAATAAACTAGCGACATTTACAAGAGTTGCAATCTGATGGAGTAAGAAGAGCTCAGTTTCAATCTACTTGCTACCCCATGTGAGCCTGGGTCTGTCTCCTCCTCAATTCAGGATCCCCATTTGTTTCTCAGTAAAATGACTAAATTATCACTAATGTTTTTTCAACTCTAAACTCTCTGATTGTATTAAAACCATTTATTTAGCCCCTAGACAAGCTCAACATTCTCCAAAGGCTACAGAGGAACTAGAGGAAATTATTCCAATTCTCCCATGAATTTACAATCTAGTTAGGGAAATAAAACCTACAGACATGAAATATGTGAATGGAGGAAGGAATGGGGACTGCATGGATGTGACCACCCCATCAGCTTTTAATCCCAAACTGATAGGTCTGGATTTGATCTGGATGCAACAGGAAACCAATGACTTCTGAAAGCAGGTGAATGACAGGTTTGACTCAGGCATTAGGCAAATTATTTTGACACCTGCTTGAGTCCTAGGGGGCTGCCCAAAGTCCTTTCCCAAGGCCGTTGGAGCTGGTATGCTATGAGATAGCTAGGTAATGCAGCTGAGAACACAGGACTGAGAATCAGGAAGACCCAAGTTAAAATTCTGCCTCAGACAAACACTTACTGATAGGATGACCCAGGGTAAGGTGTTTCATCTCTGTCTCCCTCAATGTCTTCATCCGGGAATAATAACAGTACTTACTCCCTAGGACCGTGGCAGGGATCGAATGAGATAACACATATAAAGTGCTTTGTAAACCTCACAGTGCTAGTTATTAGCAGCACTGGTAGTGACAGAGGCAGCATAAAACCCAGGCTCTTCCTGATTGCAAGCTTGGAACTTTGTCCACTGGCATGATGCCACCCTTTTATGTGAAATAACAGTGAATGAGAGAAAGAGGCTATGTGGCATCCTGGAAAAAGTGACATGCCCCGAGTACATAGAGACACCAATATATGGATTCTGCCTCTGGCACTTACTGGCTGTGTGACCTGGCACTTCATTTCATTTCTCTGAGTCTTGGTAAAGCCGGGATACTACTCGGGTATTTTCCTCAAAGGGCTGCTTTGAGCATCTAGTGAGAAGATGTCCATAAATGCCCTATAAACCTTCATGGACCAGTTAGTAAGTATGACATCACTGACAAAAAGTCCTTGTAGGAGCCCAGAGGAAGACTTCACAGAGAATCTTCATTGTAATCTGGGAAAGGGACTGAATTTGGAATCAAAGACTTTAAGTTCTAATCTTGACCCTGTTCCCTACCAACTGGGTGACCTTGGACAACTCACTTTACCTCCCTCTGGGCATCACTTTCTTCATTACAAAATGAAGGCGTTGGATCAGATGATCTTTACAGTTCCTTTCCCCTTAAAGGACAGATCAGACTTGGTTGGGAAGGTGAGGGCACTCCAGGGAGGAAGGAAGAAGACCAATGGTGTGTCTGAGAGACCCGGAAGCAAACATCCTAACAAGAGGAGATGGGGGCTAAATGGTGAGGAGTAGAAGATAAGGATGGAAAAGAAGGTAGAGGGGTATATCATGACTGGGAAGGCCAAGAATGCCAGGATGAGGATTCAAGATTTGATGTATAGCATTAAATGGGTAGCCATGGGAGATTTTCAAACAGGAAAATGACCCAAGGCAAATGGGGTTAGGGAACATGTTCAGAGTCAACGCAACCTTCTTCAACAGGTAAAATGAGTCCACCCACCTACTGACTTCTAATCTGGCAATTAAATCCACAGCTACAAGGTGAGAATGGGGCTGGAGTTGGGAGTCCTGACTGTCAAAGTTTATTTCAGCATAAGAAAACATACAAGTGGAAAAGATCCATGAGCCAAGCCAGCTTGCCCAAGATGGGTAGTCTGCATTTATTTCTCTACTAGTCAGATAGCGGCCCATGAATCAGGCTTGGGGCAGGACATATCACAGGCATGACATTAAAAGGAAAGGGGCTGGAAACTGGTAAAATATTTACTTCAAAAGACTGAAAATATTTACTTCAATGCCTTCAGACAGGGCCAGCTAGTTATGGGCCCAGCTTGCACCTTCCCCTCCTCTACCTGATTAGAGAATCACTTCACTGCAATTACCTCCAACTGCCTCTGTCTCAAGCAAAAAGGATGAATTATGGAGCACAGACCCACAGTGAAGTAGGAGAAATAATAAAAGTTAATTTGCAGGAAATAATTATATGCACATAGATCACACCCTACTGCCCTAGAAGCAATAGCCACATAATTCAACTTCCAAATAAAAGCAACTTAAAAAAACTCTAAAACATATATTGTATTTTAACTAATATCATTTGTAAAGGCAGCCTGGTGCTTTGGTATCAGAAGGGACACCACAATAAACCACAAGCTATTAGCAGGTCTTATTTTATTTAACTGGTGAGACCCATGGGGGAGGGGGGATAGAAGGAAGGGGGAGGGAGGAGAGAGGGAGAGAGACAGAGAGAGAGGTAGGGAGGGAGAGAGGATGGAGAGTAAGAGAGGGAGGGGGAGAGATGGGGGGAGAGACAGAGAAAGGGAAAGGGAGAGAGGGAAGGAGAAGGAGAGAAACATAGTGGGCAGAGATAGAGACACAGGGAAGGAGGTGTGGAGGGGATGGAGGGTGAAGAAGAGAAAAGAGATGCAGGAAAGGAAGACAAAGCAAGAAGAAGAAGGGGAAGAAGGGAGAGAGAAGAAACAGAAAGAAGATGGGAAAAATAGAGAGGGGGGAGAAGAACCCAGAGAGAAGGAAAGAAGAGGGAAAGAAAGAGGGGCAGGAGGAAGAGAAGAAAGAGGAAAAGGGAAGGAGAGAAGGGAAGGACTAAAGAAAGAAGAATCATATTCCATCAGAGCGTGTGTAGTCACAGGAGAGTAGATCACAGAGAAGGTGACAATGAGATATCTCTGAACATCCTGTAGGACTGTGTAAGAAGAGCCTGCCAGAAAGGGTAGGGGGAGGTACAGGGTTAGCCTACCCAGCAGAGAGCAGAAATATCTCCTGGGAGCCATAAGTCTGGTGAATTGGGGAGAAGGGGACAGTGGAGCCAGAGATAATGCAGACACCTTAGATTAGCCTCTTCCTCATGAGTACAGGGCAGCCTACCCCAGCGCAGAGAAGACAATCCAAGGGGCACACATTAGCATAGCCAACTACCAGAGCCAAGGCCAAGTCCATGCTACCCAAAGGAGATGACCAAGACAAATAAGAGAAAGCCATGGCTGAAACAAGTCAACTCAAAGGCACAATCAAGTGTAGCCCTGACCTCCTGGGTTCTCATCCTGGACAGCAGCAATAAGAGATGTCAGACACAAGGTGGAGAGCTGACCCCACCCTTCAATTCACCAGGTTGGTGGCATCTTTTTTAACTTGGCCTTGGAGACTTCTACGAAGCAGCCTGGAGTCAGTATGCCCATCTTGAGCACCAGGAGGAGGAAGGATAAGCAAAGAGGGTCAAAATTCATGACCAAGGGAGAATCTTGTGGCCAGGTCACTTCTAAAATGAGTTGTTAAAAGACAAGTCTGAAAATCCTGAAGGGGCTTTGGGAAAACAGGCACATTGTTGCCCTGAATTAGGCCAACTATTCTGAAAATCAATTTAGAACCATGTCCCAAAGATAACTAAACTGTGCAATACCCTTTGACCCAACAACCCAAATTAGGCCATCATGTCCAAGTGGTCAAAAAAAGAAGAAAAGGACTCATATGTACAAAAAAATATTTATAGCAGCTCTTTTTCTAAGAGTAAGTAATTGTAAACTAAAGAGATAGCCATCAAAAGGAGAATGACTCAACAAAGTATGCTATTTGAATGTAATGGAATGTTAATTGTAATATAAGAAATGAAAAAGGGGCCAGTCTCTGAAAAGCCTAGGAAGATTTGTATGAACTGATACAAAGTGAAGTGAGCAGAAGCAAGAGAATAATTTAGACAAAAACAACAACTTTATAAAAACAACCTTGAAATCTATAAGAACTCTATCCAACACAATGACCAGTCATGATTCCAGAGGAGTGATGATGAAACATGACATTTCATCCTCCTGACAGAGAGGTGATGAGCTCAGGGTACAGAAGGAGATCTACATATATTTCTAGATCGTCTGGCTAAGACGAAGGTGAGAACTTGTATTGCTTGACTATGCATTTTTTACAAGATTTTGGCTTTTCTTTCTTTCCCTTTTTTCAGTTAGGGTAGGGGGAGAGATAGAACTGATTTTTGTTCACTAAAAAATCCAACTCAATTTTAAAATATAGGTAAGCTTTGGACAATTCTCCAGCTCCTCTTAATGAGAGTCAAAGACACTCAATGGGGTCACAGCTAAACTGGACTGGATCCTGACCTGCTAACACCTCCATTTCACCAGCAGGGCAAAGGCATGAGGCTATTTTCTCAAACAAAATCCCTCCCTTTTGTTTCCCTTATGGGAGAGCTAATATAAAAGTACAATTTTAAATATTTTTCCTTTTGTATTATTAACCTAACATTCAATCAACTTACACAAACCTTTCAATGTTCAAAGAACAAAAAAGAAGATTCATGAGCAACTTTGAACATCTATTAGGTAGAATTTTTTAAAAAATCATACATTAAATTGAACAAGGTAGGAATCAGATAGCCCTATCTGTGCCCCCTCCTCAACCTTTCTGTTTTCTTACATTTGTTTTTTTTTTTAACATTCCATCAGCACTCTCTAAAAAAGTCAAAACCAGAACAAATATTAGTGCTCAGCAAATCATTGGAGGAGGGTTTCTCCAAAATGCCAATGAGGACAGAATCCATTCCGAACCTGACCTTGTTCCGTAAGAGATGCATTTATTCTCCTCTTGCTCCTTCCAGCCAAAGGGAACCAGAGGGTCGGAGGTTAGTGCTGAGTCATCACTGCCACTGAAAATCTGCCCGGGGTGGCTCTTGACACTAATCATATGTTCCTTTCCATTAAAGCAGTGGGCGACAATAACAGCTTCTTCTAGTTGGGTGGCTACTGTGTCTGTAATTTCCTTCTCTCTCTGCATTAGGGTAATAGTGGGTGGCAAGGCTGCCTCTGGTGAGTGTTCTTGCAATTGCCCACACGTGATGACTTCTCTGCGTACCATTCATGTGTGTCAGGGAACAGAGCAGTGGGGCAGTGGCGGTGACACCAAGAGGCAGGAGTTTGGTTTGGAGGATTCCAGAAAGTTCCCCAACATTCCCAATCCCCATGTACCCTAGAGCAGTGGTTCTCAACCTTCCTAATGCCGCAACCCTTTAATACTCATATGTGGGTGTATCTGCATGTGGGCAGACTCGCCTGGAGACAGATAGAGGAGCGAGGTCTTGGTTCCTAAGACCATCGGAAACATGTGTCTTCTGATGGTCTTAGGCAACCCCTGTGAAAGGGTCGTTCGACCCCCAAAGGGGTTGCAACCCACAGGGTGAGAACTGCTGCCCTAGAGGGAGAGGAGGCTGCATGGCAGATATGTCCCTTACAGATGGTGTTGGGATCTAATCTCATTTTTCCCATTACCTCACAGGACCAGTCCAGAGTCAGGTAGATATTGCAGATCAGTCTTTAAATGGCATCAGTTTCTAACATTTTAACTAAATTTCTCACTTTTGCAGAGATGGGAGGCTATGGGTATGGAATAATACATACATGGTCAGCCTAAGCCAATATACCAGTTAGTTTTGCTGAATTCCCCCCTTCCCTTTCCAATTCTTTGGTTCATTGAGTAGCAAGAAAAGAAAAAAGATAACATAAAAAGAAGATTTGAATAAAAATTTAGGGGGAAATAACCCTTTCTATTTCTCTGCTTCCTTCCCAGACTCAGTCAAGTAGTTTCTAGCATAGTGCCTGGCACATAGTAGGCCTTTTTGACTGACTGACTGGAGTGTCTAAAAGGTTTTGAGTTCCAAGTTACAATCTGGTACCCAAACATATGAGATTCCTACTAAACAGTAAAAAAAAAAAACAACCTCTCACCCTGCACCCTCTCCCACTGGTGCCTGTATATGCCAGTCTGCAAGACAAAGACAAATAACTGGTTTTATAGGCCCTCAACAGAAACTTGTTGAATGAACGATTGCATCTCTCCCATCACCTAGCAGTTCTGCAACTTTGGCTTAGGCAATGGAAATAAATTCACTCAAGGCAAGGTTCACTCAAACTGCCTACACTCCCTTGACTGAGCTGGCCACACTTTTCTAAGCCATCTCTGTTCAAATGAGTTCTAGAGATATCTTCATACGAGGGCTTATTTGTCCCTTTGTGCCAACAACCCTGGCTCAAGACAACAGTAGGAGGTGTCAAGATTCTCCAGGGCAGATCCATCCAATCCAATCTGGCTCAGTGTGATGAACCATCAAGCCACCTATGACTGTATCTGGGTACAAATACCCATTGTGAAGGACTCTGATGCTGGGTCAGTTTCTTTGTGCTCCAATTGGACCAAAAGGGGCCTTTCTGATGATCCTAGCTCCATATATGGAAAAGTAATAGCATCCCTTGAACCGGTCCAGAGCCAAACCAGCCATCCATCCTCACTGCAGAATAATGAGTGACAACCAGGAGCAATGGTGGGAGAGATTACTCCTGAAACCTTTTCTAGTAAGGTACTTAGAGCTCATATTCTTGGAAAGTGTAGGTGGTGTGTTTGGGAAGTATATATTCTAAATGGCTTTGGCTCAACACTGGCAGGGGTGAGGAAAGTGGGAAGAGAGGAGAAGGAAGGAGGTAGATGCTTATTAACTGAAATAAAAAGCACCTTGAGATGTCATTCAGTCCTTTCCGCAGCCTCCAACAGGCTCCTATCCAAACCCTCCCTAATAGTGGGAAATGGCCTTTTTTTTTTAAAGGACCTCTAGAGAAAGTTCAACAACCTCCCACAATGCTAGATCCGCATACACAAACATCATGCTTGATCGGACAGCTTAGCCCAGAATCCTGTCTCCAACAGCTACATCGAGAGACATATCGGGGAAATTCTCCATGATTTCAAAAACAATTAAAAGACTGATAACAACTTTTTACTAATACTCTGTAATAAATCTATCGTTCATGAACTCCTGACCAATAAAAGACTCACGTGGTCTACTCTATCTGCCACCATCTGCTACTTTCCTCACAGGCCATCTTCTCTCTAGTAGCCTTGCATTAACATAGATACCCCCTGGCTGTCCTTTGCCCCACCCCCACCCCATCTTTCTATTTCTATTTAGTCAAATCAAACTCGACTATTATCAAAGCTATACTGACATTGCTACAGGAGAGGGGGACCATCTCCAGTCATCCTGATCTATATCTGACCATTGGACCCAGGTGGCTCTGGAGGAGAAAGGGAGGCTGGTGACTTTGCAAAGCCCTCTCTCACTCAGATTCAATTCAGTTGCAAATCATGGCATCATCTTCCCGATGTCATGGTCCTCTTTGAGAAGAAGGAGCAAATCACACATGACAGGAGAGGGCTGGCCAATCGACACATGTTCCTGGCTCCAATTACCATTCCACAAACTTATCAAAACAGAATAGCCTTCCCTGGTCCCTACTTCCTATATATCTCTCCCTTCTAGAACGGAAACCCCTTGAGGGCAGAAACTATTTTCAATTCTATATTTTAATTGCTAGAGCTTAGATGTCTGGAGATAGTAAGTGTCTAATAAATGCTTTTTTCATCTACTTGCAAATTCATCTAAAGTCTTCTTGGATCTACTCCTACCTTCAGACAGTAACAGATATCTATTTTTCATATTTTCATAGCCTTGATTTTCAGAAGTCCATCCTTTAGTTGAATTTTCAAAACAACTGTTGGCAAGCAATTCAAGAGAGAGGCCCAGCTCAGTCAATCCTACTAAGGCCAGCATTTAAACTAAAGTTAAGTCCAAAACCTCCAAGAGTATTAGTTTGAAAATCCAGAGTGAGGGACAAACATCAATCACCAGAGTGTAATATACAATGATTCTTTAATGAAATAACAGTGCCTAAAACATTCTGTTCAGAGACAACTCAAGAGAACTGCTCCTGGCCTGGCCTGCCTTCCCATAACTCCATTACTACCTTCTGATCTATACAGTTTTACTCTCTATCAGTCTAAGTCACGAGGTTCCTGTGAGGCCTAGGGGCCTACGAGGCCCAGGAAGGGCAAGACCAGCAAGGATTCCAGACAAAGAAAGTCTTACTTTTCCATTTGTTGAGTACATATATGTAGGCTAAAAGTCAGTGTGTCCACCTCGCAGTTTTCTCACTACTTCCCTTCTTAGGCCTTGAAATTCGAAAGTCCAACCATCAATCGATTTGTTCTCTTTATCAAGACTTTGCCATACAATTTCAAAAGTCTATTAAACGAGGCCTTGCATTCACATTGATACTGTCAAGTCACATAACTTCCCAGTTTCTCTGTCTCCTCAGCTGTCATGACCTATCCCTTCACCTCCATCTCAGCTATACACATTTAATCTTGCCATGAGTCACAAGTGTTCCACTTCCACCTTCATGAACTCTGAAATTCTCTTACCTAATCAGACTCTTACCATTCCAGTTTTCCCTCAGCCTTTTGATCTCTGACTCTGTTCTTCACCCTCACTGTGTCCTCCAATCCCTCTACCCCCAAGCTCTTTTCCAAGCTAGCAGCCTTGTATTGGCTACACTCTTCTCCTCCCCCAATCTCAAGCCCTTGGTGAACCAGTTCAACTCTCCAATTACCTACTCCCTCATCCTCTTGTCAATCTCAACTTGCCAAACTCCAACCCTCTTTTATTCACATCATCTAGCCCCTTCCTTCTATTAGTATGCTGCTGAACAGAGCTAATATCTCAAAACCCACGCTGATTGGGCCCATGACAAATTTACATAAATCTGGACCTTCACTACAAAAAAGCAATCCTTCTATTCCTCATTGATAAACTATCTCACACTCCTCACTGGATATTACACATCTTCTGTCTCTTTAAGCTTCCCATAGTGCTCCTTTCCCCCCATTCAGCTGAGGATATCCTATACTTCATCATAAAAATTAGGGCCATTCACCAAGAGCTCCCTCTTCTACTTCCTCCTCATTTTACATCATTCAAATATCTTCCTCCAAGATCTCCTCTCTTACTCCCATCTCAAAGAGATGGCCTTTCCCTTTGCTAAGGCAAACACACCTGAATGCACCCTTGACCCCATCCCCTCTTGGAGTTGTCAGTTCTCCTCTCATTCATTTTAGATCCTCTGCACTGTAACTTCTGCCTCATCATCAACTGAAAACCCTCTCTCCAAAGACATCAATGATCTCTTAATCACCAAATCAAATAGTCTTTTTCATCCTCATCTCTCTTGACCTCTTTAGCCTTTGACACTGTTGGTCACTCTCTTTTCCTGGATACTCTCCCCTCCCTAGGTTTTTGTGACACTGCTCTCTCCTGGTTCTCCGCCTACCAGACAGCTCCTTCCCAGTCTCCTTTGTGGGATCTTCACCCAGAATCACATAGGTAATACATACTAGAGAAAAGACTGATCTTGAGAATTGGTCTTTTCATTGCTAATACTTCACGGTCTCAAAAGCAGTCTTCAATCAAATGCAGCCTATTTCTCTGATAATACTACCATCCATAGTCCATGGAATAGTAAACACATTCTGAATAAACTCATCAGATTTTGAAATTTAATTCTCACTCACTGGTCTGCCAACCTTGTACATCCTTTCCAACAGTCTAATCGGAGATTTTTCCAATGATTCCCAGAAAATATTTCATACTGAAGACCTAGGATGAGAACTTCCAATTCCTTTGATTTTACCCTTACCCTATAGTTTAATTTTTCAAAATAAACAAAATAACTCCTGGGATCAGAGACATGATCACCAAAACAATTCCAAAAATTTAAGGCAACACATTCTGCTTTGAAAGCCAACTGATGTATTACATGGTGGAAGAATGGCTGGCCCTAATCAAGTCACTAGAGATGAATTCCACCCTAAACACTTGCCACCAGAGCTTTCCTATGATGTTGCCTTCTCTTCACCCCCTCCACCAACACTGGGATGCCCAGATCCTATGAGTGATACCAATTGGAAGAGCAACCTGATTACTTATACTACACAGATGTGTTGAGAGTCAACAACCCTAATCTTTCTGCTGAGATGGAAAACCACTAGGCCTTACAACACATCCTGCTGTTTTTTCCAGGCCTTTCCATCTCCCCTGCCTCTATTGCAGTGGTTCTCAACCTTCCTAATGCCGCTACCCTTTAATACTCGTATGTAGGTGTATCTGCATGTGGGCGGACCCGCCTGGAGACAGATAGAGGAGCAGTGTCTCGGTTCCTAAGACCATTGGAAATATGTGTTTTCTGATGGTCTTAGGCGACCCCTGCGACCCCTGTGAAAGGGTCGTTCAACACCCCCCCCCTCCAATGTGGTCATGACCCACAGGTTGAGAACTACTGCTCTACAGCCTCCAGATCCCTGGGTACTGTCATCTGACTTACCAACACACCTAAGTATCTGTGGCCCTTTCCATCTGCCCTGCTCTTATACCCTCAGGACTTCAGGCCCTTCCCATCTACCCAGCAGCTGAGCTACTTTGTGCTTTGACAGAGTAAGCACTTAATAACTGCTTTTTAAATTTAGTCCTATATCTCATCTTTACCTCTCTGTTGTATCTTCCTTGTAAATCCTATATTCCTTAATGGCAGGGAGTGTTTCATTTTTGTCTCTGTATCCCCAGTGCCAAGTTCTTCCTTGATAAACTCTAAGAATTTAGAACTGCGACCTCTTAGGCTCTCCATGGTTGCATAAATTAAGCAACATCCCAAAGAGTCAAGATTGTATTGATCCAAAGTGAATACCTGGCTCAGTACAAATGGGACTGGGGATTTATGAACTAGACCTTCAGATGCTTGCATTAATAGCAAATACAATATCGACATGGGGGGGGAGGGGTTGCAAGTAGAAAGAGCAATAAACTAAAAGTAGGTGAACCAGGTTCTTAGTCCTGGCTCTGCCAGCTGTGTGACCTTGTCTTTCTACTTTCTAAGTCTCACTGTCTACATATGTGAAATAAGGGGGGCTAAATGCTCTCAAAGGTCCCCCAATTTCTGATGTTCTATGACTCCATAATAATAATTGTATATAGAAGGAAATGAAATGTAAGTTCAAATTTACTGAATAAGCTGAAGTTATAGGTAAGGATACTAGAGAAGAGAAATTAAGAGGCTTCAAAAAAACACATCAAGTTACTCACCTTGAACTCTTCTTAAACTGGGTCTCAACATAGTTTAAGAAGTGGTCAAGGGATCACAAGTGGAAAAAGTTTAAGAAGCCCTGGTGTAGATCAGGGTAGAAAGCAACAATCTAGACCTTTCCCCACTCAATCTCTGGTCTTTTCTCATTTTCCAATGATATTGCTAAGGAGCTCTCTCTTTTTTTGTGTGTTTTTTTAGTGACATATTTATAATTAAGTTTTATTTTTTTTCAATTAGCAAAAATCCCTCTTCTCTTGCTCCCACCACCCCCCAATTAAGAATAAAAGGAAAACAAAACTCCTGTGACAAACATAGTCGAGCAAAACAAATTTATGCATTGGCCATATCTAAGAGAGATACATACATGTATGTATGTAAATACATATGTATACATGCATACTCGTGTATGTATATCTCAATCTGCACTTTGAGTCCTTTACCTAGCAGGAGGTGGTTAGCAAGTTTCTTCATTAATTTTTTGGAATCACAATTGGTCATTTTTTTTCTTGTTAATTAATTTTTAGCTTTAAACATTCACTTCCATAAGTTTTTGAGTTTTAAATTTTCTGCACCTCTCTCCCTTCCCTGCATCTCCAAGATGGCGAGCAATCTGATATAAGCTCTACATATACATTCTTATTAAGCGTATTTTCACATTAGTCATGTTGTAAAAAAGAATTAGAACCAATGGGAGGAACCACGAGAAAGAAGAAACAAAACACAAACAACAAAAGAAAAGGAGAACAAATAGCCTGCTTCCATCTGCATTCAGACTCCATGTTTCTTTATCTGAATGTGGATAGCATTTTACATCATGAGTCTTTTGGCGTTGTTTAGATCTTTGCATTGCTGAGAAGAGCTAAGTCTAACAAAGTTAGTCATCACACAAATGACTGGCCATTTCTTCTGCATCTTGATATGTTAAAGAACTTTCCCTAACCTCCAAGAAACTTTGAAGAAATCACTTCATTAGGAATGCTTCAAACTCCTCTATTTCATCAAAGATCCATTTTCCCCTATAGAATTATACTCAAGTTTTCCTGTGTAAGTTACTATTGGCTGTAAGCCCATATCCTCTGTCCTCTGGAATAATTTATCTAAACTCTCTGTTCATAGTGGTGGCTGCTAAAATGCATGTAATCCTGATTGGGGCTCCTCAGTACTTCAATTCTTTCTTTCTGGCTACTTATAGCATATTTTTTATTGACCTGGAAGTTCTGGATGTGGGCTCTAATGTTCCTGGTAGTTACTATTTGGGGATTTCTTTCAAGAGATAACCAGTGGATTTTTTTCTATTTTCATTTTGCCCACTGGTTTGGAAAGATCTGAGCAGTTTTCTTTTGAGATTTCTTGAAATATGTTAAGAATCTTTGGTGTTTAAGCTGTTTTTGGTCATGACATTCAAATATTCCAATGATACTTAAATTCTCTCTCCCTGATCTGTTTTCCAGGTTGTTTTTGCTATGAGATACCTTACATTTTCTTCTATTTTTCCCAGTCTTTTGACTTCATTTTAATATTTCTTGCTGCATCATGCAGTCACTGGTTTCTATTTAATTTCTTCTAATTTTGAGGTAATTTGTTGCTTGGGCAAGGTTTTATACCTCCTGTACTAATCTCTTAATTACTTTTTCAATTTTTTCAACCATAGCTCTCATTTCTATTCCTTTTTGGTATACTCATTTCATTTATCAAAAAAATATAAATTCTTAAAAAAATAACTTTAGCTTCATGTCTTCCAAGGATTCTAGCTGATTATGTGTCCAAATTGTGTTTTTCTGCAAGTCTTGGCTTGTAGATGTTTTAGAGTTGCTTTCTTCTAGGTTTTTGTCTTGAGCATTTATGTCACCAAAAAAGCTTTTTGTAGTGGGATTCTTTTCTAGTTTGCTCATTCTCCCAGTCTACTTTCTGACTTTGAACTTGATGTTAAGACCAGACTCTAAGTGTTGTGTTATTCCAGATTCTCAAGGACACCTCATGCTCAGGTCTAGCATGGTTTCGATCCCAAATCACCAACTGCCTGTTGGACATTTTAAACTGGATCCCTCAGGGAGAACTTAAACTCAGTATTTACAAAAATGAACTTGTTATTCACCCCTCAATCCTTCCTCCTTCCATATTTTAAGGAGCTACTCCTTTCCTGTCTCTAAGAATCATAATCTTGGTGTAAACTCATTGTTTCTCAACCTCACATATCCAATCAGCCCCCCAAACCTGCCATTTCCATGTCCTCCACATCTCTTGCACCCAACTCCTTCTCTTTACTCACAACTGTACCATATTAGTTCAGGCTGTTATCACCTCTGCCCAACATTACCAAAATAACTTCCTAATTGGTCTCTTTACCTCAGATATTTCGCCACTCCACTCCACCCTACACACTGTTGCCAAAGTAAAGTGTCTTTAAGCACAAATCTGACCATGTACCTACCAAATTAATTTTATTGGCTCCCCATTGCCATTATCTAAAAATATAAATTCCTCACTTTAGCTTTTAAAGCTCTTCCCGTCCTGGCACCAAATTTTCTTTCTAGTCTCGTTAGACATCACTTTCCCTCCTGTACTCTGCAGTCCAGACAAATTAGCATTCTCTCACTATGTCACACAAGGCACCAAAAACCTTACTTTAGAGAGGCCAAGATCACCCGCTGCATCCCAGGCCATCACCAGTCATATCGACTTTCATCCTGCCACTGGACTTCGATGACTCTGGAAGAGAGACTGAGGCTGATGATTCTGCACAGCTCTGCCTCACTTAAGTCCAATTCATGTGCAAGTCAAGACATCACTCTCATGAAGTCATTAGTCTTCTTCGAAAATGAAAAATAAGCAACAACACAAGGCACTCCATCTCTGTGCCTTTCCACTGGTCAACCCCCCCCCCCCCCATACTGGGAATGCACTCTCATCTTTTGGTCTTATAGAATCCATCTCCTCCATTAACATGCTGCTCAAGCACCATCTTGTACACAAAGTCTTTCTTGATGCCCTCAATTGCCCTCCCTCCCAAACTAACTTGTACACAACTAATGTGTGGGTGAATACATATAAGTTTGTAGTTTGGATCTTTATACCATTGCTGTGTGTGTGTGTGTGTTATATGGAGTTGTTCACAGCACCATTAGAATATAAGCTCCTGTGAGTAGGTTTTTTTTTTCATTTTTTGCACCCCCGTACCTAGTTAAGTGTCTGGCCACAGTAAGTTCTTAATAAATGTCTGCGGATGGAATGATTCAAAAGAAAGAGACATAGTACCTCCCTCTCCATTGAGCAAGAAAGTGAAAGAATTCACCATAAGACTGATTCTCAAAGAACAGTGGAAATGACGGGATTATTCGAGACAAATGACATCGTTCATGTTTACTCTGCCATCTGAGGAAATGTAGCTAAAAAGAAAAGATGGTCTGGAAGTTTCTGCACACGATAACGAGCGGACGGCAAACATAGCAAAAGTAAAATTTTTAGGAGTCCAAGACAACATTTTCCCTTTGAAAAACACTCAGTATAATGTATTTACATGTGTTGGCAGTGCCTGAATTAGTCAAATCAGACTATTATAATAATTCCTCTAAATATCAACTAAACCTTTGAGAAATGTCATTAGCTTACTAGAAATCCATCTATTTAAAAGAAGAAGCACTGTAATTAGTTAATACCTAGAAATACTCTCATTAATGATAAACAAGATTTTTTGTAACGAACCTATATTTAATGTGCAATAAAATTACCATTTCTACAACATCATAACTGGTTATTAAAAGCACAAGATCATGTGAGCAGCAAGATGTTGGTTAATAATAACAAAAATAATAAAGACTTAGTAGCCAGCATTCATAAAGCACCTTAAGGTTTTCATAGAACTTTACAAATATTAATTTTTCCTAGCAACTCTGAGAAGTGGGTGCTCTTGTTATCCCCATAGTACATATGAGGAAACTGAGGCAGATAGCATCTAAGTGACTTGCCCAAGGTCATACAGCTAGCATATGAGGTCATACTGTGCTTGGTTCTTCCTGACTAGAGGTCCAGGGCTCTACCCATTGTGACACCAAATTATGGCCAAACTGAGGACCAAACCTCGTTGCTTTGATCATAACTCCCCGGATGCAACCAACTCCAAACAAGGAAAATAATGTACGAAATCTGTAGTAAAGCTTTATAAGATGAGAGAGAGAGAGAGAGAGAGAATATATATGGTTAAAAACTTTCTGAAATAAAATCAAATAAGAAAAACTTAAAACGCCTATCTACCTTACCTATCCCCAATCCAATCCATATTACCTAAAGTGAGCACAAGCAACCTGATCTCTAGTTGTGATGGATCCACATCAGTGACTCAACTCTGACCCTCTCCCCAAACCTTACATACACAAAGTCCCATAAAAGGTGAAAAAAAAAAATTAAGCCTGGTAAGGTACACAATAGAATGAGGTTCTAACTATGGGGAGTTAAGAAAACTCAAAAAGCATTAAGCATTCTAAAAGAGAAGGAGCTTCAGTACCCAAAGGAATGGGGTCTAGACTTAAATGTAATCAGTCTTCTCCTAGTGAAATTTACAAAGGGCAGGGACCTAACTAAGCCTCCATATAACCCAAATGAAGGAGACAAGAGATGATTTCCAGGGGTGGGGAACCTGTGGCCTCAAAGCCACATGTGGCCCTCTAGGTCCTCAAGTGCAGTGTTCTGACTGAATCCAAACTTCAGAAAACAAATCAAATTCCCTTAATAAAAGGATTTGTTCTGTAAAACTTCAACTCAGTCAAAAGGCTGCACTTGAGGACCTAGAAAAACTACATGGTACCTCAAGGCTCTAGGTTCCCCATCCCTGGCCCAGAGGTTTTGATAAGAGATGGCAAAATACAGAAAGATAAAGTCAACACATCTCTAACAGAGAAAGATCCCATGCCAGGAAAGTTCAAGGGACATAGCGATTATATTTCATTCTGGGAGGGGTAACAGGAGTGGAAAGATATTCTGGTGGGGAAGAGGGAAGCAAGAGACAGAGGGAATAAGGGGGTGTACCCCACCAAGCTTTGATATAAATGGGGACTATATAGTGATTGCTTCAGTCTCTCAGAAAGTTTAGGGGAGGGCTACATTGGGAGAGTATAAATTGGAGCAATGAGGCATGGAAGGCTGATCTTACCTGAGAAGCAGAAGTAAAATGGTGCAACTAAAGTATAATCCCATGAAAGATAATGGGGAAAGAAAGAGGGGCCAAATGAATAGGCTTCATCTTTAGTAAATGGGCATTGCACTGGAACCACTCTCTCTGAGTAAGGAGTGTGCTGTATAGGACTGCATTCTACTCTAGGAAAGGAAATATGTACACCTCTATACAGACAGCTTCCAGGTTGGTAGAAAGAACACAGATCCAGAGATAAGATTGCCAGCCTTAGGAAGAGTGAATGAATGGTCATGGTAAGGTGGGGAGGGAGAACAGGGCCTCATGTCTCTGAATACACAGTGACTCCTATCATACCATGCTGCTTCCTCATCAACTGATATTTCTAGGAGTAAGGCAAAGTAGAAGGCCAAATACACACCCATTAATAATGACAATGATGATGATGATGATGATGATGATAATAACAAAAGATACAAAGAAAAAATTAGTGAAATCAGCGATAATGAGGTGAGATCTGGCAACATGACCCCTGGGAAAAAGATAGAAGAGGAAAATCCATCCCTTTATATTCTAAAACCACTATTTCATGAGTGAAATGGAGAAAAGAGGCATGAACAAGAGAACAGAATACAAAGCAGTCAACATTTCAAAGTAGTGTCCTACACGGGAGTTTGGTTCATCATATGTCCTTACTTCCGGGCACAGAAATATATACATTAAGGGCATGTTAAGTCATGAGGTAGGGTGTGACATTCACATAAGGCAATGACCAATAAAAAGGCCACTCAGCACATGTGGCCACCACTGGCTGGCCTTGCTTCCTGCTGGATTCTCTTCCCAAGCAGTACTGGTGGGGAGAGAAATGGTAAGAAATCATCCCCATTGGACCCAATGCCTTTGATTATGATCAAAGGTGTCAAGCACCTTTTGGATAGATTACCCCCAATTTGTTAATTTCTCTTTTGGTCTCCAAAGCTGGTTTTGTTTTATCTTTAGAAAGGGGAGAAATTCAATTTATAAGCAGTTAAATCTGATAAATTCCATAATAGCTGTCCAAATCCCTTCACACTTAATCAAATTATGAAATAACCAGCTAGTGTCTCATATGCTGGGAGAATAAAAAACTTTAATGGACTCGATTCCCAAGAGAGACAGAGGCAGGGTGGGAGGGTGAGGGAAGGGAGAAATGTGGCTTTGTCAAAATATACTTTGAAATGCCCCTTAGTGAGAAATCTGATGCCTTGTGACTGGGCGGATCATCCATCAAAGAGTTTCTGTAAATGGAAGTGTGAATATTCTACATAGTTTTATGTGTAGGTTTCTGAATCCATAATGTCACATCTGAAATCAGAGGTATGCATTTGCATGAGAGTAAGCAAAGGGAGGCATGCAGTCTATTGTTAGCGGTAATGGAGATAGCTCAATTAGCCTTGCATTCCAATTTCAGCTAACAATGTAGCCCCTCAGCTTTTGAATAATCTTCTGGCAGGGCGTACATTTCCTACATCTTATAGGGCTTGGCTTCTTGTAAAGGAATATGTGAAGCCTTACTAAGTCAAGGCTTCTAATTTGAAATCCTTAATCATTCTACCTCTGTCAACCTGAAACATACTTTTGTGCTAGCTATGGCAGAAAGGTTTTCCTAAGCAAATGAAAAGCGTAATCGGAATTGCAGGACAACAGCATAAAGATTTAAGAGAGCAGACTATCTCAAAGCGCTGTCAAAGTATACATTTCATTAGAAGCAAT
>CM053582.1:14740947-14786002 GCA_028627135.1 Pseudochirops cupreus
TTGTGAGATCCATCCTGCCCTACCAAAAAGTGACATAGGAGAGAATAGACTGGGGGAGGTGGGACACACTGGGATGGCTGTTTTGGGGCGGTGGGTGGGGGAAAGATGGGGAGAAAATATGTAACTCAAAAAAATAAAAATAAAATAAAAAAAAACAAAGTAATTAAGTTTCAGCTTCAGCATTATAAATATGCAGTTAGAGAAGAGTGGGGGATGGGAGGGTCAAAACCTAAAAGTAGAGCTGTAGGAACTCTTCAGGTAAAAGCAAATACTCCTTTCTCCGGGTTCATAAACCCAGATATTTTACTCCATTTTTGTTGCCTAAGGTAAGGTATATCTGTTGGTAATCTCCTAACCTGCTTAAGATTGAAAGACCTGGGCTGCGGATCATCTTGGGAAACCCAAATAGCTCCACTTTTCACTGTGGCCTTCTCTCAGTATCATGGGCACCTTTCACAAAACCTTAGCTTTCCTCTTCCAGACTTAAACTTGCCTATTCCAAATAACCCTAGCGGAGTGCAAGCAAACCATTGCTGCCCAAAAGGTCACTGGAGCCATAGTCTAGGTGAGCAGGACAGTGTGGGAAAAGCCTGCTTGTGAGAGAAGTTCACCTGGGTAATAACTGTGCTAGGGCAAGCCTTGGCAGAGCCCAACCAAACCCAAATGCCTTACTTTGCAAACGACTTAGTGAGCTCCATGGGTCACTCAAGATTCAGAAGCTTGCTCCATCTGTTTGCATGACAGGAACAAAGATTCATAGTGCACAGACATTGCATGGAACCTAAACAAGTCATCTTGTCTGTAGTGCTTGGGAAAGAGCTCTAAGGTGAATGGATTTCGTTTATTAATAGCTAAGAAATGAAAGGCAACTTTAGCATAGCAGATGGAAAACTGCCCCAGGGTCAGGGAGACCTGAGTTCAAGTTCCATCTCTGCTACATACTGGCTATATGATCCTGGTTAAGTCACTTACCTTTCAATGTCCCAGACAACTCTCTTTTTTTGCGTTTTTTTTTGTTTTTGGAGGCAAGGCAATTGGGGTTAAGTGACTTTCCCAATATCTGAGGCCACATTTGAACTCAGGTCCTCCTGACTCCAGGGTTGGTGCTCTATCCACTGCAGCACCACCTAGCTGCCCCTCCAGACAACTCTCTAAGAATATAAACTTCCAAGAGGCACGAGTTTGCACTGCAGCAGATAGAGTACTGGCCCTGAAGTCTGAAGGACCTGAATTCAAATCTGACTTCAGACTCTTACTAGTTCTGTGACCCAGGGGCAAGTCACTTAACCCTGGTTACCTTTAAACAATTAATATGAACTACAGGGAAGATATTAATCTGTATTGACAGGGAATTTCCTTACATCCATGAAGTCAAAGGTCCCCTTTAAAAACAAACAGGCAGCGTGGCTGAGTGGCCTCTGAGTAGGGGAGACCTGGGGTCTAGCTGTTCCACAGCCACTAATTGGTTGTGTAACCCTGGGCATATTCTCTCACCTCTCAGTGCCCCAGACTTTTAGGATGCACATCTGATCATACCAGCTACCTTGTGAGGTGGGTCATACAAATATTATTATCCCCATTGCTAGACAGAGAAGTTGAGGTTTATAAAGCTTTAGTGACTTGCCCAAAATCTACGTGACTGAGTTTACACGCATCTGAACCAAGTGCTATGCACAGGACTCCTGACTCGAAGTCCAGCGCTCTAGCCGCCACACATACCGAGCTCACTACCTCTCTGGCTTGAGGGAGAACGTTCATTGCTATTCTGTGTGCTTGGCTGACTTCTCCAAGACTGCTCCCTTTGATAGCTCCCTGCTTTGTGTGTGAGGCCCTGGGCATACAGGAGGTAACTCTAACAAAAAGAATTGTGACTGCAGGGGTGCTCTAATCCTCACCGATCCTGGCAAGGGCAGAAGAAGTAGAATTAATAAGGACATTCTTACAAGACATACATGAAGCAAAAAAAAAACCAACCAAACACAAACCCACAGACCAGGCTGCCAAAGTGAATACTCCAAGATGCAGGTTTTTGACCTTTGTTGCGTCCTAGACCCCTATGGAAATCTGATGAAACCTAGGGACCCCTTTGAAGAATAATGCTTTTAAAATGAATCAAATAAAATATATAGGATTGCAAAGGAAACCAATTAATTTGAAATACATTTACCAAAATACAAAAAAAATTGATTTGCACACCCCAGCTCTATAGATCTACTATAGATGGTCAGAGATGGGAGCAATCAATACGGGAAAGGTTTCGTGAATGTTGTGGGGTTTGAGAAAGGTCTTCCAGTCCCAATAGAGCATGTAAGAGTCAGGGAGCACAAGGAGACATACATTTTGGGACCTAATATAAAGATTTGCTTTGCCTAAAAATGCATATTTGTTGCATAGGTTTGCTTTTCTTGTTTCATTGAGAGGAGGAAGATGGGAGTAAGAAATAATACTCATTAACCAAAAAAAAATTAAAGTTTTTTTTTTTCAAAAAGAGGATTTTATTAAGGATAGACAGAATTTCAACAAGAGAAAATAAGGGCATTCCAAAGCTAAGTCAGTAAACTAGGAAAAATGGGAGGGAACATGGTAACGGGAGCACCACATTTTCAGAAACTGAGTGTATTTAAGAGCCAAAATGGCACCAGGAGCATAGAAAGCACGCTCAGTACTGGCCAACTGCATGATCAGAAGTGAGGTGTAGAATGGCATGCCAGTTGTCCAAGACATCTGCATATGTAACACTACATGCATTCCTATGAAGCATTTCATGAAGCCAAAATTGTCCACAAAAGTCTAAGAAGTAGCCCTTTTCCTAATCTAGGGACATATTCTTGGAGCTAGTCTTTTGGGGTTTTTTTTTGCCTTTTGGAGCGGGGAAAGGAAGGCAATTGGGGTTAAGTGACTTGCCCAAGGCCACATGGCTAGTAAGTGTTAAGTGTCTGAGGCTGAATTTGAATTCAGGTCCTCCTGATTCCAGGGCCAGTGCTCTCTTCCACTGCAGCACCTAGCTGCCCCAGGCCTAGTTTGAATATAAAGAAATTGAGGCACTGTGCACTTAAGGGACCTTTGCAAAGGTCTCAGCCTGGGCCCTACCCAGGATGGGACACTGGTTCCTTACTTTAAGCTTCAGAATTAAAATGAGTCATCTGCTTTTGGGATAGCATACAAGCAAGAGAAAGGAATTCTGTCACTCAGCCCCCAAGATGCCCTGAGGATGTTGCTTTGCCCCACTGAGGTTCAGTTTTCTCATCTGTAAAATGGGACCATCTGGTATCATTTTAATGTGTATCTCACAATGATAAGCAGTACGTACCTAACAAACGCTCTGTCTCATAATGTTTTAATGAGTGCTCCTCGGTCTCTATTAATATTTGGAAAGAAGTAACAAGTACTTCCTCTACCACAAAACAGAGGACAAGGCATACATACTCTTTTGTCCTATGAATAATTTTTCAACAGAGTTCATTTTGTTTCTAAAGCATGGCAAGGGAGTTTGAATTTCCAGTCTCTGAAGCAAACCTTCATCCACAGACACCGGAGGGCCTGAGTGGTGCCAGGTGCCAGGTGCCAAGCCAAGTTCTTTGTAGAAATGCTGACCTATTCCGATTCAAGTGAGTTTTGAGAGACATCGTTCCAAGGGGATGTTTCTTTGACTCCAAATTTAAAGCAAAATATAGAAAATAATTCTTTTAAATTGTCTGAATGCCTTTGCTTCCAATTGTCTTAGTGAAAGGGAAGTTATAATGGAGATGTGTCATGAAATGCTGTACATTTACCAAGAAATTGTATTTCTGCTGACCACTTCAGTCACTGAAAAAACACCACTGACTTCTAAGAAGCAATTCAAAAAGCAAATTCTTAGTTCTCACCACTAAGGACAGAGAGAGCCGAACAACAAAGTCAAGATTCTAAAAAGATTGAGTCAGTCCAGACCCCTAGGCTGGAGCAAAGAGTAAATTCAATACGGATTCCAGATGACTAACCATGAATTCTACCCACCTCCTGACCAAGGGGTGATGGGCTAAATACTCAGAACTAAACAGAGATTTTCAGACATGGTCAAAGCGGGAATTTGTTTTATTACTAGAACATTGTAGCTATAATTGGAAGGAGTGAGAGAACTGAGAACGAGATTTAAAAATGCTTGTTAACTGGGAAAAAATAACATTTAAAAAGAAAGAACTTGAATAGAAGTAAATGTCAAGTCTTCCACATGGGTTCCAAAATCCATTTCCTAAATACAATATGGGGAAGGAGGTATAGCCAGATGACATTTTGTCTAGAAAACATCTGGTGATATCATATAATCCTAGGACTCCTATAGAGCTATCAATCGACGTAAAGTCCTATGGTAGTCAAACAAGTTAAAGTGATCTTAGGCATTGTTAAGAAAGGCATCACGTTCAGGATGAGAGTTCACTGCCCCACTGTTCACTGCCCAACTCAGACCACATCTGGGGTATTATGTTCAGTTCTAGGGTGCACGTTTCAGGAAGGACACTAAGCTGGAAAACATCCAAAGCATAGGGGCATACAAAATGTGGACCAAGCACGTCAGCACACCTCAGAGAACATTTCTATTGGCCTTTCCTTTAAAGCAGAGGTGGGGAGCCTGCAGCCACATGTGGCCTTCTAGGACCTTGGGTACGGCCTTTTGACAGAACCTAAGTTTTACAGAACAAAACCTTTTATTAAGGACATTTGTTCTGTGCAGTTTGGATTCAGTCAAAAGGCTGCACTTGAGGACCTAGAGGGCCACATGTGGCCTCGAGGGCGAAGGTTCCCCACCCTTGCCCTAAAGAAAAGGATCATCACTCTTCAAAGGTATGCCAGCACACCAGGTTCATTCTCTGCTAAAGTCCGCAGGGCCAGAGCAGTCAAAAAGTCCAAAGCCCAGCACTTTGTGCATTGCCTGCCAAACAGCCAATGTTTAATTAATGCTTATTGACTGAATGGGCTCTGTCAGGAGGTAGTGAAATCTCTGTTCACTGGAGGTTTCCAAGCAAAGGTTGGATGATCACTTGGGTATTCTGTAAAGGGAAATTTTTTGGGGGTATAGGCTAGGCTAGATGGTCTCAGACAAGCCTTTCAGCTCCACAATTTTTTGAAATTCCATAAAAAGCCAAATCATAGAATCTGTCACTACCAGTTTGATTTGTAAAACAAATACTATGGAGCTTGGAACATAACATATGAGTTAAGCAACACTCTGCTGGCAAACTAGCAAATTACAATTGAACTTAAAATGGCACATAACTGAGAATACACAGGTACACTAATACATTGTTGGTGGAGTTGTGAATTGGTCCAAACATTCTGGAAAACAACTTGTAATTACGCTTTAAAAAAATGTCCATACCATCAGAGATGTTGCTGGTAGACATATACCACAAGAAGATCAAACACAGAAGGAGAGGTCCCATCTATACTAAAATATTAATTCAAGTGGGAGGTGTTTTGTGATAGCAAAGAAACGGAAACATAGCAAGTACCTATCAATTGGGAAAGGGCTAAGCAAATTATGGTACATAAACATAATGAAACATAATTATACTATAAGAAATGATGAATATGAAGAATTCAGTGAAAGGAGAAAAGACTTATATCAAGTAATGCACAGTAAATTAAGCAGAAACAGGAAAACAATATATAAATGACTATACTGTAAACATTATAACAACCATGCCTGGCCCTGGAGACAAGCTGAGAAATGACAACTCCCCCCACGTTAATTGCAAAGGCGGGGGAGGTATAAGTGTGCAATATTGCATATATTGTCATACACAGTTGGTCAGATTTGCAAAAGTGTTTTGTTTTCTTTTTAAATCTTTGCTGAGTAGGGGAGGGAGGAGAGAGATGTTCATAAATGACAGTGATATAAAAACAAAAAGCATCGATAAAAAATTAAACACTCTATTAAAAATAAGAATAAACACTGAGAGAAAAAAAGGCCAAAAAAAAGAGACAAACTCTGCACAGCACAAAAATCCAGAGCCTTATTATGGTGGAAGGAGGAGGCTCCAAGATTTCCTTCACCTGCCACTTGCCTGTCTTCTTCCCCAAGGGATTTGGGCACATAGCAAATGGCAGGAGACACCACCTTCCAGGAGAATGGAGAGCATCCTATCTCAGGCTCTGGGCTAAGACACAGTCATTACCATCATTTATTATTGATATAGAGCCTTGAGCAAACATACTGACTCACAAAACTCAAAATAAGGTCTCTCTCTCTTGAGGGGCTAGCACTAAAATTTAAAAGAAAAAAAAACCACAGTGAGCCTCCACGTAATGATTAAGCACCTGGTCAGAACGTGGAGGCCAGAAGGACTAATTTCAATGAAATTCAAGAATGATGAACTATCCAAGAGGCCTTCGAGTATGAGATAAATGAAGAGGGAAAATGAAAGGGAAAAAAGTATGATGTCATAGAAACTCAGGCTAAAGTCTACTCTCTCCCAAAAGAATGGAAGCTCCTTGAGGGAAGGGATTGGTTTATCTTTATCTTTATATCCCCAGAACTTAAGTCACTTTACAAATGTTTCTTAACTAATTGAGTCCTCCAGGAAAAATCAAGCTGCTGCTTGGAAGGAAGCCAGAGTTCCCCAAGTTACCCATAAATCATCACTCAAAGGTCTCAAATTGCTATGCCAGGAGGACTGGCTAGGACAAGAATAAAACTCTATTCTTGGTGGAAGCTGCTATAGGACCAGTCCTGTAGGGAACATGGTAATGCCACCTCAGAGATCCCTCCTGTTACAGCTGAGGTCTATGTTGCTCAAGGAAGAATGGAAAGGGCCTAGAAGACCACATCTTCAATCTTGTCAAAAGTAGAATCAATTAACCCAGTGGTTCTCAACCTTTCTAATGCTGAGACCCTTTAATATTCACATGTGTGCGTATCTGCATGTGGGCGGACCTGCCTGGAGAGGGATAAAGGAGCTGTGTCTCGGTTCCTAAGACCATTCGAAATACGTGTTTTCCGATGGTCTTAGGAGATCCCATTCGACCCCCAAAGGGGTCACAACCCACAGGTTGAGAACCACTGAATTAACCAAACAAGGCATTCAATCACACAATTTTCCAAATTATCAAAGTTCTCACTGCAAACCCTCATGGGTTCCATTACACACCATAATCTTAGTCACAAGCCAAGGGTGGACCCAATTCCAAGGGGAAAGGCCTCTGAACTGGACAGAAGCCTGGAGGTCATACTAGGAATCCCAAGTATCATTAGGAAGCCTGTCCTAAGGGTATCTTTAGCAAAGACTTCAGAGGGTTCCAAATAACTTCTCATGTTATTTGAGGGCATTTATAATAAAGGAAGAGAAGAAAAGAAGAGGAAGAGTCAAATACAAGCCCCCAAGTACAATCCCTCCCCCTTCAAAAAGACAAAATCTTTATTTCATCATACTCTGAATAACTTTCTCCCTCAAGGCAATTATCCTTAAATGACTTATGAAATATATATGACACTTACAAGTCAATTTTCCCTATATGCCTTTTTCCATGAAAAGGAAATTCTTATAGATTTTGATCCTAATTTGTTAGCTAAATAGAATTGGGGAAATATGTCGATATTATTAAGCAGATGCATTTTCAGAAATATATTTACCAAATTACACTACACATAGTCAGGGAACAGTGAACTAAGTCACAGAGAGCTGGCATAGTTTTGGCTTATTAATGTCGCTCTCTTCACATATATTTTAAATACCTTTGAGCCCATTACCATCTGTGTATCTTCTACTAATGAACTGCCACTTTCCCCAAGAAGGTCAGTCACTTAGCATTGATTAGTTAGAGGGAGACTGCTTAATTTCCAAGCCATTAATGAGGCACTCTTTCTCATTAAGTTGAATCTTCCTCTTGTTAGTGCTAGTAATCTATTAATGAACCTTTAGCGAAGTCCTGGTGATACTCACTTGCAATTCTAGACACAGCACTCAGTGCTGGATTAATTGGCAGTAATGTGGCACTTATATTTTTTTAAAAAATAATGTGTGTCTGACATGGATCACTGTCTTTGAGTTGGAATGGAAGGGTGGAAGGACGAGGGAGAGATGTCTCCCAGCTTGGCCTTATTTGATCCCAGGAGAAGCCTTCAAATTCCCCTACCCACCCAGCTCAAACTTCCTGGGAGATCTAGTTTCACCTTCACTGACCAACATTCAGTTCCTTAAGACTGGCCTCTACCTCTCTCTTTCGCAATGTGACCTCAATAGGCCAAACAAATCAAACAGTTTGACTGGTGAGTGCCCAGTGCTTTAACCACAGCCAAGATCTGAGATTTGACTTGCATGAGGGTCACGTAGTTTCAATGGCCACTGATGGTGAGTCTAACCCTTCCTGATCACTATGCCAGTGTGTACCACTGATCATGAGGGGAATCAGAGGAGAGAATCTAGTTAGACTGTAGCCAACCCAGTCCTACCACTACCCCCTTTGTATTAGGAATGTGATCTTCGTGAATAAAGGATGACATAATGTTGTCCTTTTGTCTGAATTTGATTAGATATCTCAGAGCAAGAGACTTACATGACAGAGTCCCTCCTTGCATTCTTTCCTCAAGGCACAGGTACCCAATGATAGCCAGTTGCCTCCAACAACCAACAACAGCTGAACTGGCACCTTACACATATGCTCATACTTGATCATTTACTTGACAGAGTTTCTAGACCAGGGGCTCTCAGTCTGGAGTCCACAGACCCCAGATAGATTTCAGGGAATCCATGTAATTGAATGAGGAAAAAAAATTACATCTTCATTTTCACTGACCTCTATTTTTTCACTGAAATCTAGCAATTCCTTTAATTCTGTACAAACAGTATTCTGGGAAGGGGTCCACAGGTTTCATCTGAGTGCCAAAGGGGTTGAAGACACAAAAAGCAGTGTGAATCTCTGCTCTAAAAGGTAAAAGGCCTAATGCAACCCCACACTCCCTTTCTCCATCTCCAATTAGTTGTATCAAGTTCTCACTTCAACCAGCATAAGGTCTTTCAGTAAGTCTTATACCAACAATCTGGTATATACTCTCAGTGATCTCACCAGTTCAGTGGTCTGGATTGCCCACTCTCATGTTATCTGTTTTATTCCATCGTAAAAAGTGATAGTCATTGATAACCAAGTTCTTGAGTCTTTCAAAGTTGTCTTCATAAGGTTGTTATTATAGTGATTGTTCTCCTGGTTCTGCTCATTTCACTCTGCATCGCTTTATACAAATCTTTCCATGTTTCTCAGAAACCATTCCATTGATCATTTCTTAAAACACGATAGTGTTCCCATACCTTTATATGAGACACACATTTTTGGACATTGTCAACATGGGAATGTGATCATGCATATTTGCCACAAGAGTCGTGTCTTCTTTTTTCCCCCCTCCAACTGGGGGCAGGGAGATTGGGTGGTGTGGAGGTAAGAAAGACAGAAAATAGATTTGTGTTCAATGAAAGAACTAATTTTTTTAAAGAGTTGAGTCCACTTTTCACATCAGTGAGATGTACTGATGATGATATTCCCCTTCATCCTCATTCACTGGCTAATATGTTAGCTCAGCTAGTGAGCATATGATGCTTATGAGGCCTAGGCCATAGATTCTATCCCTAGGTGAGGTTATTAGCATCTCTGTTCTATGGGCCACAGATAACATGCCTAACCTTGGCCAGCTGCCTGAGAAGCGCATCTATGGTCAGGAAGAAATTTGGGCAAGGACATAGGGAGACCAGACAAACAAGCTCCAAGCGTTTCTGTGTTTGAAGAGATACATGTTATGGCTGGCATATCAATACAACAGGGCTTATGAGAAACGGCAAGTTTTATTGTGTGTCTGTACCATAAGGGGTTCAAGTCTATGGACAGGCAGCTCAGGCTTACCTATATCTTGATTTCAGGCAATTGAAGTGACTATTTTTTAAGCAGATTTCTAAATGGTGGAGATGTGAAGACCCTTCCACCAATGAGCTTATATTCTAATTAAGGTGGGGAGAGATGGGACAACATATACACAGATAAGAAAATAAATGATATATAAATAAGGAGTTGATAGAAAGTCATTTCAAGGAGATAGGAGAGCACTAAGAACTTGGGGAGAGGGATGAACAGGAAAGACTTCTTGTAGGAAGTGGCACCCAGGTTCTGCCTGCCTCTAAGCAAGCTAGGGATACAGCAAGACAGAAAGACAGAAGTAAGGAGGAAAAGGACTGCAAGCATAGAGGACAGTCTACAAAGAGATGGAGGGAGGGGACGGAATGCTATGTTCAAGAACAGCAAGCAGTTCATTTTTGGCTGGACTGTAGAGTGTGTGGGGAGGAGTAATGCGTAATCGGTCTGGAAAAAAGCTTGGAGCCATACAGTGAAAGGCTTTAAATAAGAAGCAGAGGAGTTTGCAGCTATCCTAGAGGAAAGCAGAAGTACCTGATGCTTCCTGAGCAGCAGGGGAGCAACATGGTCAGACACGTGCTTTAGGAAGAACAATTTGGCAGCTGTGGCTTGGAAAGGAAAAAACATGGAGGCTGGAAGAGCAATTAGGAGACCATGTCATAAATCCAGGCAAGAAATGATGGGGGCCTGAATTATGAGTGGTAAAATGGTGCTTATGTGACTGGAGAGATTGGGGGCAGATGAAAGATATCATGGAGGTACCCCTGCTAAGATCTGGCAAATGATTGGAGGGTAAAGAATCAAGGTGGTATTGAAGTTGTGAATCTGGGCAACTAGAAGGGTAGTGGTGGCCCAGAGGGAAACAGGGAAATTTAGAGGAAGGGTGAGTTTGACATAAAGTATTTAAGCACTTAATACTCTGTTATCCAGCTGGGAAACAAACACAAGAAAACAAGACAGTGCCTATTCTCCAGCAGCTCACAGCAAAAACAATGCCAATGCTGCTCCTGCCACCAATGCCAGCACCAACACTCCAACACCCCAATGCCAGCACCAACACTCCAAAATCCCAACACTCTAACAGCAGTACCCCAATGCCAACATCACCACCAAGGCCAATATCACAAAAAGGACAGATGGAAAATAAGGGTTAAGAGAGGACAAGAAGTGGGAGAGTCAAGCTGTGAGTGAAGTACAACACAGCTGAGGCCTCTCCAGAAATAAGGGTCTAGAAATGCAATTACCCATCAAAAGAGTGGGGTCTTAGCTTTCTCCAGGATAGGAAGAAGGGAAAAATTTCTTCTCAGTTCTGGTGAGTTAATGAGTTCCGGTTTGGACATACTGAATTCAAGATGCCTACAGAACATCTACTTGGAGTTCTAGGGTTGGAACTCAGGAGGGAGTAAGACTAGATTTACAGATTTGGAAATCAAGATAAGTCAAGGAGCATTTATTAAGCACTTAGTGGGTGACTGAGGAGAAACATTACATCTTCCCACCTAGGACCAAGGTAGGCATAGGCCTGAGAAATATTTACGATCGACAATTTTTTACCTATTTACTATTACTAATATTTACTGCCTATCTTGGATGTCCCTGGAAGAGAAAGGCAAGGCAGAGGAGTGCTAAGGAAATGCACAGGGAGGCAGATGATACCCATTCAAGTCCTTGCTCTGGCCCATACCTTATACAAGTAACTGTACTTCTTGGGACCTGTTTCCTCATTTGAAAATGGGAATGGTGGCATTAGTACTGGCCTTTCACAGAAACTCTACGTCTCAAGGCCCCTCACAGACCTGTCCAACCAGCCCTCCAAGAATACCCTCCATAAAATACACAACACTTGGTCTTCCAGCCTCTCTATTGGAAGAAACCAGGGAATCTTAATCCCTTGGCAAATTAAGCCAGTGCTAAATAGGAAGAGAGAAAGCCTTGGAGCATAAACAAGTCAATTTCACAGTTAACCCCGCCCCTCCCCTTCCTCCCCATGGTCAACCACAATCAGTGACTACCTGAAAATTAAATATAAATCTTGCCAAGTGGTTGTTTTTTTTTTCTTTCCTGATTCATCTCTAGAGTAATATATTGCTTGTCTTCCCATTAGCCTATTAGAAACACTAAGCATGCTTAAGAGAGTAAATGATCGATGGAGTTTGAAAGGGTAAGAGACAATAAAATGATAAACTGTATACCCTAGGGGTGACTCAGTTACTTGGATCAATTTAACTTTAAGTACCAAGGCAAGCAATCATTTCTAGAAGATCCAGCTCTGATCAGAGGAAATGGGAGGAGGAGATGGGAGGGGGGCCATGACAACAGTCCTACCTAGGGCACTAGGCGAACTATATATAACAGTGATAGCAATAACGAGAATCATAAAGCTCTGGTTGAGACGGTGACTTATTGTTTACAAAACTGGTTTCTCAAAATGGTGCCACAGGGTAAGGAATGCAAGCAAGGAAGCTTGGGCTTGGGGAAAGGTGACTTGCCTAGGGGTTCACACAGTCACTAAGTAACAAGGACAGGATACCAAGTCATGTCCCAGATACCAAGTCCAATCATTTTTTTATGTTAACACACAGATCGTGGTAGGCTAGAGTCAACTCTTAGCAGCTCACAAGAGCCAGCTGGGAAATTTTCCACGTGAGACTTTATACCTTGGAAATTGGCAAACTCCACAAATTAAGGGTTTCTTTTATTATTTTGATTGTCTAGATTTAATAAAGTGATGGGGAAAATGTTAATAATGCACATCACGTTTACATAGGACAATTAAGGGTCACTGGATAGAGCACTGGGTCTGGAGTAAGGAAGCCCTGAATTCATATCAAGCCTCAGATACAGACTAGCTGTGTGACCTTGGACAAGTCTCTTAATCCTGTCTGCCTCAGTTTCCTCATCTGTAAAATGAGCTGGAAAAGAAAATGGCAAACCACTCGAGTATCTTTGCTAAGCAAACCCCAAATGGAGTCACAGAGCCAGAGCGACTGAAACAACTGAACAACACCCACACAATTTTTTTTGGAGAGCTTGTTAAACATTTATCAGCACACCCCTGCATACTAGCCATACAGGCCATACTTCATATGTTTTCAGCTCATGCTTCACACCCTAGCCAGCCACAGGAGCCATCTCCCCTTCTGTCTACCATCCTTGCCCCCCCCCTCTTCCCAACCTGAGCAGAAAGATCTGGAAAGACTTATTAGAATTCCAACTCTTAGCAACCTTGAGTAATCAGATTTTTCCCACCACTATACACAATGCAAAGTGAGGCTCGTGATAATAATCTGAAGCTTCTGTGAAATTAACGAGTATCTTCTAAATCTTGCAGTTTGGAGAAATTCACTATAGCTGAGGGTGTAAGAGACAGAAAAAGTTCAGGAATCAAGAGACCTGAGCTCCAGCTCCAAGTCTGACATTGCCTTTCTGTGTGGCTTTGACCAAGGGACATCATAGGCCTGTTTCCTTCATCTGTGCAAGGAGAGGATTACACCAGATGACACCTCCCCCCATCCAGACTTCTCTCAGCTCTAATCTTCTCAGATTCTAATTCTTAGAACACTGGTAGTTGACATGCAACACATGAAGTGTGACTATACATTAATGAGGCTGAAACAAACATAAGAATTTAAGACTCAAAATAGGTGTTTTCCTTCAAAGTAGTCACAGTTTGGGAGGCAAGAGATCATGGGATCATAGAGCTAGAGGTGGAAAAGAGCTCAGAGGTTCAATATCCTCATTTTATGGAGAAGGAAACTGAGGCCCAGGAAAGTGAGGTGTTTTGCCCAAAGTCACATATAGTATCATAAAACTAGAGATAGAAGGGACCTCAGGGGCCATTTTGGTTAACCTCTACATTTTACAGATGAGGAGACTAAAACACAGCAACATGAAGCAACTTCTCTAATCACAGGAATAGTAAGAGTCAGAGGCAATATTCAAAGGTAGGTCCTCTGCCCCCGGGGCAGCTAGGTAGCACTGCAGGGGATAGACCATTGGGCTGGTAATTGGGAAGACTCATCTTCCTGACTTCAAATTTGGTCTCACACACTTACTATTTGTGTGACCCTGGGCAAGTCACTTTACCCTGTCTGCCTCAGTTTTCTCATCTGTAAGATGTTCTGGAAAAGGAAAAGGCAAACCACTCTATTAGCTCTGCCAAAAAAAAAAAAAAAAACACAAAAAAACAAAAAAAACATTGGGGTCATGAAGACTCAATCCCAACTGAAAGTGACTGAACAACAACCACCACCTCTACATCCAGATCTAGTGCCCTTTCAATAATACCATAATGCCTCTCCCATCACCCTCAGAGGTAGTTTATGAACCCCCCCTCTATACCTGACATGCCCCAACGTGTGCAGTCACTCTTTTTCCTCTGTACTGATACTTCGCTTTGTCAGGCTACTTGACCAGAGAGTGATGTCTCTTGTCCTCGTCTCCAAAATCAAATAAAGTCTAAACTGGAAACTGAAATAAAAGGTCAGAAATTAAACAATTCTATTCAAACCAATATACATTTATTAAGCTGAAATGGCCCACTGGTTGTTTCTCAAATTATGCCTCTGCACAGGCAGTACCTCATGCCTAGAATGCACTCCCTGCTCCTTTCTTCTATCCCCAGGCTTCTTTCAAGGCTCAGCTGCCATTGTCCCCACCAAGACTTATTTTCTAGTCCACACCATCCCTCCAACAGTCTGTACCCTCTCTCTCCTCAACTTAACTTACATTCACTTACCTAAGTACATGTTTTACCCCTTTATTAAAATGTAAACTCCTTGAGATCAGGGACTATTTCATTTTTGTATCCTCAACCCTGAGTACAATGATGTCTTCTCACATGGTTGCTACTTAATATAAGTCTGTTGAGCTGAATGGAGTTCAATCCAATTAAGAATGCAATACAGGAGCAACTAGGTGGTGGTGCAGTGAATAGAGCACCAGCCCTGGAGTCAGGAGGACCTGAGTTCAAATACGGCCTCAGACACCTGACACACTTACTAGCTGTGTGACCCTTGGAAAATCACTAAACCCCCATTGTCTCACCTTTCCCCCTCCAAAAAAAAATGCAATACAGATGTCAAGGAAGGGAAAGCAATTTTAGACTGCCTTAAGAGCATCATGGTGCCTGAGAGTAGAGAAGAAATGATGCTGCTGGGCTTTGACTGGTCAGGCCACATTTGGAGTCCTGTGTGTTCAGTTCTGCACCTCATATTTTACATAAGACATCAATAGACTATAAAGCAGTCGTTCTCAACCTTCCTAATGCTGCAACCCTTTAATACTTGTATGTGAGCATATCTGCATGTGGGCGGACCCGCCCAGAGATGGATAGAGGAGCAGTGTCTGGGTTCCTAATATCATCAGAAACACGTGTTTTCCATTGGTCTTAGGCGACCCCTATGAAAGGGTCGTTCGACCCCCAAAGGGCTCGCAACCCACAGGTTGAGAACTGCTGCAAAGCATCCAGAGAAGATACAGAATGGTGAGGGACCTTGAGACCATCTCATATGAGAATGGGAGAATGGGTTGAAAGAACTGGAGATGACTAGCCTGGACAAGAGAACACTGGGTCGGGGAAAGGATAGGGTGGTTTGGTGTGATTTTTTCCAGATATGTGAAGCATTGTCATGTAGAAAGATTAGACCAGTTTGCCTCCACTGGAAAAAACTAGAAACAAGGAGTAGAAATTGCAAGGTGTAAAATTTAGGATTGATGCAAAGAAAAATTTCCTAATAATTAAAAATAATTAAAGCTATCCAAAAATTGAATGGGGCTACCTTAGGAGGTAGTGAGATTCCCCTCACTGGTAGCCTTCCAGCAAAAATTGGATGACTATTCTCTAGATATGATGTAAAGAGGATTCTTGTTCTAGTATAGGCTGGGCTAGATGGTCTCTGAGGTTCCTCCCAGCTCATAAGGTTTGTGATTGTGTGAACTGAATTGACTCACCTAATAGACAGATAGGTATATATAGATATAGATAGATATAGAGATATATATGTGTGTATATATATATGAGTGTGTGTGTATGTATGTATGTATGTGTGTGTGTGTATATATATATATATGCACACAGATATGTATGTATATGTGTGTATGTATAGATACATGAGATCCTCTGTTTGGCATTGGGGACACTGGACCTCTACCCTCAAGAACTTACCAAGTGATTTGAGGGTAGGAGAACACATACACAAAGCAATAGGGGGTAGAATTTGGTAGAGGGAAAAGGAGAAGTCATGGCAAAATGTCAGAAGAAATTTGGAGAGGCAAGAATTCACTTCCACCTCGGGGTGGGGGCTGGGGCTTGGAAGGTTTCATAGAGGGGGTGCCATCTTAAAGGGTGGCATACTCTGCAATAGAAACAATCCCAGGGCCAGGGCACAGGGTGAGCAAAGGCATGGAGATGAGAAAGGATGGAACAGAGCAGGGCTCAAATACCTGGCATACCGTAAGCACTTAATAAATGCTTGCTGACTTGAAATGCTTGCTGACAAGGTCAATTTGACTCAAATGTTGAATCACAAAACTTCAGTTGGAAGAGACCTCAGAATCCTTCTAGAGTCTAGTCCAACCTACTTATCAAAATGAATCCTCTCTACAACCTACCCAACAAGTGTTCATTCAACATGACGTAAAAAGGAGAATCAACCAATCAATAAGCATTTTATTATGCACCCGCTCTGTGTCCGGCATTATGCTGGACACTGGGGAGATAAAGATAGAAATGAGACTGTTCTTGAGTATAAGATAAGGATAGGTAGGGAAGCAAAGAGCAAAGAGTCATGAAGGTCAGAGCCAAGGATCTAGATCTAAAGCTGGAATGGACCTTAAGAGTTCACAGAGCCCAACCCCTTCATTTTACAATTGAGGAAAGTGATGCCCAGGGAGATAAATTGACTTGCCCAAGGTCACAATGGTAATAAATAGCAAAGCCAGGATTCAGAGCCTCTGATTCCAACTCTAGTGCCCTTTCCACTTCTCCATACTCCCTCAAGTCAAGAGTTTCTACTTTATTTAGTAAGCACTGAAGATGCTTGAGCATAAGAGTAATATGATCAGCCCAGCACATTAGGAAGATTACTTGGGTAAGAATACAGAGGGTACATTGGAAGGTAGTGATGTGGAGGTCTCCTGGGCAAATATGAAAAGCAGAGCTCCCCAAAGTCTTGTTTTCTAGGAATAGTCTCCAATTTTCTCTTAGCCTATCTTCACAATGGTCCCTGCTTTCAGGGAATAGTTCAGGCTTAATGAATATATGCTCCAGTGTCTGGCACACAGTAGGTGCTTAATCAATTGGAAATAAGATATGCCATGTCTTTTCATACTTCAGGGTTTTTTTCCTAAAGCTGACTCAAACAAATATTTTCTTTCCCATCAGACCTTGTAGTTTATAGTGGTTTGTTGCATAGGCAGATAGCTGTATTTTGAATTTCAATTTCATGTTTTCAGTGAAGAAGATGCAAAATCAATTTGTAATCATGGACCAGACTGGCTTGAAATAAATTCACATGATGAATTTTTTAAAAATTGGACTGAATGCTTGATAGTCACTGTCTTCAAACATATGAAAGGATATCACATAGAAGGGTGATTAAACTTATTCTACATAATTCCCGAAAGGGATAACTAGAACCAATGGGTAGAAATAACAGGTGGACAGATTTCAGTTCCATATAGGAAAAAGCCCTTGAAATTGGTTAAATCCAAAATTAATTAAAAGGGCAGCTAGATGGCACTATGGATAGAGCACCAGGCCTGGAGTCAGGAAGACCTGAGTTCGAATCCAGCCTCAGACACGTACTAGCTGTGTGATCCTGGGCAAGTCACTTAACCCTGTCTGCCTCAGTTTCCTCACCTGTAAAATGAGCTGGAAAAGAATGGCAAACCACACCAGCATCTTTGCCAAGAAAATCCCAAATGGGATCACAGAGAATTGGACATTACTGAAGCAAATGAAAAACAACAATTCTCAAAAAAGTGAGCTCCCTGTCAGTAAAAGTCTTCAAGCAGACATCAAATGATCATCTGTCAGAATGTCAGACCTCAGATAAGAGGTTAGTTTAAATGGCCTTAGATGGTCATTTCCAGCTCACATCGTGGGAATCTAAAAAATTCTATGAGACTATGGTTCTCTATGGGTCTCTCCTGTAAGAGTGGCCCAAAACATTTGACTAAGGTGGCTTTAGGCCTCCCTAATTTATTTCATTTTGCATGACAAGTTCTGAGGTGAGCTTTCTGAATACTTGGGTCTATGTAAATTAACCTGCAACCCATGGGTTTCTAAAAAACCAACATGGTAATTTATGCAAAGTGATGCAAAATAATGCATCCCCTGGTTTGTGGTGGGGAAAATCGGGTAGCCTTCCCAAGTGGACATTCAAAGCCATGCAAGTAAGACAGACTGTACACGTGGTGGGCAAAGCAGTGATGCCCGACAAGTGGAGATGATGACTGTGCCAAGGTAATGGGAACGTGGAACCCTGCCCCAGGACACCTGTGGACCAATTGGTCCCCACTGGCAAAGTCCCTCAACGCTAAGGAGATGACAAGCCAAATGACTGAGATCTGGGGACAGAAGAACAAAAGATGTCTGTGGCTACACAGAAAAGAGGCAAAAAGAGCAGCCCACAAAGCCGTCTATTCTCTCCTCTGGCTCACCTGGAGGAAAGGAGTGGCAGGCTGGGTCAGACACCAGCTGGGCAGCAAATCACTTCGAAGCCAACATTTGGGCCTTGGCCGAGGAAACAAAAAAGGCCTCGTCAGACAGAAAACCTAAGCCCCAAACAAGTGTTGTTTTTTGACAACCAATGATCAAAGGCCCTAGGAATGTTCCAAGTTGAACTTGCGGGCTCCCACAGGGCAATTAATTGCACCTTTGGTCACTGCCACTCTCAGAATGGCGTACAATGCATGAGCTCACCTTGAAATACAAAATTATGGGGGCAAAGAGAAACAGTTGGCTGTAGAACTTAGAATAAATATTTCCAGGGGAGCCCTTTCACCATATGGGAGTTTTTCACTTTGTGTTCAATATTTAATCCAGTTTTCCACTCGGTTAAACCTCTTAAATCCTCAATTCAAATTAACAGTGTTTCCACTCAACTATGGCCAGGCCTAATCAAAGGCTTTGCTGGAGAAATGGCAACAACAGCTCCAGCCAGGAGGTACACAAAGAGAGTCAAAAGGCAAATGGGTAGACTGGTGAGTCCCTCTCCGATGACCCAGCAAATAAGGGGGACTTTGGGGGAAGGCACTGGCTTGGGTGGTAAGGGGCAGCAATGCCAACCTTCTGAAAGGTATCAAAGCACTGAGAAAAAGATCTCAGCACTGGGGGTCTAGGAGAAAGCTCTCAAAACACAGAGCACATTTCACTGTGGGCATAAGGTTAAAAAAAATGAAGATGACTCCTAAAATGTCAAGGCTAGGAGATATCATCAATAAGCACTTATTAACACTTACTAAGTAGCAGGTGCTGAAGATACAAAGAAAAAGCAAAAACAGGCTCTGCCTTCAAGGAGCACACATTCTAATGGAGGAGGCAAAAGTTGCACAGGAAGTAAATACAAAGGGATGGAAGATACAACTTCCTCATTAGGGATAACATAAGCAAGAGAGAGGAAAACACTTGTCCAAGGTCACACAGAGAGTAGCCTCCTGACCATCCTAGCTGCTAAAGCCTTCTCCTTCCCCAATTACCTTGGTTTCCATTTCTATATATTTGTTTTGTGTATATTTGGAACTGCATATGTCATTCTGCCCATAGAATGGAAGCGCCCTGAGGGCAGGAATAGTTTCATTGCTGTTTCAGTATCTCTGGCACTTACCTAGGGCAGTGTCTGGCACAAAGCAGAGGTCTCAGAAATGCTTGTTGATTTGACTCCAAATCCCACACTCTTCCTATCACATCATTTGGCTTTATATTCAACCCCAAAATGGTGAAGTACATGTCTATCGACACATTCCCAGGCACGTAAGGTATTTGCCAGTTATTTAGGATCACAGGAGTTAATCTGGAAGGGATTTCGGAGCCCAGCTAGTTCAATGCCCTCATTTTAAAGATAAGGAAACAGAGGGCCAGAAAGAAGAGTGACTTGGCTGAAGTCATACAAACAATGGCAGGAAGTAACAGAGATGAATTTGAAGTCACCTGGGTGACCTTAGGCAAGTCCCCTTCCTTCTATGGGCCTCAGTTTCGCCCTCTATAAAGTAAGAGAGTTGGACTAATTCAGCGCTTCTTAACCCATATGGAGCCATGACCCACAGTTTAAGAAGTACTGAAGGGGTTGAGAGTGGAAAGAGCTGAAGTCCTAGACCAGAAGGCCTTTGAAGTGCTTTCTGGCTCTGGAAGCACAGTCCTAAGACCTTACAAGGAAGCAGGAACAAGAGAAGCACAGATAGGTTCTGGCTTTATGGAGGAGGAAGCCCAGAGGCACCAACCCATGCTAAGCCCCATCAAAGCGAATTTAGAAGGCTGGGGGAAGAAGAGCTTAAAACTGTGGACAGGGAGGAGTTTGTGCTCTATTAACCAATCACAGAATCACAGTAGCACAGGGTTTGAGAGGTAGAAGGCAGCTCAGCAGCCATCCCTTCCAACCCATCATGCATTTGGCTCCTTCCAGTTGCAGAACTATTAAGCAGGGCTGTTCTCCACTTGTACCATCTGACATAGTGTTACTGCTTAAAATAAAATAAAAAGTGGGGGAAAGGAGAGAATAGCAATGCAGAATTAGTCTTTGTTCCAGCCTGAAATAAACAATCAAAACATGAGAGGATCTTAGGGAAAAAAAGAAGAGGAATGTTCTGTAGACAGGCAGGGGACAGTTCCAGGAAAGGTACCATCAGATGCACTCAGCAACAGATGGCATGCATTCATCTCTGTCCCCATCACCTACAATGGCCCCAATAATCATGAAGAGTGCCTAAGAAACTATACAGACAGCTGGTTAACAGTGAGTTTACCTATGCAAGCCAGAGAAAGGAACCATCACGGCTGAGCTGATGGCATCACTTGAGGCATGCTCTAAGTGAGGGCATGGGCAGGTTAGGATGGGCTCCAATGAGAAAACTGGTGGCTCTGGAAATTTGGGCCCTGGGGTGAGAAAATCAGAAAAAGCCTCCTTGCTGGTCCCTGAAAAAGAAGCCCTTTTTAATATAAGGGCTATTTGGACAGATTCCTGCTTGTGCAGGAAGAAAGAAGGAACGGACACACTCTATTTGCCCTCGCTCTGACTCTGGTTTTCTTTCCCACTGAAGATCAGGGGAGGAATTCACTCTCAACCCACTGAGTCTTAGATCTTCCAAACAGGGCTACCTACCTGAGTAGGCACTGGTTTGTGAGAAGAGGGGTACTGTTTGTTCAGGTGGTATTTATGGAATGTCATTTAAGGAAGAACATTTGAACCAACAGACCCAAGAATGATGATGCCCACACCTGTTCCTGATTGGGCACCATGGATAGACAGACATTTAAGCAAGAACATTTGAACCAATAGACCCAAGAATGATGATGCCCACACATGTTCCCAATTGGGCACCATGGATAAACAGATCTTGAACACAGATAAAAACCTTCCTGGAAGAAACCGTAGCTACCCCAAATCCCTCCATACACTATACTAGGGCTTCTTAAACTTTTTTCATTCATGATCCCTTTTGCATTTCAGCAGTGTTCACTGGTGCTGCCTGGGCGTGATGGCATGTGTGGCACAAAGTGTGCATGCTTTGTGTTCAGAACCAAGGCTGCAGTGAAGTTACGCAATGCAACATGGGCAAGCACTGCCAGAAACACCTCAGATCCATTATGCATTTGATTTTGAATTTTGGGGCATTATGCATTCAGAAAACTTTCGCTGTTGTCAAAATTTTTCCAGGACAAGCACTGCAGACTAGCAGATATCGTCACACTCTTGCATTCCAAGGCAGCAGAGTACAAAGGAATGCAAACACAAACCTCGAAATTAAATAAATGTTGAATTTGTTCTTACTGCTTTTTTATTCCCTTCCCCACATGGGCAATAAAGAATCAAAGACAGGTTCTGAGTTGCTTCTGCATTTAGACCATAGAATCACAAATAGATAAAGAAGAAACCTCAGAGGCCATCGAATCCAACCCTCATTCTAAAGATGGGAAAACCAGAACCCAGAGAGAATAAGTTACTTACCTCAAGTCAAAATGTCTGAGGTGGGATTTGAACATATCTTCCTGGCTCTGAGTCTGGTGCCCTCTGACTATGCTACACTGCCTTTCTGAGAAATTATATTATAGGGGTGGCTAGGTGGCACAGTGAATAGAGCACCAGCCCTGGAGTCAGGAGGACCTGAGTTCAAATGTGGCCTCAGATACTTAACACAGAATTAGCCGTGTGACCTTGGGCAAGTCACTTAACCCCAATTGCCCTGCCTTCCCCTCTTCAAAAAGCAAAAAACAAAACATATTATAGAATGGGATAGCTGGAAAGGAAAGGACTTATGAAAGCATTTAGTCCAACTTCAATGAGAAAACTGAGGCGGGGACAGGGGAAGTCACTTTCCCAAGGTCACAAGGTGAGGGGCAGAGTCAAGGTCTCCTGATACCTAGACTAATAATCCTCAAACCATGCCACAATACCTCTATCATGTCATTTAAACAGTTCTCTACCTGAAATCATTCTTTGAGATCCAATGTTCCTAATATATCAAATATTTTAATCAGCTCAATTGTCGATGAACTTTCATATTTAAAAGAATTCACTGGTTTAAAGAAGTTGGGCTTTTAACAGGATTTCATGGGGATGTCTATTCTAGGTCAATTGTTCTATTGAGGCTTCTCTTCTTTCCAAAGGCTCTCTCTCCCCCTCCCACAACCCGACATTGTAATAAAGATATGAAGTTTAATTTAATTTAATAAGTTTTTGTTAAGTACAAGCTGCATGCCAGGGAACACAGAGACAAAAGCAAAACTGTCCTTGCCTTCCAGGAGCTTACCTTCTATCAGATAAGCAGAACAAGCCAGCCCACTGATATGTGCCTCATGCCGCAGTTAGGGTCCAACAGCCCTAGATGTTTGTCAAGATGAGCAAGGCATCAGCTTCACCGCCAGGCCTCTGAAGTCCAATGGTCACTGGATTTCTCAAGACCGTCCATAGGGTTTGAACTCTAATATGGACCTGACATCAGACTGACAAAGTGTCCTAACACTAAGTAGATGGGTAGACATGGGAGCATGGGTGGGTGGGAATGGGAACACAAGCACATGTGCGCGTGCGCACACACACATACACACACACACACACACACACACACACACACACACACACACTCCTCCTGTCTAGTCATCAGTCTCTAAATTGTCCCCTCTCCTCCATGTACCATGCCCACTCCCTCATTTCTCCACTGGACACAAATCAGGGCTTCTTAAACTTTTTCCACTTTTCTTAAACTTAAACCCAGAGTTTAAAAAATGCTGGACTAGATTATCCCCGAGGTCCCTTCCAAATCAAAAATTATATCATCTGCTGTCTCTCTCACCATTGGAGCACCCTCTTCCCCACTTATTTAAGTCTCATCCATCCTTCAAGGCCTGTCTAGAGTATCTCTCCCTCTCTAAACCCGAGCCCCATGAAGCCTTTTATGACTACTCCTATCCCTACTGGTGAGAGCCCAGGCCTCAATCTCCCCACCTGTAAAGTGAGGGGAATGATTAGACTAGATGGTCTCTGAGGGACCTTCTAGTTCTAAATCTAGGATGTGTGACCTTGGGTAAGTCCCTTCCACTCCCTGGCCCTCAGTTCATCTCAGCTATAGAATGAGAATGAGAGAGAGAGAGAGAGAGGGATAGAGCAGAGAGAGAGAAGGGGGGAGGGGAAATAGAGAGGAAGAGAGAAAGAAGGAGAGAGAAGGAAGCATGAAGAGAGACAAAGGGAGAGAAAAAGAGACACGGAGACAGAGAGAGAGAAGAGGGGGAGGGAAAATAGAGAGGGAGGGACAGAGAGAGAGAGGGAGAGAGGACAGAGAGAGAGAATATACTCTCAAGAATATTTTTCAGGAAGAATTGAGAGGATTTAAATCACAAAGAACACAAAGGACAGCACAAGAACACACACATCTACTGCATGAGCATTCTGCAAAGACCAAAAAAGAAAAGAGAACAAAGCAAACAAAATAAACTTCAAATGCAAACCCATCCCACACTATTCAGCAGTCCTAGAAATTAACTGGTTTGCATTTTTGTAGTAAGTTCGAATGTAACCTGGCCCCAGCTGCAGCCCAGCGCTGGTTCAGCTCTTTTCCCAAGCAGACTAGAAGGTCTTGCTTGTAATACACCATGTATTATGGCTCCTTTTGTTTCTGGAAGGTTTCCAGAAATAAGTGTAAGATGGGAAAAAAAATCCATCCTTTTCTAAGTCATAGGACCATAAAATGATCAATGTAGACCCGGAAGGGACCTGAGGCCCTCTAGTCCAACATTGTTCCTTTACAGAAAAGGAAACTGAGGTACAGGAAAGAAAGTGACTTCTCCAAGGTCATACACTAGCTCCAAAACTAGAAGAGACCTCAAAGGCCATCTAGTCAAACTCCTCATTTTATGGAGGAGGAAACTGAGCCCCAGGGAGGGGAAAGGACTTGCCCAAGGCCACACACAGAGTTACAGATCAAGAACTAGAAGGGTCTTTGGAGACCATATAGCCCAACCAGTAACCTCTCACTTCATATGTGGGGAAACTGAGGCCAAGGGAGGTAAAATAACTTGTCCAAGTTCCCATTGGCAGTTAGCAACAGAAGTGAGATCTGAATCCAGGTCCTCTTTCCACAGTATTGTGTTACTTGACAACAAAGGTCCACCGGTTCCTTCTTAATTCTTAGCTCCTGCACTCACCAGAACCCACTGGCATTGACTCATCTCTGTTTATCAAGATGAAGCCCCAAATCATTGTAACAGACTCCACGTTTGGCTCCAGGTAACTACAGGTGGTGATTATCAAGGGCAAAATCATCACCGTTATTATGGGCATCATTATTAATCTCCCAACATCTCACATGCTCTTCCCCTCTTCTCCTTTCACCTCAGGTACTAAAACAGCCTCCAAATCAGGCTCCCCTGCCTCAAATCTCTTCCCACTTCAATCTAGCCCCAAGAGAGTTACAGAAGGGATTTTCCTAAGTCATAGCTTGGACTACATCCCTTCTTCCATCAATAAACTCTAGGCGTTCCTCATCACTTCCAGGCCTCCAAACGGCCTCCATTGTCTCCAAATAAAAGGTTTTCTACTTGGCAATGGGCCATCTTCACAGCCTGGCTCCTCCCTACAATAGTCTTACACCTTAGTCCCCATCATCAGTGATATAATCCTCCTACCCTGACCTCTTTGCTGATCCTTGCATAGAACCTCTATCTTTGAGCTCTATGTCTTTCCACTGGCTCTCCACTAGCTCATCTTATTCCTCTGGCTTCCTTCAAGTCAGCTCAAATCTGACATTCTTCAAGAAGATTCTCCTGATCCCTCCAGCTATGAATGTCTTCCTCTTTCTGGTTATCTCCCATCTACTCTGTACACAGAACACCTGGCCCAGAGTCAAGAAGACTCATATGCATGAGTTCAAGGGCAGCCTCAGACACTTACTAGCTGTGTGACCCTAGGCAAGTCACTTTATTCTGTTTGCCTCAGTTTCCTCATCTCTAAATTGAGTCACAGAAGAAAATGGCCAATCACCCCAATACTTTTGCCAAGAGAACCACAAATGGGGCCATGAAGGGTCAGACAAGACTGAAAAACGACTGAACAACAACTCTGTTCCTGTGCATATCTTGTGCATCCCTAATTATTGCATGTTGTCTCCTCTATTAAACTCTGAGCTCCTTGAGGGCAGAGATTGTTTTAATCTTTCTTTGTATCCTCACAGTTTAGCGTGATTAGGGTTAGAGTTAGAAATCACTCAATAAATGCCTTTTGTTTGATAATAAAACTTATGACTTAGAAGGGAAAGAAACAAGACCTCTGTGGTACAGTAGATAGAGAACTGACCTTGGGACTGGAAAGAACAGTGGTCAAGTCCCAACTCTAACACAAATTTCCTGGATAATTCATTTAGCCTCACAGTTCTCTAGATGACCCACTAAGGCAGTGGTTCTCAACCTTCCTGATGCCGTGACCCTTTAATACTCATATGTGAGTGTATCTGCATGTGGCAGACCCGCCTGGAGATGGATAGAGGAGCCGTGTCTTGGTTCCTAAGACCATTGGAAATATGTGTTTTCCCATGGTCTCAGGCAACCCCTGTGACCCCTATGAAAGGTTCATTTGACCCCCAAAGGGGTCACGACCCACAGGCTGCACTAAGGCAAGGGTTCTTCACCCTGTTTTGTGTCAAGGTAACCATCAAGGTTGTGTCAAGGCTGGTAAAACCTACAGAACCTTTCTAAGAGTAATGTTTTTAACTAAATAAGATGCCTAGGATTACAAAAGAAACCACATATACTGAAATACAGTTATCAAATTAAAAACAAATTCTCAGGCCACAGCTAGAGAACTCCTATTTTATGGCTATAATTTTTGGAGAAGGCACTGACAGAAGGAGTAGTTCCTTTTATCAGTGAAATAACATGTCCTATCCCAGTTTCCTATCAACCAGAACAACATAGATTTGGACTTAGAGCTCTTCAACTGTCCAAGTCGCAGGAAACTTCCTTTCAACTGACCAACACTCAAGAATATTTTGGAAGAGTTTCCTATTGGATGCAATTGAATGTTCTTTTTTTTTTTCTTTTTTCTTTTTGGAGGGGAAAGGCAGGGCAACTGGGGTTAAGTGACTTGCCCAAGGTCACATGGCTAGTACATGTTAAGTGTCTGAGGTCAAATTTGAACTCAGGTCCTCCTGACTCCAGGACGGGTGCTCTATTCACTGCACCACCTAGCCAGCCCTATTGAATGTTCTTTAAAGGGAAATTGACTATAATGCCCTGGTAACCCAACATCACCAATGATCCTGTGATGCAGAGCAGAAGCACTGGGTTACAATCAGAAGAAGTATGATAAGAGGCACTCAATCAAAAAAAGAAGGTGAAGAGAGCAAAGTGGTCCTGGAAGCAGATCCACTCTCAGTAACAGCTCCTGGGCCAATCTGTTCACATCTCTAAGGTTCAGAGACATTGCAATTCTAAGATTTTGCTTCATCTCCCTTCCCAATTATAGATAACAACAAACATCAATAATAGGACTTTTTAAAAAAAAATTTTTCCAAGATAACTTTCATTCCAGAAGGCTGATCATACCTCACCCCACCCCCAGCCAGGCAGAAAGGACAAAATGAAAAGTCAAAGATATTCACAAACTTTGCAAATGACGCAGCAAATGGGGCACTGTGAAAGGCACCAACTTTTTAATGCATACTGAGAATTCACTCTTCTTACCTGCTTTACAACTGCTTCCCTCCCCATAAATAATCATTTCTCAAATTGGAAACTGAGAGAATGCCCATCCATTGGGGAATGGCTGAACAAGTTGTGGTATATTAATATAATGGAACACTATTGTGCTAAAAGAAATAATGAGCAGACAGACTTCAGAAAAACCTTAAAAGACTTATATGAACTGATGAAGAGTGAAATGAGCAGAACCAGGAGAACGTTATACATAGTAACAGCAACACTGTATGATGATCGACTATGATAGACTTAGCTCTTCTCTGAAATACAATGACCCAAAACTCCTGATAGCAAAAGCTATCCACATCCAGAGAAAGAACTATTAGACATATTTTCATTTTATTTTTTATTTTTCCCTTTTGGTCTGTTTCTTCTTTCACAACTGTGACTAAGATGGAAATATGCTTTACACAACTGCATATAGATAACCTATATTAAATTACTTACCATTTTAAGAAAGGGGGAGGGGAAGGAGAAAAATGTGGAACTCAAAATTTTGTAAAAAAAAATGAATGCTAAAAATTGTCTTTATATATAATTGGAAAAAATAAAACACTATTTAAAATAATAAGAAGAATTTTTCCAAACTACAACCTGAGTACATGGCAGGCTACTTTAATGGGGGGTGAAGGGAGTATGGGGAGGAAGATATTCTATTTGAATCCAACTACTGTAGTATAAATGGCTTTTTCAACATTCAATTCATTTTTCCTTTCTGACACTGCCTGAGCCATTAGGACATAACTAAGTGAGGAAAATGGGATGTGGTTCAATAGGCTGCATTTGGTGGTAGATAATCTCCCCAACTGCTTTATCTCGGAGATAATCAATCCAAAGCAAGATTAAAAGTGAAAAAGTTACTCAAGGTAAAAATGCTAGGAGTAACACTGTAGATTGGAAATAATAAAGAAAAAATATATTCTCTATAATATAAGCAAGGGAGAGATACAGTATGTAAAACCAAACATATATGAATAGATGAGACCAACTTCTAATTTGTACTCACTACATAAAACACAAGAGTTGGGGGAGGGGATGGAAAGAGAGAGGAAGGGGGGAAGAAAGAGGAGGGAAAGGAGAAAAAGGAGAGAAGGAGAGGGGGAGAGAGTAGGAGCAGGAAAAAGAGAGGGATGGGGAGAAGGAAAGAGAAAGGAGAAGGGGATGGAGAATAGAGAAGAGAGAGAAAGGAAGAGGGAGAAAAGTGGAGGAGGGAGAAAAGGAGAGGAAAGGGAGAAAGAGAGGGAAAAAGCAGGGAAGGGAGAGGAGAGGGACAAGGAGAGAGGGAGGAAAAGAAGAAGGAGAAGAGGAGAAGGAAGGAGAAGGGAAGAGGGGGAAATGAGGGAGGGGTATTTGATAGTGCAAAGTAGTGGTGGCACCTATATGAAGTCCCTAATGGCCTTCCATCCAGTAGCGAAAAAGGTTTCAGATTGTGTAAAGGCAGGAAAAGCTGCTCCAGAGGGCTGTATGCAGTGCCTGTGGACCACACTAGGCTGGTTCAAGTAGTCAGGATTGGGAGGTCCATGTTCGTGTTTCTTTTTATGAGAAAGTGAGTGCCACTGACCTATTACCCTACCTTTACTGCTTCAGAATCCTTTGGATGGCATCTGTGTTATTAAGCTTAATATATTATCAGTTAAAAAATAATGACAAACTTCAACTATTTCGATGTTCAAGAATGAAGCAAGCTCTAAGTCCCCTCAAGCATCTATCATTTCAAAAAAATATAGACATGAACACTCTTAGCTAAATTTTGCACTTAATCAGAAAGTCAGGAGTCATATAAATTCTTTTCTGGGAGATAGTGGACTGGGAGCCAGCAGCCATCCCCTTCTGAATCATTTGTTTCCATGGAATAATACATTTCTCAGTGTCTTACTCGAAAGATTACAGACAGAAAATCGATTCTTAGGTTCCCAAGCATAGTTTGTAATTATAGCTAAAATGTATAATCAAAACTGAAAGATGACATATACATTCAAGTGTTATCAAACAATGATTAAGCGTTGATTGGAATGTCTATTGACTACAGCTAATCTCTTAGCACAATCCTGGCTGTCTGCCAGATTGCCTCATTCCAGAGACAGTCATCTCTCCTAAAGAAATTCTTCTTCAGGCAATTAGCTAATACTGCCTAACTCAGAGGTTTTATTTAGACTGATGCCCGTTAGGCATTTGGGGCAAATGTGGGGAATTAAAGCTCATTTGTATTTTTCCAAAGCTTTAATGCCTCATAGGACTATGAATAGTCAACAGGCAGCATTTGCTCCCATCTGCAAATTAATTTCCAACAAGGCATCTTGTCTAGGTTCCTGTATGTGTTTTTGGTAAAAAGATGGGTCATCAAAGTTCATATGTCATACAGAGTTCCCCTAGGGAACTAATTTTACCAAAATCTAAACATATTCCCTCCCCCCTCCGAGGTGGGCCATGTGAAATTTCACAGGATGGATAGAATGCAAGCATTGTTGGTTAAAGACACTTACAATTAGAGACTGGTTCATTACTGATGCTCAAACAACATCCCCTAGACCAATAATGAGCAACTTACCAGAATTCCTCTTTGACACAAACTTCAGATTTGTGCTGACTACTGAACAGATCACAAGAGCCAAGAGAATTGGTGGCTTCATCTTTCATATCCAAGGGTAGCTGAAAAAAAAATAAACAAGAACATGAAGTCTGTATCACAGCTTGTTGTCTTGCCAAAGCTATAGCTAAGTCTCCACATTTCTCAAAGACAAGCTATAGCTTAATTTGGGGGTTTATAACTGTATTTTTATGCAAAGGTGGGAAAACATGAAGGTTCAAAAGAACAGTTTATGAATAACTCATCCCTTTGTACCAAACCAACACTTGATCTCCTTGCCAGGGAGACAGATATAGCAGCCAAATGAAACACCAGCTTAGAATGTAAACACATTTATAAAATCTTAAAACGTTGAAGAGTATGAGCAGTATAACCTCATAAAACAGCCAGCTAGAAGAAAAAAAAAGTAAGCAATAAGATTGGTCAAAGACCAAATTAAACCAGATCATCCTAAAGACCAGGTGAAACCAAGATAATAACAAAGAGACCAAAAAGATGGAAAAGATCTGTCAAAGATTTCTAGAACGCATTCCTTTCTCCATCAAACAACACTGGAGCCATTACAGTGGTCCTCTTAATTTTACAACCCTGTACTGCACAAGGAAGTCAAAACAAGGGAAGTGTGAGCTAGAGGCAGCATACTTCTAGTCACAGCTAGCACTTAAAGGTTTGCAATGTTATCTCACTTGAGTCTCAGAACAACCCAGGGAGGTACGTGTTATTAACCTCCCCATTTTACAAATGGGGAAACTAAGATTGAAAAAGGAGAAGTGATTTGTACATGTCCCAAGTATATAAGGCAGAATTTAAACTTGGGTCTTCCTACCCACTGTCTTACCTAACTGCTTTAAGCATAATTTTGACTGCAGTGAGGGATTGGTTCTCAACCTATCTGCAACAAAGGAAGATACTAAAAATTGGAGGCAGGAATCATAGACGATATTTGGATGGAAGAAGGTGAACAAGACAGCAATAACTCATACAAAGAGATAGTGTTTTTCACTGGTCAAAATTCAGAACCAAAATTAAGGAGTTTTGCTGCTGATAGATATACACAATAAAGGCTAGAATGTGTCAAATGAGTGGAAAACAAATAACTTTCATCTTTGCTTACCTTGTATTCTGGCTCGAATTCATCTGCATGACAAGCAGAGAGAATCATGGAAATTTCTTATCCTAAGTCAGATTGTCTAGGACAGTGGTTCTCAACCTATGGGTCATGACCCCTTTAGGGGTCGAATGACCCTTTCACAGGGGTCGCCTAAGACCATCAGAAAACACATAGTTTTGACGGTCTTAGGAACCGAGACACCTCTCCTCTTTCCGTCTCCAGGCAGGTCCACCCACTTGCAGATACACCCACATACGAGCATTAAAGGGTCGCAGCATTAGGAAGGTTGAGAACCACTGGTCTAGGACAAAGAACAATTATCTCAGCCCAGATACTGAGCAAAGAAGACTGAATCTTCTGGGAACATTCTGCTAATTTCTCCACGTCTTGGGTGTTCTGGTACTACAGAGACAGTTTAATGTTCTTTCACAAGAACTAACCCTGACCCAAGGACTACTGGTTTGGGGAGTACCTTTAGACAACTGCTATTGCTATTATATAGGCTTTATAGTATGCACAGAGTACGCTGTAGGGAGGTAAATTACAAGACAAAGAATATGGGGAGAAAGAATTAGTAATGGCATGCCAGGTGGCGCTGGGGATAGAGTACTGGACCTGGAGTCAGGAAGACTTAGGTTCAGATATGGCTTCAGACACTATCTGTGTGACTCTGGGTAAGTCACTTAACTTCAATGTTCTCATCTATAAAATGGGGATGGTAACAGCACCTACCTTATAGGGTTATTGGGAGACTCAAATGAGATAATATATCTCTTCAAACCTTAAGGTGCTTTAAAAGTGCTAACTAATACAAGTATGCAACCTGTGGGAAAAATGAGATAATATCTGTCAAACACTTTGCAAATACAAAAGTGTCATACAAATGCTAGCCATTGTTATTATTGTTATTACTACATTAACCAAACAATGACATATCCTAGCATTCCCAAAGAAACAACAGTTAACATTCTGGAGAGCAATTTGAAACTATGCCCAAAGAACTATAAATCTGTGCATACCCTTTGACCCAACAATACCATGACTAGGTCTATAGTCCAAAAAGACCAAAGAAAATGGAAAAGGAATTCTATGTACAAAAATATAACAGCTCTTTACGTAGTGGATAAAAACTGAAAACTGAGGGGATACTCACCAACTGGGGAATGGATGAACAAGTTGGTATATGATTGTGATGGAATACTATTGTGCTTTAAGAAATGAATATAGAGATGATTTCAGAAAAACCTGTAAAGACTTACATGAACTGATGCAGAGTGAAGGGAGAAGAACCAGGCAAACATTGTACATAGTAATAGCAACATTATAAGATGATCAGCTGCAATTAACTTAGCTTTTCTGAATCATACAATGATCCAAGACAATCCCAAAGGACTCACAATTAAAAATGCTCTCAGCCTCCAGAGAAAGAACTGATGGAGTATGAACGCAGATCAAAGCATACCATTTCTCACTTTATTTTTCTGTGGATTTTTTGGTCTGTGTTTTCTTTCACAACATGATTAATATGGAACTATATTTTGCATTATTGCACATGTATAATCTATTTCAAATTGTTTGCTGTCTCAGGGAGCAGGGAGGAGAGGAAGAGAATTTGGAACTCAGCATTTTTTTTAAATGATGTTTAAAAAATTTTTACATGTAATTTGGAAAAAATAATTGCAAAAAAAGAAACAATGGTTAATGGAACTGTTTGGTAATTAATTAGTAAATCCTCTCACCATGATGATCAGCAGGAATTAACCCCAAAAATGGCAGCTTTAGGAGATATGAGTAAATGAAGACCAAGTTTGGAGCATACTAGTGAGCAGAGAAACACCTAGAGCAGCTCATGTGTCCTCAGCAGTGAAAACACCAACCTCAGTAACTCTAAATGCAGTCGTGCTTCTTAAAGATGGAATATTAGCATTCTTTTCAGAGAGGCAACCTTGTCAGATGAGTGGGGATGTCTTGAAGTGTGAGTTGAAATAGGCAACAGGGCTGATACACAGGCAGTACAGAGATAAGGCAAAGGAACATGGATGATTACTGGAGAGCCCCAGGGGACCTGCTTATGATGCTACACAGACAGGGAAAGTACAACACTCATAGACTATAGGACTGGAAGTCTTTCAGAGCTGGAGAGTCAATTTCCTAGTGCAGAAAATGGGGGAACACTCATGTAAAGTTTCTAACTATCTCTCATGAGAAGGGAAAGAAGGCCCTGACTTTGTGTTAGGATTGCAGAAGCTGCCACAGAGAAATGTAATCAACGGGACATTGCCTATGGGCCAATTTAGGCTGGCTCAAGGTCACAGGATTGGGACTATAGGCCAGGAGGATGCTGGCAAGCATTATAGCTTATTATTTATAGAGCTACCTCTTCATAAGCAAGATGATCAGCTTCAGCCAGTCAGTCAGCAAATGCTTACTAAGTACTTAGTACATGTCAGACACTGTGCTGGGGATACACAGAAAGGCAAAAGACAGGCCCTGCCCTCAAGGAGCTCCCAGTCTATTGGAGAGAGACAACATGCAAACAGCTACGTACAAACAAGATACAGACTGGATAAATTGGAGATTATAAACAGAGGGAAGGCACCAGAACTAATAGGGACTGGGAAAGACTTCCTATAGAAGGCAGGATCTTAGCTGAGACTTGACAAAAGCTAGAAAAGCCAAGTGAGACTAGCTATTCAGAATTAATACATTTGCTCCTGTATCTAAAGGAAGAGTATATGGGAAGGAGAACATGATGGAAGAAATCAGAATGGCCGTGCAGGATTCTAAAACATCTCAATATGGGTCACTATAGTCAAACAAGAAATAAGCCTGGATTGCTCCCACTTCACTGCAGAATGTGAAGAAGTTCTGCTAGGAAATAGCCTAGCCAGTAAAGCCATCCCTCCTGGAAAGGAAAGTCAAGTCCAGAAAGGGAAACAGAACTTGGGATCAGAGACCACAGCAGCCTCATGAAAGAAGAGCAATGGCAAAACACAGCGAATGGTGTCAAGCTATGTTGTCTCAAGAACGTGAACTATATAGTCACATGAGGAGTAAGTAGATTTGAAAGGAGAATCAGGCATTAAGACATAAGAACCTGAGAGCCATTAAACTGGCATTGAGAAATGCTGTTGAGGTGGAGTGGGATACTCCTGGACCTCAATAAAGTTAAGTTTTACTTCACCCACTCTTCCTTGGTCTTCCCCAAACCTCAAGCAGCAGTGACTATAAGGAATTAAGATGTAGAGTGCCCTGCTGTGTTTGGGTAACAGATCATAAGTGATTGCTGTATTCCAGTTATCTATGAGAGATATTTTAAAACATACTTCTTCAGCCTTTATTGGGATTAGGCTTCTGTGAACGAGGTAAGAACTGGTCATATATGAGTAACATTGCTATGAGTTTGAAGTTACCTAAGAGAATCATGGGTATTGAAAAGAAGATAGGTACCATGACTCTAGGGTGTCCAGACACACCAAATGTTAACAGCTAGGATTGAATGAGATCAACTCCATCCTGCTCCAAGTATAAGCAGAATACTATAGGCAGCCATCTGAGACACAAAACCTGGATGTCCTGACAATTCAAACTTTTATACAAAGGTCTATATGAAGACTGAAGCCAAAGGCGACAGAAAGCATCAAAGGGGCAGTGACAGCTCCATCTCAATAGCAGATCCAGAGACATTTGATTTGAGAGTCTCCAGTGCCTGAGGAATGAAAGAATCATTTAAGGAAGAAACTTGGGTAGGACTGGTACACTCTGACTGGGAAGTGGAGTTTGGTCAAGAAGCAAGTCTACTCAATGACTGAAATCTTTTTCAAGAGTAATCCTTAAAGATTTTCCTCTGGGGTATGAAAGACTTTAGACACCATCTGAAAGAGCTATTCACCATTGGGATCACAGAATTCCTTCACACAAAGATTATGTCGGTTCTTCTTCACCTTGTATCAGAGGTCGACATCAGAATCCTTTGTCCCAAACAACTAACTGACTTAGGGTTAGAAATTTCCAAGAGTTTCTTGTGTTGCCATGCAAATGAACTTGGCCCAGAAAATAGGGGTAAGGTAGGGAAGCTTGAATCCCAGTCTCACAGACTATATTTTGGCAACACTTCGCTATCTCCATACACTGCAAATTTGTATGACTATTTATCAGTTTTATGAATCTATAAAAGAATAATTTACACACTTATTGATGAGTAATAGCTCACATTTGCATATTGTTTTGAAGTTTGCAAAGCACTTTATATACTCATTTGAATTTCTCAAAAACTCTATAAGGTTGATACTATTAGTATATTCATTTTACAGAAAAGAAAACTGAGCCACACAAGTGTTAACTGAAAATAAGAGAAGAAAACAAACAGGCCTTTAGAAGTCATGTTCTAGGACGGACCACAAACAAAGGATATACCTTTTACAGTGTTGGTGCTAGAAGGGACCTCAGCAGTCATCTGGTTCAATTGCTTCACTTTACAGATGAGAAAGGTAAAACTCTGAGGTATTAAGTTACTTGCCCAAGGTCACACTGAAATCTGAACCTGAGTTCTTTAACTCCCAACTCAACATCTTTCACTCACATAAATTCTATCCACCTTTCTGTCAATTAAGATTCCACTACGCTTGTAAACTAAAAGTAAATATTTTTTTTAAAAAACAGAATAAAAGAAAGAAAAACATAAACAAATAAATAAGTGGATAAATAAATAAAGCAACACATATGTGTAAGTAATTACACTGTTCCTGGGGGGAAAAAAGATTCCACTAAGCTTCTTACTTGTTGACAATTTGAAAAGAACATTGAATTCAGGATAGCAAGCTCACCTAAAGCCTCTCCTCCAACGATCTGTCTTCCATGTATATATTAAAACCATAAAACATTCTTTGATAGATGCAGTAGAGATAACTTTGTTACATGATCTAATCATTAGAATCAGAAAAGATCTACAAAAGGGGAATGTATGCTAGTCAAAGGTGGCATTTAACGCCATGGAAGATGTCTTAGCACAGAGTCCAAATAGAAGAATTCCCAATAGATAGTTAGCTCCTTGCAGTTATTCCTCATTGTGGATGACGTGATTTCATGAAGTCCTAGAACTTGCAGAGCCTCCCAAATGAAATCCATTATCATTCTAAATTATTTAACCTATCTATCCATTTGGGCAAAACCAATGCCTGTCAGCAGCAAATTCCCCCAGCTTTGGTATAAATTTTGGCAAGCAAAATACTTTGCTGTCTTACCATACTTCAAACTCAAATGCCTTGTAGCAAAAGTTCTATGATGTGTCTGTGAATGGACAGCCCAATGAGCTGGTTCATCTATGTATGTATCTTGGACAGTCGCTGAAAATGGACAATGAAAGTAAAAAAAAAAGAGGAAGAAAGCAAGGTGGGTTGCACTTAGGAAATTCAGAAGCACTTCCAAGGACCCCAAGTTCATTTTTGAAACAAAACTTCATATTTTTAACATCAATATTTTTTTGATGAAACTGCAAATTATGGAATAGAATACTACTTAAGGAATTAAAAGTGAACATCAATGAAAGGAGAGAGATATGGTGGTGATGAAGACACTATCTCAAAATACCAACAATGTACTGACAAAAAAGGAATAGACAATATCAAAGAAACACACAAGTTCCAAAGGATTTGGGTTAGAGCTTTTCTTTGTAGAAGCCAAAAAAAGCTAATGCAATCTGAGGCTGCAGAAAGAAAGGCACAGATAGCTTCTGGGAATGAGTAGCTGATATTCTCTTTCTACTCTACCCTGGTTGGTCATATTGCATCTGGAATACTACTATGTGCAAGTCTAGATCTCAGTTGAAAAAGGATATGAATAAGCTGGAGAAGATCCAGAGGAAGAAAACCACAATGGCTAAGGGTGTCAAACAGTCCATGTCATGTGATGATTGGCTGAAACACTTGGGGTTGGTAGCCTGAAGGAATCAATGAGGAAGGAAACAAGTATTTATTAAATGTCTACTATGTGACAAGCACTTTACAAATATCATCTAGTTTGATCCTCACAACAATTCTGTGAGGCAGGTGCGATTCTTATCCCCATTTTACAGCTGAGGAAACTGAGGCAAATTGAGGTTAAGTGACTTGCCTAGAGTCACATAACTAGTCAGTGTCTGAGACTAGATTGAAACTGAGGTCTTCCTCATTCCAGAACATATATTCTATCCACTGTGCTACCCAGATGCCTCTGTTCAGTCACTTTTCAGCTGTGTTCGACTCTCTGTGACCCCATTTGAGGTTTTCTTGGCAATAGTACTAGAATGGTTTGCCATTTCCTTCTCCAGTTCATTTTACAGATGAAGAAACTGGGGTTAATTGATTTGACTGGGGTCACACAGTCTGAGGCCAGATTTGAATTCAGGAAGATGAGTCTTCCTGACTCCAGGCTTCACACTGTATCCACTACAGCGCCACCTAGCTGCCCTCAACTGCCTCTAAGAGAAGTAAAAATTCAGAGGATCAGGCTAGCCATATTCAAGGTCTTGAAAAGCTATCACATGGAAGAGAAAACTCATTTTATCTTGTTGACCCTAAAGAGCAGCAACAGAAGAAATGGGAACAAGTTGCAAAGAGGATAATTTAGGCTTAAAGTAAGGGATAACCCTGTAATAATAAGAGTTTTCTAAAAGTGGATTAGGCTGCCTCAGTAGTTTCTGGGCACCCATACACTGGGGGTTGGATGAGTCTTCATTCAGTATATGTTGAGCTATATAACCAAAGAAATCTCTTCCAACTCTAAAATTCTGTGGTTCTTTGATGACATCTCTTCACACAGAATATACTTCTCTGATCTCGTCTGAAAAGTGGCAAAAACAAGAAAAATGGGTTTTAGAAGACTTTGTAAAGTACTCTCCTTTATATTTGTGACATCATAAATAATTTTTGCCCAGAACACAAATTACAGATATGTGAATGACATGCAGAGGTAAATTATTGGTAAGAGTTCCAAGACTATTTCTACCCTCTTACCCAAATGACTTTCCATTCTTTATGAAGTTAAATACTCAACATCTGAGTCTGAACCACATAACCATCATTAGAAAATCACAAGAATTAGGCCACTTTTCTCCTCTTTTGACTGATTAGATCTAGCATATGTTAATTACTTGGACCTGGATAAGCGTTTCACATCACTTACTGTGATGAACTTTCCTACAGAAAAGCTCATTCATGCCAAAAACATTTATTGAGCACCTACTAAATATTCTATACTATGTCAGATGCAAACCAAGCAGATCAATAGTGAATTTAACTGAATTTGTCGATCTAAAATTGCTTTCTAATTTCAGGGGTCTTCCTATGTAGTCAGAGAAAAAAGACATGCATTATAAAAGTGAGTCCAATGCTAAGGGCAAAGGGAATGTCAGGATCAAGTGTAGTGTGACAAACTAATATGATGAACAGATGATTTACATTTCCCTTTACAAGTGAAAATTGGTAAAACTGTCAATACAAATTGTCAAACAGATCAATACAATCCATCTCTCAGTAATATCCATCAGGAAGCCCACTGGGCAATAAAAGTAATGGCTGGAACCAAAGTTGAATTTGAAGGACAGGAACTGGGTTTTGACTTTAGGGTGCCATTTACTGTGTAACTTTGGGCCTCAGTTTCCTCATCTGTAACAGTGAGTGTGTTGGACTGTATGGCCTTGAAGTTTCCTTCCAGTTCTAGACCTAAGACCCCAACATAAAGTTCCACAAATGTTTGTATACTCTAAGTGTCATAAGCAGAAACCCGTAGAAATCTTATATTCACATTTTTTTCTAGTCATTGCACAGGAAACTTACCGCTATTTGAAGAAAGCATATGGGAATTACGCAGAATGCTTTTATTCAATTTTTTCGAAGTTATCAGTCCCCTATTGTTCCTGAAAATTTTTTGCTCCTAACTTGAGCTATCATGATGTAAGGACTCTTATTCCTTAATTCCACAATTCCTCTTTGGGACTTCATGCTTTTGTTGACTCCCCAGGGTTAGCATGTTCATCCCCAAAAGACTATGGAAACATTTGAAAGGATGCAGGCTGTGTGACAATGGCTAAGGAAGGCATTAGTATTCTTTTTTTCTTAACCTCTCCTGGGAGTCCCAAATCCTGAGAGGAGTTGGGCCATCTTGACAAGAGAATTCAAAAATGTAATTGAACTAAATCTTCTGACAGATAATTGTAATGATGGTGTTATGCTCTGATGATTTGATTTTCAAGTGTAGCCTTGCAAATTACTTTCTCCATTGTACTGTTTTCAGCCATTTTTATTGGTCTGGGTATGTCTGACCACTGTTTCATGCTGGGTTGTTTTAAGTACTTCTAACTACAATCTCTGGGCTCTAGAAACCAAAGAAAGTTTTACTTATGTATCAATTTTGACACAACTAATAGTCCTGGTGGAAAAGCCAGTTAGACTACAAGGGAACAAGAGGTTTAGTCATTCCTTTCATCACACCATCAGAGGTCATTGTTGCTTATCAGCATTTTAATACCTAAAAATTTATTAACAATAATTCCAATTGGTTATTTATTCCTAACTACAATAAAATCTCAGCTCATCAGAATTTCCCCTAGTACACTCCTCCCCAAGCCCACCTACTCTCTACTTTACTCAATTTTGAATACAATGCCATCAAAACTATATCAGCCCCAAACTACAGGGTGCAACCTCTGTGAGAGGAGGAGCTGTTTTATTCTGGCTTCTTATCCCTGGCATCTAGCACTGTGTGTGGCACATAGTAGGTGCTTTGAAAAAGCTTATTCAATATCAGGAAGCTTGATAGAGAAAACAAAAAAGCAACCTCTAGGGACAGCTCTGTGGGGAGAACATATTCATCAAAGTCTACTAAATTTTCTTCAATAACTGACACATATACAATAATAATCTACAAGACCTTCGATCAATAAACAATTATGCAGTTATGTTCACTACCCTCCTCTAGTGCCCCCTCAGACACTGGGGCAGGGGAAAAGACAGGCACCTTCCTTTCTCTCCCAGTGCCACTTCCAGACCCTCCTTTTGCACCATTGGTACATATACCATTCTTTCCACAGACCTGTTATCTACCTGATCACCTAGTCATTCTCCTGACTCTGTATTTCTTCAAGGATTTCTGTACCTGTCTCATTGTCTCTCTCCACTCTAAGCTATTCCTTTATTCTTTCTGCTGTCCAGATTTACATTAAATGCCTCTTCAAATGCTATGCCTGCCCCCACCCCTCTCATTACCCTCAGCAGCTCTGACTTCCATCCACACTTTACATCTGCCTCCCTCACAGTGGTCCCATCACAGACTTCAACCTCACCAGTGACTTTGAATCCTGAAATTCTGCTCCCTAATCACAATCTCCTATACTGCCATCTTTCCCACTATATCTGTTATCCTATATTGGTTCTTTTTCCTCAATGCAATGCCCAGAGCCCAGATACATGCTGAAGGAGGAATGGGACTGCATCCAAATCAAAGCTGCTGCTGGTTATTAACTAGACCCCAGGCGATAAAGGAGACAGGCCATGCTAGTAACAGTAGCTAATGTTTATCTAACACTTCAGATCAGTGGTTCTCAACCTTCCTAATGCCACTACCCTTTAATACTCATATGTGGGCGTATCTGCATGTGAGCAGACCCGCCTGGAGACAGACAGAGGAGTGGTGTCTCGGTTCCTAAGACCATCGGAAATATGTGTTTTCCCATGGTCTTAGGAGACCCCTCTGAAAGGCTCATTTGACTCCCAAAGGGGTCGCGACCCACAGGTTGAGAACCGCCGCTTTAGATAGTTATCTAACGCAAAGCTCTTTACACATATGTCATTTTAGCCTCAGAACAACCCTGGGACATACCTGCTATCATTATCCCATTTTACTGATGACATAACTGAGGAAAACAATCCTCAGTCACGCCGCTAATAAGTGTCTGAGGTCTCATTTGAACACAGGTCTTTCTGACCCTAGGTCAAACAGTCTATGTACTGCACCACCTAGTGGCTCCTAGTAATCAATGCAGCAGTGAAGCTAAGAAACCATCCCCTTGACTGTATATGAAGGAAAGAACATGATCAATTATTGAGTAGAGAATAGAATACTAGTAGTAGCATAGGCTGGGAAAAGGTTGTGGGTGGAGTGAGAAAAAAGAGAAGGTCCTGAGCTGAAAACAGAGACAGAAAATGTATCAGTGACTTGGAGAGGCTTTGAACTTGTGAAGAAAATCAGAAATGGAAGCTGCCAAGAGAAATCTGGAAGAAACCATACACTTAAAACTTGGGGAAAATACAGTTGAGATTCATTCTTAAAAGGAGAGACTGAGGGGGCCCTTAGAAGGAACTGTTCTAAAATAGATAAAAATGGTCAGAGATAACTATCAAGGGGAAAAAAATTCAAGTTATCAACAACCATATGAAAAAATGCTCCAAATCATTAATAGAGCAATGCAAATTAAAACAGCTCTGAGGTTGCACATCCATAAGACTGGCAAAAATGACGATTAAAATGGCAACTATTGGAGGGGCTAAAGAACTAGAACGTTAACACCCTGCTGGTGGAGCAGACATTCTTGTCCAGATATTCTGGAAAAAAGTATACCCCAAAAGTCATTCAATTATGACCCAGCAATACCACTACCAGGGTTATGTACAAAGATATCTACAACAGTACTTTCTGTGTTGTTGCAAAGACCTGGAAACAACATGAACACCCATCAAAAACCGAAATGGCTGAACAAAAGAAGGTGTCTGAAGGTGATGCGATATTACTGTGAGATAAGAAATAATCAAAGGGCCGGATTGAGAGAAACCTGGATATGAAATGGCCCAAAAATGAAGTGAAAAGAATGAAGATTACTATTTATACAATTATCTCAGTGCTATACAGGAAAAACCAGTCTGAAAAACTTAAGGATTCTACCAATTATGACTCCAGAAGACTAATGATAAAGTATGCTTCCCATCTCTTGGTAAAGGGGTCATAAGATCATCAATTTAAAGCTTCAAAGGACTTCACAGACCACCAAGTGTAACCACTTAATTTTACAGGTGAATAAACTGAGGCCCATGGAGGTGAAGTGTCTTGCCCAAGGTCACACAGGTAGTAAACATGATTGATAGTCACTGCAGAGAAAGACCTAAAGAACAGGAGGACTGGCCAATGAGCACCCAATCCTTAGAGCAACATGCTGTGCTTGGAGGCTTCATAAGCCCTCCTCCAGGAATGCAAGATGGAGAGGCCCTTTCCCTCCCAATTTCTGTCCCCCTCCTAGCCAATATGTCCTGTAGATTTATTGCACTGTCACCAAAAGTCTTTTAATTGGCTGCTAAGCCAGAATGGATATGCATACAAAAGGTAGACAAACTCTGGTTTCCCTAGAGATGAGAGAGAATAGATCTGCTGTTAAGTCTCTTGGGTTAGGGATGAGGCAACAGTTGCAAGGGCCTGCCACTAAATGCCACATCTCCTACCCAACCTCCACGTAGATGGTGCTTTTGTGTCTTTGGTCTTTAGTCTCTGGTCTCTGCTGTGTTCTTTTCTGATCTAAAGTAAGAGAGTACTGGAGACTAAAAGGACTCTAGCCCAGGGTTGGGGAACTTGCGGCCTCAAGGCCACATGTGGCCCTCTAGGTCCTTGGGTGATGCCCTTTGACTGAATCCAAACTTCACAGAACAAATGCCCTTAATAAAGGGAATTGTCCTTTCAAACTCGGACTAAGTCAAAACGCTGTACTTGAGGACTAGAGGGCCACAGGTTCCTCATCCCTGGACTAGGTTAGGATTTTGTGAGCTTCACAGAAGAATCATCAACAGCCCCCTAAACAGCCAGAGCAGTGAACTGATCAAGTCCTTATGTTGAGCAAGCAAGGAAGTCCATTGGCTATGTCATAGCCAGCAGTAAAATCCAGAATGAGAATACTCTTCTCAATTAGCCTCCACCACCTAGACTGGTACCAGAGAGTTTGGGGTATGTTCTAAGGACCAGTCAGTTCCTCTACTGCACATATATTCTCAGATACAACCACTACAACACTAATTTGTTTAGCCTGATTGTATTTACTTGTTATAAGAAAGGGCTTTTATTTAGGAAGACTGAACTGTGGGGGAAGATGAGGGAGTAGTAATAGTGATATAAAATAAAGAAAAAACATGAATGAATCATTTAAAAAACAAAAGACAGCAGAAGCACATACGTTCAGGGAAATAGACAATGTTATGGAATCTGAAGATCTTCCCTGCCCCTAGGCCCTTTGCTTAAGTGGCTCTGAGAACCTTCCCCTATTTCAAAGTATACTCTGCCCCCTAATAGGGTGAATGTGGTCACATTGAGCCTGTGGCAGGAGGCTTGTTTTTCGGGATGCCAGAGCCTTGTTGTTTTGTGATTGGGCAGTGGGTCAAGAGGGCTGTGACATTCTCTGATACAGGAGAAGGCTATATATACACCCTGATGTGAGGTTTTGCTTTGGGGCTCACTTTGAGAAGAGTTGTGTGATTTGGCCAGACAAGACTCTGGGAAGCCATTGAGCACTACCCCCCCCCACACACACACCCCTCCCCCCGGCTTTCAAAAACCCAGATGTTGGTGATTCCCTCTCTGGTAACTGAATAGGAATGGATGTAATGGTCAGATGGTTGGAAGCCTGTCTGCTGACATGTTTCTCTATCTGCTTGTAACTTCTGCTTGTTAACTTGTGTTTATATTCTCTGAAGCTCAGGGTGCTGATTTTTTCCGATGAACTAGGTGAATGATATGTGTTTGATTGATTAAAGTGACACTGTTAACCCATTTTGAGTTGCTTTCCTTTAGAAAAGCAGATCTAAGAACCTGTGCTAGCAGCCACCCTGGGTATGCTAGGGTGCTTGCTGATACAGACAATCAAAGCAATGTTGGTATTACCACATTAAAATTAATATTTAAAGCTACTAATACTGATGCCACAGTGATTTTTCTTTTTTTTTTTTGGAGGGCAATTGGGGTTAAGTGACTTGCCCAAGGTCACATGGCTAGTTTTTTTTGTGTGTGTTAAGTGTCTGAGGCCAGATTTGAACTCAGGTCCTCCTGACTTCAGGGCCAGTGCTCTATTCACTGTACCACCCAGCTGCCCCCACAGTGATTTTTCTTAAGCAAAGACATGACTTTGAAGAAGAAGACATGGTATGTCACTCCCTTACTGAAAAAACTATATTGGCTCCCTCTTGCCTCTAGTATAAAACAAGAACTCTTTTGTTCAGCTTTTAAAGCCCTTCCAAGCATCCTATGTCTTCAGCCTCACTGGATATTACTACCCTTCCTACAAGCTCTGATCCAACTAAATTGGGCTTTTTCCTATGCCACACATACTTCATCTCCTAGCTTTACTGGATATCTCCCATGCCTGTAATGAACTCCACTCATACAGAGAGAATCTATCTTTTCTTTTCAAGATATAGTTCAAGTATTACCTCTTACATTAGCCTTTCATGATATCCACCCCACCTCACCCCCAAGCAACCAACTAGAGCTAATAGAATCAACAGCCAATCGACCTGCTTGACCCAGTTCACCAGTGAATTGACTGAGTCCTTGTGTTCCCCAAGCAAGGAAGTGACTCATCCATTGGTCATGTCACACCCAGCAGTGAACCAGAAGAACAGTCTTCTCTACTAGCCTCCACCTAGGTTGGTACCAGAGAGTTTAGGGCAGAATATTTTACACTTTAGGACTAATGCCCTCCCTCCCAAACTACCCTATACTTTACTGTTTTGTATTTATTCTCTTTATATTTATTCTGTATATACATATATTTACTTATCTCCCCCTTTGAAATGGAAGCTTTTTGAGAATAGGGATATATTTCATTCTTTTTACTTTTGTCTCTAGCACCTGGAACATCACAGGCATTTAATAAATGCTTGATGATTTTAAAAAAAAGCTGTATGTAACAGATTCACAGTTTCATTTACAATCCTCTTCCCGATCTTCTTTTTATATGGAAATGTTCATGTTTGTTGATGACTTTCTATTTCATGATAATTTTTTTAAAGAAGTAAGCCATTAAAAAAATAAATAAATAAAAACAAAAAAAAATTTAAAAAGAAGCCAT
>CM053582.1:14786502-14825391 GCA_028627135.1 Pseudochirops cupreus
AATCAGTCTTTCACAATATGCCCACTGTGGAGAGGTTCTGTGTAATTACACATGTACAGACTGTATCTGATTGCTTGTCCTTCCAGTGGGGGTGGGTGACGAGGGAGGATGAGAAAGAATCTAGAACTTAAAGCTCTATAATCAAATGTTAAAAATATATATGTATACATATACATACACACACACACATATACATACATACACAATTATTATTATTATTAACTACATCCAACTGGAACTTAAGATTCACAGGCACTGTGGTAGGGAGATCCATCCTGTCCTACCAGAAAGTCAGAGGGGTGAGGGGGGAAGACATAGGAGAGAATAGATTGGGGGAGGGGTTATACAGTGGGATGTTTGTTTTGGGGTGGTGGGTAGGGGAAAGATGGGGAGAAAATTTGTAACTCAAAATCTTGTGGAAATGAATGATGTAAACTAAAATAAATAAAAGTTAAAAAAAATAAAATAAAAGAAATAAAAACAATAGGCTCTCCAATAATGTGTATGATACATTTTTAAGTTTAATCTACATTGCTTTTTTCCCATTACTTTCTTAAGTCTGTACAATTAAGAATATAATAAATCAAACCCTGATTTATACAGCATTTGCTGGTTTCCAGGTAAATGCTAACACTTGAAAATTTCATTATGAGCTCTTCTGAACCAGTTTGAGCTGGCTCCAGCACACCCCTGGCTATACCCAACTTCTGCCCAACACCTTTCCAGTGTTCCCAGCAGCTTTTCTCAAAGAGTGCATCCTTACCAGTGTAATCAGGGTCTTTGTGTTTACTGAACACCATGACATTGCGTTCTCTTGCTTATGTAAGTTACATAACTAATCTCTTTATCAATCTATTTTTTTAACCAGTACCAAATTGTGTTTTTAAAATTAGTTATTTAAAAAAAAATAATAAACCACTGCTTTGTATTATAGTTTGAGATTTGGTAATGATAAGACTTTCTTTGTTGCCACCTTTTTTCACTACTATCCTTGGAATTCTTGACCTTTTGTTCCTCAATGTGAATTCTGGGGTTTTTTTCCTACTTCAGTAACCCTTGTTAGTAGAGCACTGAATAAGTAAGTGAAGCAGTCTTGTCATTTTTATTATATTGGTTCAGCCTACCCATGAGCAATTAACATTTCTCCAATTACTTAAAGGTCTTTATTTCTTCCAAGAGTATTTCACACTTGGATTCATATAGTTTCTGAATATATCTTGGTAGAAACATTCCCAAATAATTTATACTGTCTACAGTTATTTTGAATGGAATTTCTCTTTCTAGCTTTTCCTATATTAGTAACATGCAGGAATGCTGATGATTCACGTTAATTTATTGTATATCCTACGACTTTGCTGAATGTATTGTCTCAATTTTTAGTTGGTTCATTTTTTTCTAAGTAAAGCATCCTATCTTCTGCAAAATGGATATTTTTGTTCCCACTTTGCCTATTCACATTCCTACTGTTTCTCTTTCTTGCCTCATTGCCACTGGACGCATTTTTAGTCCTATATTAAAGAGTAGTGGTGATAATGAACATCCTTGCTTTATCCCTGATCTTATTTTAAAAGTCTCTTTTGTCCATGCCAGAGAATGTTAGCTCTCAGTTTTAGAAGGATATCAGTCAATATATTTAGGAAAATTCCATTTACTCCTATGCTTTCTCATATTTTTAACAGGAATGAGCACTGGATTTTGTCAAAAGCCTTTTCAGCATCTATTGAAAAGTTCACATGGTTTTTAATTATTCATAATATTAACATTATTAATACTTAAAAATCTTATGTTGAGCCAAACCTGACTTCCTATTATAAATCCAAACAAGTCATAGTGTATAATCTTTCTAATATGTGGTTGTAGTCTATTTACTAATATTTTATTCTAAATTTTTGCAGCAGGTATTTATAAGAGATACAGATCTATAATTTTCTTTCTCGTTTTCTCTTACCATGGTTTAGGTACTAAGATAACATTTGTATCTTAGAAAGAGATTGTAAGAGCACTTTCTTTTCCTCTTATTGCAAACAGCTTGTGTAATAATGGAATTATCAAAACATTCTTTGAATATTTTATGGAACTCACTAAGAAATCCATCTATGGTAAGAGAAGTTTTTTTTTCCCCTTTTAGGATTTCATTTACACCTGGTACAATTTCTTTTTCTAATATTGGGCTATTTAAATAGTGTATTCCTTCCTTCATTAATCTGGGTCTTTTAAATTTTTCTAAGTATCCATCGATTTCCTCCTTCCCAAATTAATTCATTTTGTTAGCATAGTTTCTGATAATTCCATTTATTTCTTCAATTGTTGTGAACTTTCTTTTTTCATTTTTGATAATGAATAATTTGGTTTTCTTCTCACTTTCCTGGTTGTCTTCCTTTGAACATTCTCCAGCTTAATCAATGTCTTTCCTGAAGTTTGACCCGTAGAACTGAACCTAACTCTAGATATGCATAGCCTGAAACAACATAATCTTGAGGAAGGCCTGCTACACCTCTCTGTAACTGCCGATTCTATGTATCAATGTTCACTAACCATCCCTTTATTAATTTTATGATCAGGAAGGAGTGGGACCTCCCCAGCCCTGGACACTATGTTTGTATTCAAGTAGCCTAAGAATGCATTGGCCTTTCTGGTTACACTATCACTCTTCTGACTTTCAATCACTGGAATCCCCCTCCTCTTTCTTCCCACATCAATTGCAGTCTAGTCATATGCACCCCTTCTTATATTCTGGATAATGAGGTGTTTTTTTTTAATTCAAATATGAGACTTTACATTTATCTCCATTAAATTGCACTTTCTTACTTTCAGCCCACGGTTCTATACACAAAGTAAAGACTAAAGGGATAAAGAACATTTGTTATACAAATTTCAACATGCATCTCCACGGACACCCCATAGAGCTTGTGCAAGAGTACATAAATCTGAGACAAACAAGGCAGTTAGACAATGAATTGGGCTCACAGTTAAAAAGACAGAGGAGAGCAAGAAATTTCAAAACACTTCTACTAACCCCAAGCTTCCCATAACAACAATGGTCCATATACAATACAAACATTTTGCCAATGTTGCCATATAACTGCAAGACCCAGAACACCAACGCCCCCAAAGAACTAAAGGTGAGATTACTTGTGGTTCAGTGGAAAAGTAGATAGTCGGTGTGAGCTGGCTGAAACATATAACTGATGAGAAATACCAAAAGACCTAAGGACTGTCATCACGGGATTCTATGATAGAAAGCAAAAATGGTCCCATGACAAGAGGGGGGATAAGTGAAGGGTCAGAGTGCTCCACCAATATCCTAATGATGTCAGGAGAAGGCAAGGAAGGTCTCCATCATGTTGGTTAGGTTCCCTGTGAACTCTTGGGAAGACGTGGATGAATGTCTCGTGGGATAAGTAAGCATGAACAGGCTTCAAAGCTGCATTGTTGGGAGGGAACTCTTAAATCAATGAGGTCATAGATTCATTAAAGGGTTTGAAAGAAATTCAGCCCAGTATTTCAGCCTGCCAAGCTCTGAATTCTTACTCTGTCAAACAGTACATCGGGCATCCCCCTCAGCTTTGTATCATCTAAAAATTTGATAAGCATGCCATCTATGCCTCCAAGTCATTGATAAAAATGTTAAACAGCACAGGGCCAAGCATATTGCCCTGTGGCACTCCACTGGAGTCCTCCTTCCAAGTTGACACTGATTAATAACTATGCTTTGGATCTAGTGATATAACCAACATCCAGCCACATCTCTCCATCTTGTGTACAAAAATAAAATGAAACTCGAGCAAATATTTTTAATTAAATCTAGGTAAATTATACAGTAACCCCATCCCTCCCCAAAAGGAAATTAAGCCAGTCAGGCATAACTTGATCTTAACAAAGCCATATGAATGTCAATTCCTTTTATAAATGTTCACCAACCATCCCTCTATTAATTTTGGAGGAGGGTGGGGTCTGAATCTGTGATTTCATTAATGCAAAGAACTTCTTCTGTCCATCCAGATCAGTAAATCATCTGCAACTTAGAATCTCAGAGAATTTCTTGAAACATTACAAGGTGAAGTGATTTGACCAAAATCACACAGCTAGTATGTGTCAGAAGCAGGATTGGAATCCAGGCCTTGCTAACACTAAGACTAGTCTTCTTTCAACTATGGTATGTGACTTCTCTTGTCACTCATACTTTCTCTAATTGCATTTAGATATTTAGATCATGGCTTTTATATCTATCTCTTATCTCCTGTGAATTTCTAGACAACTACTGCTATTCTTTCTACATTTTAGCTACTTTGTGTACAACTTAAGACTGTTGGACAGATGCTGGTCATTTTCTCCCTCCATATATAATCTGAGTCCCTTTTGATCATGTTTACAAAACCCGGGGCAAAAGTAGTTGTACCAGTCATCCACCTCTGCCTAATAATCTATCATTGATATATTATAACCCATTACCCAGAAACCCCAATCCAGTTCTCATATACCAACATCTTAGTCAACTGTTCTCTTCCCAAGTCTACCCTCTCTCTTTGGAAGCGCTACCTTCAATCAGCATCGGTGACACAAACATTACCTGTGACCCTTTGGTCTCTTAAGTAGTCAGTTTCTCATCCAGGGTTTCACAGTAATTAGCAAGGGCTTCTAGGTTCTTTCTGGCAGTAGTTTCACCCCATGTTAAGTGCCTGAAATCAGTAGTAGTCATCAGGTTTGACAGGCTAATCAATCAGTAAGCATTTATTAAGTACCTACTATGTATCAGGCATTGTGCTAGGGATACAAAGACCAAAGTAAAATAGTCCCTTCCCTCCAGGAATATACATTCTATCAGAAGATTCAATAAATACATATAGAAGTGTATACCAAATAAACATGAGATATTTTACAGGAGGAAGCAATAGCATCTCAGGGGAGGATCAAGAAAAACATCATGTTCTTGTTGTTCAGTCGTGTCCAATTCTTCATGACCCCATTTGGTGTTTTCTTGGCATAAACACTGAGGTGTTCACCATTTCCTTCTCCAGCTCATTTTGCGATGAGGAAACAGAGGCAAACAGGGTAAAATAACTTGCCCAGGGTTACACAGCTAGTAAATGTCTGAGGCCAGATTTGAATTCAGGAAAATGAGTCTTCCTGACCTCAGGGGTGGCACTCTATCCAGTGCAGTGCCACCTAGCTGCTCCTAAGGTTTCACGTAGAAGGTAGCATTTAAGTTTTAAATGAAGCAAAGGATTCAAGAAGATAGTGGTGAGAAGGTATATTCTAGGCATGGAAGACAGCCAAAGTAAAGACAGAGAAACAAGAGATAAAGTAAACCACGTAGGAAGTGATATGGCCCAATAGCAAAAAAAGGTTAATTTAGCCGGACTAGATTGTGTGGAAATGGAAATAATAGACAAAGGCTAAAAAGGTAGGTTAGGGTCAGGTCACAAAGGTCCTTAAATGTCAAAGGCAAAAGGGAGCCATTAAAACTTAATAAAGAAGGGAATTCCATGATCAAACCTGGACTTTAGGAAAATCATTTTGGCAGCTTAAGAGAGGAGGGATTGGAGGTGGCGAGATTCAGGGAGACCAATTATGATGCTACTGTAACATTCAGGCAAGATGTGATGAGGGCCTGAATCGGGATAGTGGCTGTGAGTAGAAAGACGGGGATGGATACAGGAGGAGATAAGGAAGGGGGAAAAAATTAAGATTCATCAATTGATTGAAAGGAAATGGGGCAAGTATGACACTAAAGTTACCAACCTGGGGGACTGGAAAGATGGTGATGCCCTAGATAAAAATGGCAAAGATCAGAGGTGGGGCAGACCTGAAAGGTCTGGGGAAGGGGTTAATGCCTTAGTCAAATAGACTAAGGTTTCACAGGAGGGTGCCTGGAAAATTATCTAAATACTGATCTCTGGGAGGAAGAGATGGGATGGATTTGTTAATTGTGTTCAGCTAAACTCCCCCTCAAATACTTTACCTTCAGCTAGTTACACACTCCCAGAGCCTTAATTTCCTCATCTGAAAATGGGGATAATAATGACTGCCCAGAAATCTCCCTTACAGGGGTATTGTGAAAGATCAAATGAGATAATGGATTTAAAAGCTTTGCAAATTGTAAAACCAATGTAAATGTCAGTTATTATTACAGGGCTGCTATGAGCCTCAAATGAGATAATGTATATAAAGTGCTTTCTAACTAGAAGGGGCTCTAGACATGTGAGTTATTCACAGGCTCATAGTTTTAGAACTGGAAGGAACCCTAAAAGACATTGAGCCCTACCCACTTCAGTTTGCAGAAGGAGAAACTGAGACCCAGAGAGAGAAAGAGACTTGCACAAGATTATATGTAGATCTAGGGCTGAAAGGGACCTCAAAGGACATCCTGTCTGCCCTCATTTTACAATAGAAGAAACTTTCCCAAGGAGGTGAAGTGACTTATCCAAGGTCATACAAAGGCTCACAGACCTAGAGCTGGAAGGATCCTCAGATCATCTATCTAACTCCCTTAATTTTCAAATGAGGAAACCATGGCCCACAGAGGCCAAATCACATAGGCAGCAAGCAGGAGGTCTCTGCTTCAAACCCATATGACCTCAACAGAAAGAGAAGAATTGAGGAGAAATGGGTTTAGGGGATGAGGAGAATCAGTTCTATCCTGGACAGGAGGAGCCAAAGAGGTCACCTAGACATCTCAGAGAAAAGATTCCAGTAGGCAGTTGGTCACACATACCTGGAGAGATCAGGAAAAGATACATACACTTGGGAATTATCTGCACAGAAAAGATATGTAGGGTGATGAGAATTGATGAGCTCTCCAAGGAAAAATTATAGAGACACCAGAGAAGATGACGTAAGACAGAACCCTGGGAAAAACTCATTCTGAAGGGGCAGGCCATGAATGACAATCCAGCCAAGAAGACCAAGAAAAAACAGCCAGACACATAATCTGACTCTTCCTTCTCATGTTATATTTATGGACAAGTTGGAGAGATGGAGACCAGGTGGGTGATAGTAGAGTTAGGTGGATTCGAAATCAGTTGAACGACTGGACCCAAAGAATCACCATCAACAGACGCCATATTCTTAAAACCCCCATCCCAACAGTGGGCACACAGCAAAAGCTGGCAGGTTATTCAGAGTGCTGGCATGTTGTGAGCTCTTGATCATTCCTTTCTGGGTGGCCAGGCCCAAACCCACCTGGCCGTGGCCCCTGCTGTGAGTTCCCTCCCCTTCCAGGTCCCTTTAAGTGTACTGAACATTACTTGGAGCCCATTTGTACCAGCAGCGCTTCTGATCTCGCCATTCCCCAGGCCCCCAGTGTGATTTTGGGAACCCTCCGGAGGGCTGTGCTTTGGAGCTGCCACTTCAGTGCAGGTGTTCCAAGAAGAAAGTACTCATTAAAACAAGGCCCAGCCTCCGGGCTGTTTCCTATTGTCAGCTTGGGTGTCACAGAAACGCTAGGAAATAAATTACTGTTTTCCACAGAAAGCATGAAGTGACAACACTAATTCTTTTGTCTTTTCCGCCCAGTAGATAATGATTTATGTTCCACTGCCTTTGATGTGATTTTCCACTTTTCTGAGGCTTATAATTTTAATGAGAGTTTCCATCACCTCCCTCCTCTCCTTTGCTCCCCACAAACTCGGCCTGCCCATTACTAAAGGGTTCCGTTGTTTTTCCCCCTTTCTGATGATTTCTTCTCACCAAGTTTCCTTCCCAGATGTGATGCTAATGGGCTTCTGATCAAGGCCCCTCTATTAGCGTACACCTCAGTCTTGTCAGCATCAAAAGAAAGCATTTTGCCAAACCAAACACCCAAACAACAAATCCTGTCTCATCCTTCGCAGCCCACAAGTCCAACACTCCCCACATACTCTCTCCTGCTCCCCACCCCCAGTCTCTCTCCAGCACTCCTTGGTGTTGTGAATCATGTACACAGTTCTATCTGGAGGGCATCCAGCAATGGAGGTTTCATTTTTTTGCCTGATTAATTCAATGGGTGTCTTAAAGATATTAACCAAGCTTTTTATATGGTTTTAGACATACTAATTCCATAGAGAGCTGTTGTGTTGGAGGAGGGACTTAGGTAATGATGGGGGGGGGGGGGGAAGGGGGGAGAGAGGGGCTTTCTTGGTGACCACATATGAAAAGCTTCTCAAATTCTCCAATGCTATGATACCTCACCAATTTGGAAGTTGTCTCCAGGGGTACAAACTGCAATAACTCCATTCTCCACAACTTTTAATGTTGCTAATGCACTAGTGACCCTGTTCACTTTCTCCTGATATCTCAAGGATGGTAGCCATGGCAGGTTTAGATCTACTATATCCAAAGCCAAGCTGCTTATCTTGCTAATGCATCGACACCTGGAATGACAGAATGCTCTCCTTCATATCCATCACCGGCTTCCAAAATGGATGTAGTCATCCCCTCCAGGGAAACTTCTCTGGTTAATCTCATTCACTTCTTCATTCTTGGAATCAGCCATCTTGAGTCAGAAGGGTACTCAGAGGTTCACCAGGTTCCTTTATTTTACAAATGAGGAAATTCAGGCCCAAGAAGGAGGTGACTTTTCCAAGGATGCACACAGGATCAGAGATATGGAACTAGAAACAACCTCAGAAGCTAAGTCCAACCCCCCTCATTTTATTTTTAAAATTTCTTATTAGTTTTCAACATTCATTTCCACAAGATTTTGAGTTCCAAATTTTCTCTCCATCTCTCCCCTCCCAAAATGGAAAGCATACCCATTACCCCTTCCCTCAGTCTGTCCCCCCTTCTATTATCACCCCTTATCCTCTTCCCCCTTATTTTCTAGTAGGACAAGATAGATTTCTATACCCCATGGCCTGTATATCTTATTTCCCAGTTGCATGTAAAATCAATTTTACATTTGTTTTTCAAACTTTGAGTTACAAATTCTCTCTCCCTTCTTCCCTTCCCACCCACCCCATTGAAAAGGCAAGCAATTCAATATAGGTTATACAGGTATAGTTATGCAAAACACTTCTGTAATAGTTATGTTGTGAAAAACTCACTATATTTCCCTCCATCCTATCCTGCCCCTCACTTTGCCCCTGTCCCTTTTCAAAAGTTTTTGCTTCTAACTACCCCCTTCCCCAGTCTGCCCTCCCTTCCATCATCCCTCCTTATCCCCTTCCCCCCACTTTGCTGTAGGGTAATATACCCAATTGAGTGCATATATTATTCCCTCCTTAAGCCAAATCTGATGAAAGTTTCACTCATTCCCTCTCACCTCTCCCCTTCCCCTCCATTGTGAAATCTTTCTCTTGCCTCTTTTATGAGAGATAATTTACCCCTTTCTATCTCTCCTTTTCTCCCTCTCCCAATATATTCTTCTCTCACTCCTTAATTTTATTTTTTTAGATATCATCCCTTCATATTCAACTCACCCTGTGCCGTATGTATGTGTATATATGTACGTATGTATGTATGTATATGTATATATTTCCTCCAACTACCCTAATATTGAAAAAGGTCTCATGAGTTACAAATGTCATCTTTCCATGTAGTAATGTAAGCAGTTCAATTTTAACAAGTCCTTTACGATTTCTCTTTCCTGTTTACCTTTTCATGCTTCTCTTGATTTCTTGTATTTGAAAGGCAAATTTTCTATTAAGTTTTGGTCTTTTCAGTAAGAACACTTGAAAGTCCTCTATTTTACTGAATGTTCATTTTTCCCCTGAAGTATTACACTCAGTTTTGCTAGGTAGGTGATTCCCCTCATTTTACAAATGAGGAAAATGAGGCCTGGGGAATGACACAGGTACTAATCATCAGAGGCAGGATTTGCAATTAGGACACAGGATCACAGCTGTTGAGCTGCAAGGGACCTCAGACACCACAATAGTACAACTCCTTCATTTTACAGATGAGAAGACTACAGCCCAGAAAAGGGAAATGTCTTCCCCAAGGTCTCACACAGCATCAGAGAGCCAAAACTAGAAGAGATCTCAGAGGCCATCTCATCTAACCCCTTCATTTGACAGAGGAGGATACTGAGGCCCATTGGGGGAAATGGCATGCCCAAGGTCGCTCGCTCTTCAGAGACATAAATTTAAACCTAGGTCCTCTAACTCCAGAGCCAATGGTGAGCCAGTGATGTTCTCTTTCCACTGACCCATGAGGTCTCCCTTCACTCACTATTCACTTATTAGCCTTCACATATGCTGAGTGAACCACATTTGCTCCAGCCTTTTAATGAGGGGCAGAAGGATATATTTAAGAGCATGATGGACTTGGAGGCAAGAGACAGATTCAAATTCAGCCTTGTATACTCACTAGTTCTGAAAACACAATCAGCCCAAAAGTGAATAGAAGGAAGAGAGGACGTCAGATTTCACTGGGCAAACTGTGGCATGTTTTCATGTATCCTGAGCTGTAAGCTGACACCAAAGCCCAGATTCTGAATCCTTAAATTCTTCCAGCAATGCCAAATGGGAGGAAATCATGCAACACCCAGACCTCTGAAAGAAGACAGCATGGGAGCAATGGGGAGACAAATGGTTGGAATCTTTTCATTAAACCATTTTCCATTTTCCAAGTTAGAGAAAGAAAGAAAATATTGCTTTCATATATAACCTTCTTTGTGTGTCTCTGATGTGACTTATGACTGTATCCTCTCTGCAATATTTTATTTTTTCCATATTAAACATATTTTCACATTAGTCACATTATAAAGAAGAATTAGAACCAATGGGAGGAACCACGAGAAAGAAGAAACAAAATAAAACAACAACCAAAAAAAAGACAGAGAGAGCAAATGGTATGCTTTGATCTGCATTCAGACTCCATAGTTGTGGACAGCATTTTCCATCATGAATCTTCTGAAATTGTCTTAGATCCTTGCATTTCTGAGAAGAGCTAAGTCACTCATAGTTGATCATCGCACAATTTTGCTGTTACTGTGTACAATGTTCTCATGGTTCTGCTCGCTTCACTTAGCATCAGTTCATGTGAGTCCAGGTTTTTCTGAAGACTGACTGCTCATCATTTCTTATGGGACAATAGTTCCATTACATTCATATACCACAACTTGTTCAGATATTCTCCAATCAACGGGCACCGCCTCAATTTTAATTCTTGGCCACCACAAAAAGATTTGTAATATTTTAAAAACAGCATAGTCCATAGCAACAACATAAGAACAGATTTCCAATAATGCCTTGCACCTGACAAGTGACATAAAAGATGTTGTGGGGCAGCTAAGTGGCACAGTGGATAGAACCCCAGAACTGGAGTCAGGAGGATCTGAGGTCAAATCCAGTCTCAGATGCTTGACACTTACTAGCTGAGTGACCCTGGACAAGCTGCTTAACCCAGATTAAATCATCAAAAAAAAAAGATGTTGTGAAGGACATGGAAAAGGAGGAATGCCAGTGGTGTAACTAAATCCAAGAGTACCTGGCCCATGGATTACACTGGCACCAGGCAAAGTATTAAAAGTTCTAGACCAGCAGCTCTCACCCTATTTTGAGTGTGAGGACCTAATTTAAAATCCAAATATTTTGCAGGCCTACCTGAGTAAATGAACCATGGCAAACAGCTACTTGGAATACAGGAAGACTTTTGAAAGGATTCACGTTTCCTTAATCATAATATAGTATCGACACCCATTTGAAAAATAGTCCAAAATGTCTGAGACGTCTTATTGATCCAGTCCACTGAAGGTATGTTTATTTTATTTTTTGGCAAGGCCATTGAAAGAATGCCACTGCCAACTTACTAGAACTAGTTCAGAAATAATTTTTAATGAAAGGAAAATCAAGATTCCCTCCCCAATCGCTTTCTAACACTTAATTTAATATTTCAGTCTTTCTATATTTTCTGGTGAGAGAAGGGGCCATGAATAAAACAGAGGACCCCGGTGTGAGTACACACTTTGCTGTTTTCTTCCTGGATGACATTGAACAGTCCTCAATTTTCTCACCTATAGAATGGGGAGGAGGGGCACACAGGGTTAAATAAGACAACATCTAAGGTTCCATTCAGCTGCAAATCTGTGATCTCAAGAAACACTAGGGCATGTATTTTGAAAGACTAAATTGTTTTAATCCATATGTAAATCCAGCTTAAGTGCATTCAGATGCTATTCCTTCTTTTATTAGGATTTTACTGGATAACAGAGATGATATTCACAATTCTATGATGAGCCAAAGGTAAAAATTACTACAGTGTAAATAGGCTTTTGCTTTTTTTTTTTTTTGGTCTTGTGGTTTCATCCATATAGGCGACTCCAGGTAAAGAAAATCAGTCCACTAATACCAAGCTCCAACTACTCTGCAACTTATGGTCTTAAAAATTGCTTGGATGGGGGAGGGGAGGGAGAAGGAGACAGATTAAGGGATTTGAGACAAAGGGACTTACCCAGAGTCACCCAGCCAGTATGTTTTAGAGGGAGGACTTAAAACCCAGGTCCTCTCAATTCAGAGGCTGTCCCTCTACCCACTGCACCACACTGTTTCTCATGTATTAGACTCAGGCACTCTTTACTATTTTTGTTAGACTAGATCAGAGGTGGGGAACCTGCAGCCTCCAGGCCACATGTGGCCCTCTAGGTCTTCAAGTGGGGCCCTTTGACTAAATCCAAACTTCACAGAACAAATCCCCTTAATAAAAGGCTTTGTTCTGAGGACCTAGACAGGATTTGTTCTGTGAAGTTTGGACTTAGTCAAAAGGCCACACCCGAGGACTTAGAAGGCCACATGTGACCCTCAGGCTACAGGTTCCCCACCCCTGCATTAGATTTATCTCTGATTTCATCATCACAGAAAACCTCCCAGTGTGGAAATTCCCCTCCACTGATGCAGATTGCAGGCTGGTACCTGTCTTGCATATTAACATCTTAGAGAGCTGCTGGGCCACTGAGGTGTTACATGGCTTTTCCAGTTACTATATTGCTTTTAAAACACTAAAGAAATGAAAAAGTCACAAGTCACATCAGAGACAAAGAAAGCTAGGTGTGAAAGACATCTTTTATTTCTCTCTATAACTTAAAATATGGGAAATGGGCTAATGACTAGATTCCAATGTTCAATAAGAGCCCAAGGGGATTTTCTTTGTCACTGCAAACTATTCAGTATGTGCTCTGAGTTCAAGGGCAAAGTCTGTGGAATACAGACCAGACGGCTTGGTGCTAGGAAGTGATCAACAGTAGGTGTGAAGTCCTAAATCTCGTTTTCAAATCCCACATCTTCCACTTATGTCTTGGGCTTTGGATTGCTCTTTACATCTTTACTTTTTCCTCTATAAAATGGGAGGGTAGGGTTAGATGAGATGGCCTTTAACTCTAGGATCCTTTGTGCGACCTTGGGAAAGGCCTCTCCCTTCTCTGCATGTCAATTTTCTCATCTGAAAAGTGTAAATCCAAAAGCCTATGAGATAAATGATGGACTCAGGATCAGAACTCTTAGTCTAGGGCTCTTTCTCCTATACCATGAAAATATCAAGCCTCTTCATACATGTTTTTTTAGAGTTCATCTAGTCCAGCGGTGGGAAACCTGCAGCCTCGAGGTCACATGTGGCTTTCCAGGTCCTCAAGGGTGGCCCTTTGAGTCCAAACTTCACAGAACAAATCCCCTTAACAAAAGGATTTGTTCTATCAAACTTGGACTAGGTCAAAAGGCTGCAACCGAGGTCCTAGAAAGCCACATGTGGCATCCAGGCCGCAGTTTCCTCACTCCTGATCTAGTTCAATTCCCACATTTTCAAATAAGGACTGAGGCTCAGAGAAGTCTCATTATCATTGTATCACATATTTGAAGCCATAAGGACCCTAGAGGTTAAGTGATGATTTGGCCAAGGTTACATAATAATAATGAATAAGCATTTCGGTGGAACCTACTAAGTGCAAAGCACCTTTTTTTTTTAAACAACTATTATCTCATTTGATCCTCAAAACAAGCCTGAAAGGTTCCTGCTATTATTATCCCCATTTTGCAGTTGAGAAAACTGAGGCAAACAAAGGTTAAATGACTTGCCCAGGGTCACACAGCTAGTAAGTGTCTGAGACCACATTTGAACTCATCTCCTTGATTCTAGACCTAGTACTCTGTGCACTGTCACCAGCTGCCTCTAATAATTACAATAATAACAATAAATCAAGAGAAATGCAAAGTACCCAGCAAACTGGCAAGGATGATAAAGGGTGATAAGAGCAAATGGTGGAGTGGCTAGGGAAAGTCAGGCATGCTAATACATGATTGGTGAAGCTGCAAATTTCTCCAACCATGCTAGAAAGCAATTTGAAATTATGCTTCTTAAGAAGGGGACTAAAATTTCCCATCTGATGATACAGAGAGCCCTCTTGCTGCTACAATGAAAAGAAAGACCATATGTATAGTATTGATAGCAACACATTGGGTAGAGTCTTTTTTGCTGGAGTGGAAGCTGCTGTTTGGGAAACGGCCAAACAAATTGTGGTGTGTGAATGTAAGTGAGTATCACAGCACTATAAGAGAATCATCAATGTGACAACAGGGAAGGAAAAGCTTATCAACTGATACAAAGTAACCTTAAATAGAAGAAAACAACCTACAAAATGACTACCATGGTAAATGAAAGTAACATTTAGGAAGTCTAATCAATCAACATGATGACCAAGCAGGATTCCAGAGCACTCACGGTGAAACCTGCTGCCCCCTGGTGACAGAGCGGTCAGGGACCCAGGGGGCAGGCCTGGGCATATTCTTTGGACATGGTTAATGTGGAAACTTGTTTTGCTGGACTACAGATGTCTGAAAAAAGGTTTTGTTTTTCTTGCTTTTTCAGAGGGGTAAAGGGTGGGGATGGAAGAGAATTCATGACTGAAAATAAAAGAAAAGTGAATTTTAAAAGAAAAAAGAAAGGACAAAAACAAAAAAGGTAAGTGGATGCAATGAAATTATGACCAAGGTTGGTCCTTCGCAAAAAAGAGATAAGAAAGTACCTCCCTTGCTTTCTCTGCAGTGTTTGGGGTGGGGACAATAGGAAGTGAAAACTCCCTACAAGGTCAGACTTGTTTGATGTCTTCATTGGTTGGTAGGTTTTTTCCCCCAACTCTCTCTCTATTCTTTGCTATAAGGGATGGTTCTGGTTTGAGCAGACAAAGGTGGAGGGATAGATTGGGAAATATAGAAGATAGAAACATTTACTTTGAGAAATAATAAGCCACTGGAGGGCAACTAGGCAGCACAGTGGATAGAGGGCTAGGCCTGGAGTCAGGATGACTACTCTTCCTGATTCAAATCCAGCCTCAGATACTTTCTAGCTGTGTGACCCTGGGCAAGTCACTTCACCCTGCTTGCCTCAGTTTTCTTGTCTGTCAAAGGAGCTTGAGAAGGAAATGGCAGTCCACTCAGTATCTTTGCCAAGAAAACCCAAATGGGGTCATATTACATACATACCTATGTAATATTAGGTGGACATCTGCATTTAATATCCTAAGAAACAGGATGTGTCTAATGGCTGTAGCACCTTTCATAGACAACTAGATCACCAATTTAAAGCTAGAAAGGACCCAGGCAGCCACTGTAAGTCACTCATTTTGTAGGGCAAGAAACTGAGGACTATGGTCACCCACAGAGTCACAAGTCTGAAGCTGGAAGAGACCTGAGAGGCTGGCCAGTCACTGTAAAATTGTAATTTTACATTTTACATAAATTTTACATTACATTACATAAATTTAATTCATTGTAAAATGAATGCAGAAAAGAAGGAAACTGAGGCCCAAGGAGGGGAGGGGACCTGTCCAAAGTCACACAGTCTCCTAGATCTGAGGGACTTCTGAGGCAAGCTGATCTGACCCCCTCATTTTACAGAGGGGGAAACCAAGACCCAAGAAGGGGAAGGGACTTGTCCAAGGTCACTAAAATAATAAAGTGGCAGGGCCAGTGTCTGAACCCACATGATTCTACACCCAACATTTTTATTTCTTTATTAATTTATTTTTATTTTTCAACATTCATTTCAACAAGATTTTGGGTTCCAAATTTTCTCCCCATCTCTCCCCTTCCCCCCACCCCAAGATGACAGGCATACTGCTTACCCCTTCCCCCAGTCTGCCATCCCTTCTATCACGCCCCTCCCTTAACACCTTCCCCCTTACTTTCTTGCAGGGCAAGATAGATTTCTAAATCCCATTGGCTGTATATCTTATTTCCTAGTAGCATGTAAAAACAATTAACATTGGTTTTTAAAACTCTGAGTTACAAATTCTCTCCCTTTTCCCCTCCCCACCCACCCTCATTGAAAAGGTAAGCAACTCAATATAGTTATACATGGGTAGTTATGCAAAACACTTCCGTAATAGTCCGGTTGCAAAAGACTAACTATATTTCCCTCCATCCTATCCCATCCCCCACTTATTCTATTTTCTCCTTTGCCCCTGTCCCTTTTCAAAAGTGTTTGCTTCTGAATACTCCCTCCCCCAATCTGCTCTCCCTTCTATCCTCCCCCCTCTTATCCCCTGCCCCCTACTTTCCTGTAGGGTAAGATACCCAATTGAGTGTGTATGTTATTCTCTCCTTAAGCCAAATTTGATGAGAGTAAGGTTCATTCCCTCTCATCTCCCCCTTCTTCTTCTCCATTGTGAAACCTTTTTTGTGCCTCTTTTATGTCAGGTAATTTACCCCAATCTATCTCTCCCTTTCTCCTTCTCCCAATATATTCCTTTCTCACCCCTTCATTTTATTTTTTAGATATCATCCCTTCAAATTCAACTCACTCTGTACCATCTATCTATATACATATATATGCATATATGTACATGCAATACATACTATATATGTATATACACATACACATATATACATACATATACACACATATACACACACATATATATATACACACATACATACATGTATACACACATATTTATTTATTTCCTCTAACTACCTTAAATCTGAGAAAGGTCTCATGAGTTACAAATATTATCTTTTATTGTAGGAATATAAATAGTTCAACTTTAATAAGTCTCTTATTATTTCTTTCTCCTGTTCACCTTTTCATGCTTCTCTTGATTCTTGTACTTGAAAGTCAAATTTCCTAGTCAACTCTGGTCTTTTCATAAAAAATGCTTGAAAGTCCTCTATTTCATTGAATACCAATTTTTCCCCTAAAGTATTACATTCAGTTTTGCTGGGTAGGTGATTCTGGGTTTTAATCCTAATCCTTCCTGTCCCCCTTCCAGGTTATGTTGGGCTGGAAATTTGCTTCATTCTGTCATTTTGTGGGTTCTGAACTCTAGAATTTGTTTAGAGTCATTTTTACAGGCATTTTGAAGAGTTTGGGGGCATTCACAAGCAAGTCCTTGCTCTTACTCCATCATCTTGACTTCACCCCCTACATCCATCATTCTTCCCACTTACCGTAACATCCAAAGAACATTTCATTCTTTCCTCTCTACTTCAAATCTCTCCCCATTTCAACTCAGCTACCATATCCTCCTATATACCACAGCTGCCAAAATGATTTTGCCTAAAAGGAATGCTGAGAATATCACTCCCCCTACTCAATAAACTCCAGGGGCCCTCTATTGCCCCTAGGATCCAACACAAACTTCTCTGTTTAGTTTTCAAAGCTCTTTACAACCTTGCCCCAACCTATCTTTCCAGCCTCAGTGACATTACTCCCCTTCCCATAGTACAGCTCAACTGAACTTCTCTCTGGTCCTCACACAAGACAACTCCAAATCTAAATTGACAATACCTCCATGTGTTTTTATTGGGTACCCCCAGTTCCAAAAAATTGCTATTGCCCTCCCTCATCCCTACTTAATCTGCATATACTCATAAAAAAGCAGCAAAGATTGGTGGATAGAGATCCAGCCTGGAAACCAGGACCATCTAGGTTCACATCCCCCCCCCCTAACAAGTCAACGAGGATTTAAGTACCTTCTATGTGCAAGGCAGGGGGCCACCACGTGGCGCTGCAGTGGATAGAGGGCCAGGCCTGGAGTCAAGAAGACTCATCTTTCCAAGTTCAAATATGGCCTCAGATACTTCCTAGTCATATGACCCTGGGCAAGTCACTTCACCCCATTTGCCTCAGTTTCCTCATCAGTAAAATGAGTTTAAGAAGGAAATGGCAAACCACCCAGTATCTCTACCAAGAAAACCCCACAAGGTGCCACAAAGAGTCAGACATGACAAACAACTAACAACAAGCTCTTAGGAAAGGATAAAGAAGAAAATTTAGATAATGTAAAAGCAAAATCTATCAATATAAATTTATTTTTTAAATAGAATTCCTGCCTTACTAAGATTATAATTTTTTTTAAAGTGCCAACCTCCATTAATAAAGGAAATGTCTTCATCTTAATCCCATACTAATGAAATTACAGGTCCAGTCCAGTCCCTATCTCCTATATGCTTTTATAGGTATATGTTGTCTTCTGTAGTAGAACAGAAACTCCTTGAGGGCAGGGACATTTATCTTCTTTTCCTCAGCACCTAACATAGTACTGGGCACATAGTAATTTAATAAATGCTTGTTGACTGATTCATACATGATCCGAGAAATGTTCATAAAAGATCAAACTTTTTTTTACTTCCCCTACTTCCAACCCCCAGAGATACTTGCTGCCACAATTCTTGGCAAAGGCAACCTTCCAGAATGAAAGTGACATTTACTCCTACCGAAGGAACAAAGGGGTATGATCAGGAGATTGTTGTTGTTTGTCCTTCATTCTCGAAGAGGACCATGACCTAAGGGAGGTGATGCCATGACTTGCAAGTGAATTGGATTTAAGTGATGGAAGGCTGTGCAAAGTCACCAGCCTCCCTTTCTCCTCCAGAGCCATCTGGGTCCAGTGGCCAGAGGTTTCAGCGATCAAAAATTATCAGGAAATGATGAGATGCCCAATATATGAAAGCAAGCTGGAAAGGTACCAGATTCAAAAGGACCTTGTATGGCAGAGTAAGGAGTCTTAACTGGATCCATAGGCAATGGGGAGTTGGAGGTCTTAGAGCAAAGAAGGGCTATGACCAGATCTGTGCAAAAAGCAGATTAGCTTTGCCAGTGAAGGATCCATTGGAGAGCACACAGGCAAGAACCTCTTAGGAGTTTACTGCAGGAGGAAATAAGGGCTTGTACTCAGGTGGTATCACAACGGAGAAAGGAGGTGATCTATAGGGAAACTTGGCAATTAATTGGACACATGGGAAGAAGAGAGAAGAGTGACACCAGGGTTTTAAGCATAGGTTACTGGATGAATAGTCACACTATTGACAGGAAGCGTGATGTCAGAAGGAAGGAAAGGCTTAGAATAAAAGCTAAGAAGCTTCTTTTTAGGCATGCTCAATTTGAGATGCCAGTAAGATTGCTGATTTAGAGCTTTTAAGAACCTTTGAGGTTGTCATTCAATCGTTTCAGTCACGTGTGACTCTCCATGACCCCATTTGGGGTTTTCTTGGCAAAGATATTGGAGATCATTTTACAGGTGAGGAAGCTGAGGTGAACAGGCTTAAGTGACTTGCCCAGGGTCACACAGCTACTGTGTCTGAGGCCAGATTTGAACTCAGGAAAAGAAGTCTTTCTGATTCTAAGCCCAGTGCTCTATTCACTGCAGCACCACCTAGCTGCCCCTTTAAGAGTCTCAGAGATTACTAAATCCAGACTTATGATTTTACAGATGAGGAAACTGAGGCTTACACGGGGAAGCCAAGTTCAGGCAGATAAGAAGCAAGAGATCCAAGATTCAAAGGCAGGCCCCTCTGACTTCAGTTCCAAAGTTCTTCCTGCCACACCATGCCACCTGGAAAATCTCAGCAGGGACTTCTTAGAGGCAGTTGGAGAGGGAGGGGTAGAGTTTTAAAAGAGGAGTTCAGACTAGAGAGCTAGATCTGGGAGTAATCAGCGACCACAGAGACACATAGGTGGTATTATAGCAGATAGAGTGCTAGACTTGATGTCAAGAAGAACTAGCTTAAATCTGGCCTTGGGCATTCCCTGGCAGATCACTTTACCTCTGTCAGCCTCAGTTTCTCCATCTGTAAAATGAAGATAATAATAGGCCCTACCTAAAGAGAGATGTCTGTAAAGTGCTCTGCAAACCTTGAAGACTGACATAATGAGATGGTAGCTATGCAGCAGGATGATAACTGAAGCCAAGAGGACAGGTGAGATCACATGGAAGAGAGAGTAATGTCTCCAGCTAGGCACAGAAGCCATGCTTTCTCTGGATTACCTCTGCCTAAAGTAGAAATACTATGTTGCATGCACTCCTGATAGAATGGTACATTCTGGCATTCTCAAAGATACAAACACTAACTGGGGCTGCTGGGGAATTACTGGGGTAAATCCCTCTACGGTAAGAAAGCTTGAGACTTTTCCTTTCGGAGACAGAATGACATGGGGACAAAATGAGAAAAAGCAGGAGACAAAGTATGATCCAAAGGAACGTAGCTTATCTCAGCAGTACGGGGCCAGTGATCATATCCCTTTGAGTAGTTCAGCCACCAGAGGGGAGACAACAGGCCTGCCAGTGAAGGCAATCAGTATGGGATGAACTCAGGCTCATCAAATGAGGAACCCTTTGAGTCTCTGAGAGGCAGCATGGGACAGTGGGAAGACAATTAGATTTGGGGGCAGAGGGTCTGGGATCAAATCCTGCCTTTGCCACACATTATATATGTGACCCTGGGCAAGAGACTTCTTTCTCCCTTCCCTGTGCCTGTTTCTTCCTCTGCAAAATGAGGAAGTTGCTACAAATCACTTATAATTAGAAAAATTCTCATTAAAACAACACTGAGTTTCCACCTCACACCATACCAATCAAACTGACAACAATGCCAAAAGCGGACACTGACAAAATGGTTACAAGGGCTGCGGGGAAAAGTCACACCAATGCATTGCTGGGGTAGCTGGAAATGGTCCTGCCAGTTGGAAAAACAATTTGGAATGGTGCCCACTAATGCTACTAAACTGTGTATACCCTTTGGCCCAACTACACCAGTACTGGCAGGCCCTACTCCCCAAAGAGATCAAAGGAAGAAGAAAAGATTCCATATATTTCAAAGTATTTATGGTAGCTCTCTTCATAGCAACCTCAAACTGGGAAGTGGGGCGGGGGTGTCCATTAGATGGCTAAATAAGATATGATACATGAACATGATGGAAAACTATTGTGCTGGAAAAAAGATGAAAGGCAGAGTTTCAGAGGAAATTGGGAAGATCTCTACTATCTGATGCAGAGAAAAGTGAACAAAACTAGGTGAACAATTTATAAAATAACAACAATATGGAGAAAAACCAACCTTGAAAGACTTTAGAACTCTGATTAATGCCACCAGAAACCATGAGGCCAGAAGACTGAGGATGAATCATAGGACCCAGTGCCTGTGAGAGTGGTGACAGGGTTTAAATGCAGAATGAGACAGGCATGTATATCTGGACCTGGTCAATGTGCTTTGCTGGACTATCTGTATTTATTTTGTTGTAAAGGCTTTAAAAAAGATGGGGGGGGGGGTGCATAGACACTAGAAAGAGCAGACAATAAAAAGTTGTTAAAATTATCAATAAAGAAATAAATGGGGGTGGCTAGGTGGTGCAGTGAGTAGAGCACCAGTCCTGGAGTCAGGAGGACCCGAGTTCAAACCCAGCCTCAGACACTTGACACTTACTAGCCGTGTGACCTTGGGCAAGTCACTTAACCCCAATTGTCCTGCCTTCCTCCCTCCAAAAAGCAAAATTTAAAAAAAGAAATAAATGAGTGAGTTGAAGTAGGGACCCTGAGGTCCCTTCCCGCTATTGAGTTATGATCATCTTAGGTGTGACCTTGGGCAAGTCACTTCCCTGCCTTGGGTACCAGTTTCCTCCTCTGCAAAATGAGGAAGTTATAATAATAAGGCATCTGAGGTTCCTTCCACCTCTAGGTCTAGAGTCAGGAATATCCAAGTTCAAATCTGGCACCAGATACCGTGTGACCCTGGGCAAATAACTTAACCTCTCTCTACCTCAGTTTTTTCAACTATTATGAAAATAATAGTAACACCCACCTCCTAGGGTTATCAAGTGATAACATTTGCAGCAAGCTTACAAAGTACCTGACTCATCATAAGCACTTAATAAACTCTTTTTCTTCTTTTTTCCTTCCTATGAGTGACCATGGGCAAATCTCTTCCCCTCCCCCTGGGCTTCAGTTTACTCCTCTGTAAAATAAGGAGTTGGACCACGTAGCTTCTGAGGGCCAGCTCTAAAACCAGAACAGTTAATATAGCCATGGCAGGAAATGAAGCAGACAATTAGAAGGGGCTGATGAAAAGTCTCAAAAGTGCTTGAGAGATTACACATGCCCTGAAAATAAAAGCGGTCACAATATGGGAGGATTTGGCAGGCCCAGAGCTACAGGAACTGGCCAGGGTCCCTATGTGGGCCTCATCATTCTCTTACTATATAACTAGGTGGAACCCTCTGACCAGTCGGGAAGTCCTTTTTTTAAATTAAGACCTGTGATTTCATCAGTATTAGAAAGTCCTGATGAGGAAATTCCTTCAGCCAATAAAGCATGGGCACACCTGTGCTACAACTTTTAGTCAGAGTTCCCTGGGAAATTAGAAAGGTAACTTCTTGGGGCAGTTAGGTGGCACAGTGAATAGAGCACCAGCCCTGAAGTCACGAGGACCTGAGTTCAAATCCAGCATCTAACACTTAACACTTACTAGCTGTGTGACCTTGGACAAGTTATTTAATCCCAATTGCCCTGCTTCTTCCAGTTTTTTCCCCTCAGATGACAAGCCAGAGTTTAGCCCTCTGTATACTTTCCCTGGGATATCAGATAGCACCACAGGGCCCTTACAGAATATTCCTGAGACTAACTTCACCTCTGATAATTTTTGGCCAGTTCTGCTACTGGCAGGGGAATGAATGAATAAATGGGCCCTTCTCTGGCTCACAGCTACACACAAGCCCTTCCCTGTTCTCTGTGGCCTCCCTCCCTGAGTGAATCAGCCTTGCCAATCTGAGCAATTCTCCACGGGTCAATATTTGATCAAACAGCAGTCTGGCATGTACAAATAATGCACAATTAGCTGAGGAGCAGTGAGAACATTCGGAGGACAGGCAGCCCAGCTTTTTCTATCACTCAAATTTCCACTTTCCACAAGTCAATTAGCACAATTTAGTAGACCTACTAAATGCCAACTCTGTGGCCAGTTCAGTTCAGCAAGCATATATTAAGCACCTACCATGTGCTAGGGGCTATAACCAGGCACTGGGGACGCAAAGAAGAAACCAAGACATTCCTTGCATTCAATTTAAACTGTGGTGGGGGACTTTAATACAACTAACAGTATACATGATATACTGTTGAATCATTTTTCAGCTCTCCATGACCTCATCTGGGGTTTTCTTGGCAGAGATGCTGGCCTGATTTGCCATTTCCTTTTCCATCCCATTTTACAGATGAGGAAACTGAGGCAGACAGGGTGAAGTGACTTGCCCAGGGTCACACAGCTAGTGTCTGAAGCCATATTTGAACCCACAAAGATGAGTCTTCCCTGACTTGTCACTCTATCCACTGCATTGCCTGCTAGATGCCCAACTCACTCCCTTCATTTTGCAACAACAAAAAATACAAAGTACTTAAAGGGATGGAACTAAAAAGTGGAAGCAGGGAGGGCTGCCTGGAGGAAATGGTAATAGAGCTGAGACTAGTAGAGCTCCCCAACCTCTGTGGCTGAAGCCAAGGAAGAGAGGATGGGCAATGTAATAGTTATGACAAGGTCAACTGAAGTTTACATTGGGGATGGGGTGGAGAAGGGAAAGGGATTTTGCTACAGATGGCCACAATTTTGTTACTGAAGCATAATTTGAGGTTCTCTGATGAACAGGAGATGGGAAAAGGTGTTGAGGTGGCTTGAAGAGAGAAGAGATTTGGAGGAGACAAGATAGTACAATGGAGCTTCAATCAATTCATGGATTGGCACACTGCAGTCAAGACCCAGTTGAAATTTCATAACAATTCTAGATGTTGTGAGGAATACCAAGGAAACTGACTAGTCTCTATCCTCAAGGTGCTCACCGAGGAGCTAGAGACCAATTTTAATGCAATTTCTGAAGCCTGAGCTGGTACTAGCTACTCACAAAAGGGGGGTGAGGGGATTCTGAGAGCATTCAAGCTCAAGTAGTTCCATGTTGTCCAAGATAGACCTGTTCTTTTCCCATTCACTGTACCTCCATTTCCCTGCATCCAAACAGGCAGGTCTAAAAAAAAATACCACCTGGGAACAGAGAAGGATACCAGCATAACGGATAGGGAGCTGGAATCTGGGTCAGGAAGAGTTGGGCTCAGTCCCAACTCTTACACATACTGACTGACCCACTCTGGGCACCTCACTGGGCCTTGGCATGAGCCAAGCCACTCTCTAAGAGTGTAAGCCACTGCACAGTTGCTGACCCACACTGCTAAGGGAGTGTCCTCACTAGAAGGGGTGGGGAACCTGCAACCTGGAGGCCCCAGGTGACCCTCTAGGTCCTCAAATTTGGATTCAGTCAACTGGTTGCACTTGAGGACCTAGAGGGCCACCTGGGGCCTCCAGGTTGCAGGTTCTCCACCCCTGCAGCTTATACCAATGAAATCACAAGTCAAGTCCCATCCAACAAAAAACAATAAAAAAAAACCACATGCTTCCCAAACTCCAGGACCTGCCTAAGTGCCCACGCCTCCTAGGGAACACAACTCAGGTTCCAAGGAGGTCTAAATGACAGGACTAGGGGGACAGAGTTGGAGCAGATAGCTGCACTTCAGCCTCTGAAGGCTGGCCCTTGTCTTGGCTTCCTCCCTAGCATAAATAAGACATCCTCTCAGATCCTATTAAGTCATCCCTACAAACATATTGCAGATAAGGGGAATCCACTTCATAATTGAAGTGCAGCTACGGTTCTATTTTGATATTATCATAAAGAAATTACTTTTGTTCACAGTGTTATCTGACCTTCATGCAGGAGCTGATTAAAAGGGTTCTTTTGCTTCTGACAAAGACAACTGTGAAATGAAATATACGGCAAAGCAGCCTTGGTTTACAAAACCTCCACAAAAGCTGGGAGGCAGCTGACAAGACTCATCTCTTCTTTCAAAAATCAACCCACTTTGGCTCTTATACAAAGGCTAGTCTATCATTCACCACAGTGACTTGTCACTTCCAGGGACAGGCTCTGAAGGAAGGCTTGGCGAGCATGTTCGACAGTTTATTCGAAAGCATTATTCATACAATAATGACTTGTGATTTACTACCAGGACTCATTCAGCAAGTGCCATCACCAAAAAAAAAAAACAAAAAATAACAACATAGAAAATGGAATCCAGAGAGAGAAAAGGGGGAGAGTAGCAGAGTTGGGCAAAGAGTCAGAAGCTTAGGGGTGGAGAATCTAGAAGCCTCTAGGCCACACGTGGCCTTCTAGGTCCACAGGTCAAGCCTTCGGACTAAGTCCAAGTTTTACGATTTGTTCTGTGAACTTTGGATTCAGTCTAAGGGCCACACTTGAGGATCTAGAGGTGTGGCCTCAAGGCCACAAGGGGTAGCCCTGGTAGCCTGAACCCTACCAGAAACCAACTGGGTGACTCAAGGCAAGTCACTGTACTTTGCTAAGCCTCAGTTCATTGTTATTAAAAAGGCGATAAGGAATATCGTTGACCTCATAGGTCTAGGTATGCACAGAGCATGGGCCAGGAGTCTAGCATGGCCAAAAACACATTTGTGATCATAAAGCTGTAGTGAGTAGTAAATGGGGTTACATGCCTAAGGATATTTGAATTACACATTTCAAACTGGAAAATCCTTTGGCTGTAGTCCAATCTTCCCATTTTACAGATGGCAAAACTGAAGCTCAGAGCAAGGAAGTGACTTGCCCAAGAACCCACATAAGCACATGGGAACACAGATCTAGAGCTGGAAGGGCCCATCTAGTCCAATTCATTCATTTTACAGAGGACAAAAAGGAGGTCTAGGGAACTAAAATGAGATGCCCAAGGTCACGGAGACAGATGTGAATCCAAGGCCTCTGATTCTGGAGTCAATGAGGTTTCTGCTGCACTTTGGAGAAAGTGACTGACCTACAGTCACAAAAGGACTTCTTAAAAACACAGAAACCAGGGGCCACTAGATGGCGCTGCTGTAGATAGAGCACTGGCCCTGGAGTCAGGAGGATCTCAGTTCAAATCCAGCCTCTGACCTTGGGCAAGTCACTTAACACCAACTGCCCTGCCCTCCCCCCCTCCAAAAAGCAAAAAAATAAAAAAACATAGAAACTAGGTACAAACAGCATTGTATTTGGAGGCAAAAGACTTGAGTTCAAATGTGATGTCTGCCACTTAACTCCCTGTGCAACGTTGGGGGAAAAAAATCACTTCACTGTCTGAGCCTCAGTAATTTCTTGCAGAAAACATGGGAATTGGACTTGATAAGTGCTAAAGTCACTGCCAGTTCAGGATCTCGAATTTGATTTCTATTCTCAATTAGCAAAGCCATTTGGAAAGGAAAAAAAAAATTACCCCTAGGAACTTCCTAAGATCTACTTCTGCTGCATCTCTAGAAAGACAGTGAATAAAACCACTCTAGACTAAAGAAATTTAGTTTCTAGCTTCTCAAAGTGGCCTAAGATGAAAGCTTTCTCCTAAGCTTTAACAGGTAGAATTTTCAGTAACTGCTCATTTTTAAAATTTTTATCACCTAGTTCAAGGATGGGCCTGAATACATCTCTGGACCATGAGAAAATCCAACAAGATGATAAGATATCCTGTAGATACTTACTTGTCAACAGGCTGAAGGGTGACCCCAGCGGTGTAAAAAGACAGTGGTTTCAAGAGGGTAAAAGAGCAGAAGGCTAAGGACAGCTTAATGGCTTTTCGAAACAACTACAAAAAGGAAACCCCTTCTCTAAAGAAAGAAAATGGACTGGGGTTGTATCAATAGCTAGGAATAAAGGAGTTGGAGATGTTAGGTTTATTCTATGGTAATCAATCAATAAGCATTGGGAGTACTGAAACAACACTGGCTTTGGAGTCAAAGGACAAGAGTTTGAATCCTGGCTCTGCCAATAACCATCTGTGTGACCCTGGGCGTCACTTCACATCCCCCCCAGCTTCAGTTTTCTTCTCTGTAAAATGAGAACCAGGCTCTGTTCCCATAAGAGCCATCCTACCACAGACTGTACCCTTAACCCCCAATAATGAGCAAATTTTAGCTACATTCACAAAGGTCAGGAGGTAGGACATGAGAATTTTGAGGGTCAACCCATCCTAGCAACTTGGAAAAAGCTGGTTATATGTCCTAATTCTCTGTAGCAGGTTTGCTATAAGAAATGAACATGGCTAGGCTGGGGGAAAGATGGAGGTTAGGGTTTTTAAGGAAATGCTAATAGGACACCTCGCAGAAGAAATGGCTTGGGGCAATTCTGGAGCTGTCCAGACCTAAGCAGTTGCTCCATTCCCAAAGTCTGGTCTAGCAGGGACACTGAGAGGGCTACAAAGGTCTCTACATCAACCCAAGAAGAAAAGCAAGAGAAATCATGAAAGGAAAGTAAGGTAGAAGAAGGTGTTAGGCAAACAGCTTAGCTCCTATGCAGAAGGAGAAAAGGAGAGTGAGAAAAACCATTTTTTTCCAAAAAAAAATCATTTTAGAGAAGAGGAACCCACACTCCTGAAAATTTCAAAGCCAAGAGAGAAGGAAGCCCTCACAAGGCGCTGTAGCAAGCTGCTTTTGGTCAAATTAAAGCTCTGCAAATTAATGCTTACACAAGAAATCAGATGCTTGACTCTACAGCATAGAGAAAGTCCCTGTGGGGCTTCAGATACAAAGATTGCCATCTGACAGCTGCTTATTATTACAGGAAATGAAATCGCACTGTCTGAAATCCCAGCGATTTCAAAAGTATAGGAGGAAGGAGAGAAGAGGGGCAAGGAAGAGAGAGGAGCAAAAGGGAACATGAAAGGAACTCCAGCAAATATAAGCTGCCTTCAGCATAAAGCCAGAGGTATGGAAAAAGGACCTTTGGCGGCCTCGAGGCCACATGTGGCCTTCTAGGTCCTTGGATGCAGCATTTTGACTGAATCCAAGTTTGACAGAACAAATCCTTTTATGAAGGGGATTTGTTCTGAGTGGTTTGGATTCAGCCAAAGGGCCACCCTTGAGAACCTAGAGGGAAGGGTTTGTTCTGGGAAGTTTGGGTTCAGTAAAAGGGCCACACTCGAGGACTGAGAGGGCTACATGTGGCCTCCAGGCTGCAGGTTCCTCATCCCTGGCCCAGACCATCTACCCCCAGAAGCATTCTGGATAGCTTCTAGGTTCTCTGAAGACCCTGTGTAGGGGCAGAGAGCATCACAAGGATCACACTCCTCTCCCTTGGTCTACCTTTCACTGTAAGACCTCTACCCCAGCACTGTACTCTATACTGTCCACTCTTCCCCTCCACCTCTTCCAGGGGCTTACCCAACAGGACTATACCCAATCAGACCAAACTGTTTTCTGACCACCCCAATCTCCTCCCAGGGGTTTTCTGCACCCAGTTAGAGAAATATTCCCCACCATCCTCCCCCACACATCTATCTACCCTAGCCAATGTTGCTGTAACCATGGCTAGTCCCAGGGTTTTGATAGCTGGAAACCCTGGTTTTAATACCTCATAGTTTCAGGAGAATACCATTTCTTTCCACATTCCACCCTAAGGAAAACTGTCTTGGTTTTGAACCCAGAAAAAAAGAGTGGGAAGGGCAGGAGAAAACATTTTTAAAATGCTATGTGGTGGGATCAGTTAAAATTCAGAGCTAAAGTCCAGGGGTTATGTTCCAGGTTGCTCCCAGCTGCCCTAACATCCCAATCATTTTGTCATATCCAAATGTCCTCCAAAATCACCATGGTTTGATCATAAGATCATACATAGATTTAGAGCTAGAAATTACCTCAGGGCCCCAGAGGGGGAAACTGAGGCCCAGGAAGTGACATGATTGGTCCAAGGTAATATATAGGCTCATACAGCAAGAGTTAGATGAGGCCCCAGAGATTCCCCAGAGTTCATAAAACAGCAGCAAGAATTTCTAGATTGGTCCAAAGGGGAAATAAAAGGTTAGGAGGAAATCTTAAGAAAGACATTAGATCAGAAATCAAAGCTGTACAAGCAGAATTTTAAAACACAAAGAACAGAGTAGAAGAAAAGCAAATACATGATGGAAAATGTCTAAAAAGAAGAATCTGAGAAAAACTACAAGCATTAAGGATTTTTGAGAAGCATGAGGTCACGTATAAACTGATGCTGAACTACAAAGAACCAGAAAAAACAACACACAACAATATGAACAGAACAAAAAAAAAAATGAACACCTGAGAACTGAAAAATTATAATGGCAGAGTTCAGCCATGGAGAAGAGTTAAGAAAACATACTTTCTTCCCTTCATTGGAGAGGTGGTTGGGGGGGGGGAGGGGTATAGATGTGGAATATTGTATACATTGTCAGAAACAGAAATGAATCAAATGATTTTTCTGAACTTTTTTTCCCTCTTTCTCTTCATATTTTTGCCACAAAGGATGGCTTACTCTGTAGTGAAGAAGAGTTATAATAGGAAACATGATGCAAAAGCCAAGATAGAAATAAAATTAAGGTTTTTCTAATCTATATCTATTCTGTTCTGAATGTAGATGGCACCTCAGGCTGCCAAAAAATACTCAAGACAACAACCAAGAAAGTTCATGTCAGTTGATGTGATTTAATGGCTTGGGAGGCTCTAGAAGGGTTATGTATTAGCAGTTAATGGTAATTAACTTCTTAAGTGTAGTTAAGTTCTAAATTTAAATTTAGAAGTAAGTTTACTTCTAAAAGGAGTAAAGCTGATATAAGGAAAGAGTAAAACTGGTATATATAAAAAGGACTAGAAGTATGTGATTAGGACCCTGAGATAGGAACTACAAAATTTTCATCCTTACCTGCCAAACCTGGATAATCCATCTTGGCATCATCCTTCAACGCTTTTTCCTAGTTTGACCATTTTATAAAGTGAGTATCTTAAACATGGTCAGGAATAATTATTAGCCATGTAACTTGAAACAAGTCTCATCCTGCGTCACCATCTCATCAATGGGCACAGAGAGAATCTGAAAAGCAGAAGGGACCCAGGAGGGCACTTGGTCCCACCAACACCTGAGCAGTCAGCCTTTAACAACACACCCCAACCCCCAGCAGGTGGCCCTCCAGTCTCCACATGAAGACCTCAGGGTCTTTATTGGTAGGAAGTTTTTCCCTGCCTTCCATCTAGCCTCAGATAGCCTCTCTGAAACTTCCACTCATTTATCTTTAGCTATGCCCCCTAGAATCAAACAAGGCAAGCAGCATCTCCTCTCCCCTGACAGCCCTGCAGATGAGAATAACCTTCTGTGCTCAGCCTAACCCAATGGGTTGTCCCGAGGCTCACAGACAAGAGATGGGTGGGAGCCTTAGAAAGTTTTGAAATATACAAATGCAAACGAGTGTTTTATTCCTAATGAATCTCTAAGCCCAAACAAGACCTTGCAAGTATTCTCTGCAGCCAAAGAAATGGGTTTCTCTGCTTAGACTTTTTAGATTAGTCCCCAGCCTTTCATTTTTGCCCTGTTGTGCATTTCAGAAACAATGGGATCAAGATGCTCAAATTATGATTTTTATTAAATAGGCACTAAACCATCTCAAGATGCTGTGCACATTCTGCACTAATGCCAGTTTTTTCAGTGCTGTGTGGGTCCCCTGAATAGCGAATAAGGCAAAGACTAAGAAAAATGATAGGAGATTTGAAACTGAGCAAAATTAGATTAAATTTCAATCTATAAACTGCAAGATGGATTTTTTTTGCATACTTTCCTATAAGCCCCTAATCTCTTTCACATGGTCTATAGAGTAGCTATTTAGTTTAACAGGTTGGGACATGGGACTAATATTGTGAACTATTTGGAAATTCAGCTGGCTTTCTCCTTCTTTTAAAAAGACCTACCCTATAAAAATAACCAAGACATAGAACAGAACCTGCCAAAGCTAGGAGCTCTGGAATACGCTTCCTTTTGTCGTTGCAAGCTTGTTGCGCTGCTTTTTTTGTTTGTTTTTTTTCTCAATTCACTTTGAAGGAAGCATTTCAGCCTAGATCCAGCCCAAACAAAAGATGCTGTGGGCATTTTCTCTCTTACATTCTTTCTTCTTCCTAGGCACACATACTATGTTGTTTTATGCAATTCCAAAGGGAGAGAGAGACACACACACAGAGAGAGAAACAGAGACACAGAAAGACAAGGAGAGACAGAGATAGGCAGTCAGAGAAAGACAATCAAAGAATGAGCAAGAAACAGAGAGACAAAGAGACAGAGACAGAGGACTGAGTGCAGCCCAGACAGCTGCAGTTTGTTAAAAGGCAAAAAAGAAAAAAGGCACGCTTAATTAAAGGAAAGCCACAACAGGTTTATATACTTGAAAAGTAACAAGTTTCTCCTAAGCATCCACCCTCAGCAGCAGCAGGAAAGACCCCTGGGGCCCATCAGAAATGGATATAGTCGTGAAGCTGTTTGCAATTTCTATGTGCATGCATAAAGCAGGAATTCCTCACTCAATCCCCTTGAGTTGGCTTTTTAAATTGTCCATGCAGGCATAATACACTGTCTCCAAACTCTGCAGCCAGGCAACAAGAAGTTTTTCTGCTCCTAACATCCATTTCTTATTTGATAAAGCCAATCACCACACGGGCCTGCCCATTACACTGGAAGAACCAGACATGTCAATGGACACAAACATTTTATAATTTTACACGGAAATAAAAATGTCCAGCCTCCCTCTATTTCCTTTGCCTTTTAAATTAAAAGAAAAAAAATTCACCGAGTCATTCACAGCTTAAATTCTGGTCCTTGTAGTGTTAAGAGGTACCGACAGTGCTGATCAATCACTTCCCGATCCCAGAAAGCTACAGAGCGTATGTGGAAAAAATGGACCACCAGCCTCTTTTGGAATTAATATTCCCTCAAGCCCTGCTCTTTTTCTGGACCACGTTCCCATCTGTCACCTGGATATGCAATCAAGAAGCCCCAGAATGAATACAGCTAGGTCCCCATTAGCAGGGATAATGAATCCCTGAAGTGGTCATGTTATTTAAATTCACACTGCATTATTTCCATTGGGCTGGAAGCAATTACCATATTTTACATAATTATAATTTTGAATGGTACGAATCTGAATACATGTGACCACGGGATTTATTATTCGCACTAATGGAAGCACTAGCCATAACCAAGTCAAAAGGGACAGACTTCAGACACCATCTATTCGAAAGAGACCACCACAATAACCCACTTTGGTATTGGAGAGCAAGAAATTGAGGAAGCCCAATACCTCGTCCAGTAAAAAATTCTCTCCGCAACCATCACTGTGAAAGGCATTTCCTTTCATTCTCCTCTCTGTTTTTTTTAAATGATGTGACATTTTTGTCGCTCACATCCATTTGGACTATTTGTGGGATACAGAGTAAAAGAATGAGGGTTAGTGGAGAGAATCTCTTCATCTCAGGCCTAAGTATCCTGATCTGTAAAACGAAAGGCTTCAACTCTAACATTGCTTCTGGCTCTGATGATTCCGAGCTAAGCAAACCTTCGTTTCCACTGTACTGCTTTCCAGTTGTTGCAGAAGTTCTGGGCAAACAGGGAGTCTTTAGCCCTAATAGTTTTTGATGGAATGTTTATCCAAAACCAGGCTGCTTCTGGGTCTTGCTTACCTGGTCTGTTCCACTGAGCAATCTTTTCGATTTTTAACCAAACGGCTTTTATGATTACACCTTTATAATACAGTTTGAGATCCAGTAACGCGAGGCCCCTTTTCATTCCTAATTTCTTTGTTTCCCTTGAGATTCTTCACCTTTTGTTTCCTCCTGATGAATTTTGTTATTATTTTGTCTAGTTCTATAAAGTAACCCCTTGGTAGTTTGACTAGTATGGCACTAAATCTATAAATTAATGCAGGTACTATCATTTTTATTTTATTGGCAGGGCCTGGACATTAACAATGGACATCTCCAATTCTGTCTCCCTTTCTCTGTATCTGTAGGGAGTGTTTTGTAGCTGTATTCATCATGGTAAGATTTTTGATTTCGGAGAAAGGAAGGAAAGCCTAGGCACCAGACCTGGAATTAAATACTCACTAAGAGAGGGGTCCACATATGGTAATGTCCTGTCAAAGTCCCGTCCTGTTTCCACCAGTCCTTCTTAACTTAGGAAACATTTCTAGGGACACAACTGGCTATGAAGTCCAGGACGCATGACCTCAAATCCAAACGGCCTGCCTTTTGGATCTCTGTCCTGCAAAATCCTAGCCAGTTGCGCCCTAATGAGAAAATGACTAAAACACTGGCTTCCACATTCCTGTCTACTGCAGGGTCAGTCCTCTCCTCAAGCAGAATAAACCCACACCCACATAAAGTGTACCAAGGGCGTCCCTGTGCCAAGCTCTGCCCAACTGCCACCATGTCTGACATTACTATCATTAGAGTTACTCCTTTGGTACCAAATCAATGTCTAAATGCATGTTTATTGCCTGGAAGGGCTAACATCAACTCAAGGACAGCCGTTATAAGCCTTTTTTGAAACAACTTTAAATCTCTGTTCAGAAATGAATGTTGAAAACTAAAAATAAATAAATAATTAAAGAAAAAACTTTACTTAAAAATGATTGCAAAATTTAATGCTGCATTGGGAATCCAGTATGTTGGGGGGTATTTTTGGCTTTTTGGAGGGCAATTGGGGTTAAGTGACTTGCCCAAGGTCACATGACTAGTATTCATCTGAGGCTGGATTTGAACTCAGGAAGATAAGACTTCTTGCCTCAGGGCCAGAATTCTACCTACCATAGCACCAGTTAGTGGCTCCACACAATCAACAAGTATTTACTAAGTGGTTACTTTATGCCAGACAATGGGCCAAATACCAGGGATACAAAGGCAAAAGAAAATAGTCCCTGCTCTCAAGGTGCTTACAGTCTAAGAGAGGAGCCAACATGTACATACATATGTGTGTGTGTGTGTACATATATATGTGTGTGTACATATGTGTGTATGTACATATATATACATACATACATATATATATACGTGTGTGTGTGTGTGTGTGTATATATGTATATACACACACACATAATATAAACAAAATGACCACAAGATAGTTCGGGGAGGGAGTGTACCAGCAAAATGGAGAATTAGGAAAGAATCCCAAAAGATGCCCATAAGGTCAGGCCTACACAGCCTTTTGATTCAAAAATAAAGTATCATAAGGTCATAGAATAGTACATTGGGAAGGGATCTTAATGCTCATATAGTGCAACTCCTTTATTTTATAAGTAAAATAAACTGAAACTCAGAGGAATTCACTAACTTACCTAAGGTCATGCAGCTCCTGAGTTGAGTTACATGGCTGAAAATAAATTCCTTCTTCTAGTACCAACCTTTTCTGGTTACTGCTCATAACCGTGTGAATTTTATCTTTTCCAGACATATTGTGACCAAACTATTAACCTCTTGCTCTGAGTTTTGTGACAATTTCCATCTCCCAAAGCAAATCCTTATACCCCACACCTTAGACCCAGAAAACTAACAAAGACGATAAAATATGGAAACGGTCAATGTTGGAGGGGGGGGTCTGGGGAAAGATACACTCATGGGACCATGAATTGTTCCAACCATTCTGGAAAGCAATTTGAAATTATGGGAGGGAGAAAAGAAGGGAAGGAAGGAAAACAGATGTCCATGCCATTTGATCCAGAGATCCTACTTCTAAACATATCCCCCCCCCAAGGAGGTCAAAGACATAATGAAAGATCCTATTTATTCCAAAATATTTATAGCAGCACTTTTGTACCAGCTAAGAACTGGAAACAAACTGGATGCCCATCAATTGATGAGTGGATAAAGAAATTGTAATATTATGAATGTAATGGATTATAGTGCTATAAGAAATTATGTATATGAAGAATACAGAGAAGTGTGGGAAGACTTATATGAACTGATGCAGAGTGAAATAAAGAACCAAGAAAACAACATACATGTGTGTATACACACATATAAATACATATATGAATGTATATATAGTATAGGTAGAGGTATATACCCATATGCATATAAACACATGTATACATATATGTATATAAACATATACATATACACCACATACATATATAATAAATACTGTCAGGTTCAGTTAATATATCAGTCAGTTTTGCTAACCTCCTTTTTTCTGTTTCTTGTTTTATTCCTTGCAAGAGGGGATAGCTTTCTGATAGACAGGGATATATTCTGAAATAAAGATAACATACAAATGAAAGATATCAATAAAAATATTTAAGGTTAAAATAATTATTATATCTTATTCAGAATTTCAGAACCAGAAGGCACCTCAAGGAGCACCTAGTCCAATCTCCCCATTTTACAAATAAAAGAATGTTATTTACTAGATACAACTTCCAACCTATTATCTCTGGGAGATTAGCTTCAGAGGTAGGTATAAACATCTCAGATTAGTTCTTGCCATATGGTTAGGGAGCAGGTAGGGGAAGGCACTGTATGTATGGTGACAGTTTCACAGCATTAGCCCTAGGCATGAGAGTGAGAACAGTGCAAATTAGTAGGAGAAATTCAGAGTTCAGTCAAAGGTGTAGTCAGCACCCCACTTGCCTCTCGTTACCAGTAGACCAATGTCATAGGACCAAGGTGAGAGGTGACAAAAGGGAAGCCCTTAAGTTATCAGGTCGAAACAACGGCATCCCTTCAAGGAACATACTAGCGGCAACGAGTTTCTTGAATCAGTTTATCATCTAACAACAAAGGGCAGGATTTGAGCACTGTCTAGATGTGGGGAGTAAGATGGGAATTGAGGACTCTGCCCTCAAAGAGATTAGGAACAAAGGCACAAGTAGAAGAGTAAAGGGGCTGCCTCTTTTGAGACTGAAGGAACAAGGGAGAGGATGGGAAAGGACAGGTTTGGAAGTAGGGAAGTGAGTACTCAAAACTGAATGGCCTGATCTCAGTAAAATAGGATAGCAAGGTAACTTCAGAGATTGGGGGAGAGGGGAGCTGCTGAGCTTGAGTGGGTTTATAACAGTCACTATGGGGAATGGGATTACTCAACAGTTGATATACCCAGGAGGATTGCCAGGCAACTCTGAAATCCTCTCTGAGGTTGGGCAGTGTTATGTAGGGTACGTTCATAATGGAGCCTTGTGTTATATCCATAGTGGAAATGGGGAGGTTTTGTGCTAGATAAAATATAGTGCAAAAGTCAGGGTTGTTGTAAAGGCAAGAGTGTAGAAATTTGCGTGTGTGAGGGATGAACTGAATTCGTGTTTCCACAGAAAACATGTGATATACCAGAAAGTCTTCTTCTTTTTTTCTTTTTGCTGCAGAATTCAGGAAAACAAATGGGTTACAGAGAAAGTCTTGGGAACATTGAGTAACAAGTGGGAAGTAGGTGCCAGCTTATCAGCATATCCTAAAGGCAAACTTCTCTTCCTAGTACTTTGGATAAAATCCACAACCCCAAAGACCTAAGGAGAACTTCTTTGCACACATTATTTTGAATATTGGGACTCTTCTTGTGTTAATGGTGAAGGAAACTTGAACATCCTGAGTTCTGCCTTTTATCAATTGAGAGAATTCCTTTAAAAGATTTTATGATTTGTCATTCTTAATTAAGTAGAGTATAAAGAAAATGAGAAATGTAAACAGAGGGTGTAGATGCACATGGGGATGGGCTTTAGGTGTTTTCAGATAGGCTGTGAGCCCTGAAGGGCCTAGCCAATGGGAGCAAGGGTGGAAATGTGAATTGAGCATATTTGAGCATTTGAACAGAGCATAAAAAGCCTTGCATTTGTCTGAGCAAGCGTACTCCATTAGGGAGTTACCCATTCAGAATGAACATAAAATAAATGCAATGAGAACTTTCCTGGCTTCACCAGAAGTATTTTCTTTGTTGAGTAAGCACGTTTCTCACACCTACTTCACCTTTCTTCATTTGTACGTCAAAGAAAAAGTTCTTGGGAAGCATCCCCACAACTTTAGTGATTGGCTAGGTGGCGCAGTGAATAGAGCACCCGCCCTGGAGTCAGGAGGACCTGAGTTCAAATCCGACCTCAGACACTTAACTTTACTTAGCCCTGTGATACTTAACCCCAAATGCCCTCCAAAAAGCCAAAAAAGAATATAAAGGAGTCATAAGGAATTTTTTGGGTCCTAAATCAGATAATTTGGAATTTCAGACACAGAATCAGCACCAAAGTCAGTCAAAATAATAGAATTCATTTTTGCCTGAGGCATTCTGGTGATTTTTGGTAGTTCCTACCTTGGCTAAGTGTAGTGTGGCTCATAGCCTCACCTATGTACTTAAAGAATATCAGTTTGCCCCTGACAGGTAGAGGCTTTCCAGCCAATGCACCTTAGCAGATGGGATCACAGAGAGAAGACGGACAAAAGATCGGGAGATGGTAGCAGAGAACGACTCAGCACCCATATGATGAAAAGGCAACACAACGGAGAACAGAAAAAGAATGCCCAGCAGAGACTACACAACATCTGACAATTGAAACAAAGCCCACAAGAGAACGGAGACTTGATGCCTGGAAGAAAGCAGCATGATCGAATGATCAGAGGATATGTGAAGCTCTACAAATTGGAGGTGTGAACTGGCCCTACCTGTGCACACTCTATATGGATCCCCTGGTTATATGTGTTCTCTGAATATATTTTCTCTCTTCACTGCTGCTGCGGTACTGTTGGAGACTGCATGTGGACATTGCAGAACTGTTTGTTTTATATGTTATGCTATTTCATCAAATGCATTTTGCTGAAAATTCTGTTTGGTTGGCAAAAGTAAACACATCAGGAGATCCTCATGAAGCTTCAGGGTTTTGAGTTGGAGCTGACACTTCAGTAAATCAAACTTATGGCAGTCTTTCCATTTCTTTCTAAATCCTGGAAACAGAGTGGCTTCACTTTCCTTTGTCACCACTTGCTCCCTCCCAGGGAGTTTAAAAATATAACCTCCCAAGCAGAAGACTGAGCCTTGAGTTCACATCACATAAGCAACATTTGAAAGACATGGAGATAGCTAGCTGTCTTCAAGTACCTGAAGGACTGTCATTCTGAAGAAGGATTAGACTTATTTAACATGACCCCAGCAAGCTGAACAAAAAGTAATGGGAGTAAGGCTCAGATGGACAAATTTTCTCTTGATATCAGGGAAAATTTCCAGAAAAATCAGAGCTGTACAAAAGTGGAATTAGTCACTGAGGGAAACAGTGGTCTCCCCATTACTAAAGTCTCCAAGCAATGACCATTTGTTTGATACATTATTTTGAGGATTTCTTTTGGGTATGGGTTGGACTACATGAAGTCTCTTTCTAGCTCTGAAATTCTGGGAAATTACAGATTTAGTGCTACTGCAATCAAACCACCAAGGGATTATTCTAGAAAACCAGACGAAATAATAAAATTCATTTGATGTTATAAAAGGTCTAGAATGTCAAGGGAAATAATGAAAATTAGTAGGAACAGCACTTCCAGATCTCAAACTATATTGTAAATCAATAATCAGCACAACTAGTTGGTTGGGAGGGGATAAAGACTGGACCTGTGATTTCATTAGTAGAGAACTCCCAGGTAAGGAAACTCCCTCTACCAATGCAAGTCAACAGCTTCTCTGCAACTTAAAGTCAGAGGGAGGTGGCTAGAGTACTGAAAAGTTAAAAGACCTGCCTAGGGTCACGGAGCTAGTATGTATCAGAGGGGGACTTAAACCCAGGTTTTCCTGCCTCTCTACTATTTGGTACTGGTGAAAAATACAGGAAAATAGTTCAGGAGAACAGACTAAATAAACAAGTGTCAGAAAATCTAACTCTTAAAATCAAATGTTAAAAATATATATGTATAT
>CM053582.1:14825891-14894084 GCA_028627135.1 Pseudochirops cupreus
CCGCCCCAGGACAAATAGATTTTTTTTTTCAGGCACCAGTCCTCCAGGTCTCATTCAGTAAAAGGTCCACCTCTCCATGCATAGGAGCACTGATGACAACGGAATCCTCTCCTGCCTTGGGTTGCTCAGTGTCCTGCACTAAGCATGATCAAAGATGTGAATAAGAAATGACCAGACAATGTGGGTAGCTCAAGGAAGAACCATGAACTCCTAAATGATTCTTTGAACAAGGTTTTTATAGAACAAGCAGACAAAGATTCAAGTCCTCTTATCAATAAGCTTAGTTTGTCACATCCTGGAATATTATTGTCTTTTTCATAGTCTTATCATTATAATAGTCTGTCACATCCTGGAAGCAGCTCAGGTAAAATCAGGCTTTGTAATTCTAGGCACCAGAAAGTCTTGGGAAAGTCCGTTAGCTTCTATCAAATGTATTCACATAACAAAGGATACTCTAAGAGCAGGCTTCAAGGGGGGGGAAGGGGAGCAAAGCCACAGATCATCAGGTCCATCTACATAGAAACTGACTGACATCTGCACAAAAACTGACCCCCAAGAATCAAATATTTTGGCTTACAATACACTCCCACCTCCAAAGTATCCAAAGTGTTGACTTCCTTCCTTTCCTTCCCTTTTCAATATTTCCCCTTAGTCCTCACTCACTCCCCTGGAGGCTCTTCTCTTTCTGAGATTATAAAGGTCCCCTTCCCCTCATGGCCAGATTCCTCTCTACCCCCTGTTGCCCTTTTCCCCCTTTTATGTCTCCTCTCATGCTGCATTATAATTCAACAAAAGAAGCCCCCAGCTGTAGGTAGGGTGTTGCCAGATTCTGTCCAGAATGCCCCCTTTCTGCCTCTCCACTGCTCCCCCCCTTCACCCTGTCTCCTTAGGCTGCTGTTCCTGTTCGCATTTATTTACTACTCCTGCATTTCTGTCATTTGGGGTGTTTGAGAAGCAACTAATCTCTTCAGCTCTTGTTTTCTTTGTAAAAATGTTCCAAACTCAGCATAGTAACAGCGACAATATCAAACATTTTTATGGCTTTTACTATGTGCCTGGCACTGGGCTAAGCACTTCACAAGAATTATCTCACTTGGTCTCCAATTCAATAAACATTTATTAAGTGCCTACTATGTGCCAGGCACTAGGTATGAGGATACAAAAAGGGGCAAAAACAGCCCCTGTCATCAAGGAGCTTACAGTCTAATGAGGGAGACAACACGCAAATAGATAAATCCAAAGCAAGCTATATACAGGATAAACAAGAAATAATTCAAAGAAGGAGAGCACTGGAATTAAGAGGGGCTAGGGAAGGATTCCTATAGAAAATGGAATTTTAGTTGGAACTTAAGGGAAGCCAGGGAGGTGACTCAATCCTGGGAGGTAGATGCTATTATCCCCATTTTAGAGAGGAGGAAACTGAGGCAAACACAGGTTAAGTGACTTGGCCAGGGTCACATAGCTAGGAAGTGTCAGAGGCCAGATTTGAACTCAGTTTTTCCTGACGCTGAGCCTGGCATTCCTATCCACCACCACCTAACTCTCTCAATTTATTACTGAATGTCCATCTTTCATCCAGTATGATTAAGCTGATTTGCAGTATAGGTCACCCTAGGTTGTATCCAGAGTTCCAGTGCTCTTTGAAATATATTCTATTCTCCCCTCCTTTTTCTAGTGGAAGCAGGATAGTCTTGCATTATTTGAATATTCTTTCCCTTGTATTTGAAGGTCTTTCTCTGGGTGGCTTGCAGAAACTTATTGTTTCTAAATTGAATTGTTAAATTTAACCACTATGTGTCATGGAGTTTGCAGTCTTGTGTTTTTGTTTTGTTTCTGGAGGCAATCTGTGAATTCTTTCAATTGGAATTTCATTTTCTATGTTCACAAGCTCTAGGAAGTTCTTTTCTATTATTTCGTTCATTATAGTGTTAAGGGATGTGTCCTTTCATGTTCTTCTGGGACACCTCTGATCCTTAGATAGTCTCAACACATGCTGTTTTCAAGACCCGTATGTTTTGCTTGCACATTGCGAACATTTTCTCTTAATGATCTTGGGGGTTTTTGGTTTTCTTCTTCTAGATTGTCTTTCACTTCCGTTCTGGGAGAGTTTTGAGAAGTCATGAGGATCACAGAAAATGTCTAGTGTCCATCTTGTTTCTCATCAAGATAATATTCATAAAGTGCTTTGCAAACCTTAAAGTACTATTGTCAGTGCAAGCTAGAAAAAATTATATTTTTATAGATAATATATATTATAATGTATAATAAAAATATTAAAAACTAGAAGAGAATGCAACCACAGAGCTTAGAAAGGACCTCAGAGGCTACTGCAGTTTACTCTGTCACTCTATAGGTGAGAAAACCAAAGCTCAAGGATGGTAACTGATTTGCCAAAGACACATGGATTCTAAGCATCAAAAGGGAGATTTAAACCCACATCCTCTGACTTCCTAACAGGGCCTAGATCGCTTTCCATTTTTCATAACTATAGCTAGGGAGAGAATTCTTAATGAAACAAGAAGTGAACATAGTAGAGAAAGGAGATAAGTTTAACTAGGCAAAATGTGAAAGTTTTGTATAAACAAAATCAGTATAGCTAGGATTAGAAGGGCAACAGCTGACTGGGAAAAAAAACTATATATAAAATATTACTGATAAGGGTCCACTCTCTAAGATATATAAAGAATAAGCACAGATATAAGACCAAAAGACATTCCCAAATGAAAACAAATAGTTTCCAAAAAAAAAAAAGGAATTATAAAATGCAGCAAAAAAAAAAAATTAGGAACAAAGTAGATGTCGATTGGTTTGGAGAATGGCTGAACAAATTGTGGTGCTTGGATATTAATGAAATATTATAAAATAAATAAATGACAAATATAAGAGAAAAAAGTAAGTAGGACCAAGGAAAAATTTAAAGAGTGACTATAATGTATAAACCAAAAAAAAAAAATACTAAAGCAAAGCGGAACACTCGGCAATTATAATAAACAATCTGAGCCCTGAAGATGAGAATGAACTTGTCCCCTTTCCTTGGAGAGGTGGGAAAGTATGGGGGCAGAATGTTGCAAATGCAGTCAGGTGTGGGTGACATTTTTTATGTTTAACTGCTTCTCATGGTTAAAAAGAACTAAATGGAAATGCTTAGCATGCAGCAAGATACATATTAGGCGCACAATAAATGCAGATTGCTTGCTTGATAAAGATGGATAGTAAAGAAAGAAATGTGAGATAGCTATTTAACCTGGCCTTTTTATTCTAGCTCAAACTTTGTTTGCATGTCAATCAAAGAGGATCTCGGGAGCAAGGTTGATTGCATCACCTCCCCAGCTTCCATACAACTCTTATGGGGAGTTTGGAGATATAGGTTCATATATCAGGGCTAAATAAATTTTACAAAGAATTTGCTGACAGATAGCTGCAGGAGAACACTGACTTAGATCAATATTGACTTAGACAGCCAGGTGGTAAAGTAGATATAATACCATGACTGGAGCTAAGTCAGACTCTAGTTGTATGACCCTGAGCAATTCACTTAACCTGTGTTTGCCTCTGCTTTCTTATCTGTAAAATGAGGATGATAATAATAGCGCAAACCACCCAGAATTGTTATAAGGATCCAATGAGATATGAGTTGTAAAGTGCTTAGCTGTTGTTGTTGTAACTTTGTTTGGCCTTCGTTCCCCAAGAGGACCATGGCATGAGGAAGGTGATGCCATGACTTACAAGTGAATTGGATTTTTTAAGTGAGGCATGGCTGTATAAAGTCACCAGCCTCACTTTCTACTTTGGAGCCACCTGGGTCCAGTAGCCAGATATGGATCAGGAGGACTGAAGATGGCCCAGGATGCAGTAGGGGACCTGGGTCTTTTTAAACTAAGGTTTTTTAACAGGTCTCTGATTGGGGCAATGCCTATTCTGGAATTAAGACTTAAGAAATGAAGCAGAGAATGGCCCCTTTACCTAGTCCAAAAAGAAAAAATCACATCTATGAGAAGACCCTCAGGGTTTCTGGTCAAAACAGAAACAACTGCCATCTACAATTCATTCTGAGGCACTTAATAAATGCTTATTTCCTTCCTTTTTTCCTAAGTGAAAAAGGGACAATTAAAAGAATAAATTTAATCTTAGCCATGGTGCATTCTACTGGCTTTCTTTTTGGCTTCCTGGTCAGGCATCGCTTACTGAACCTCTGTAGCTGTCTTAAATATGTTTCCAGGGGTGCATAGGTGGTGCAGTGAATAGAGCAGGAGAACCTGAGTTCAAATCAGTCTCAGATACTTAACACTTACTAGCCATGTGACCTTGGGCAAGTCACTTAACCCCAATTGCCCTGCCTTCCCCCCTCCAAAAAGGCCCCCAAAAAAGTGTTTCCACTTCCCAGTGCCAGGGAGAGGCTTTCTAGTTACTGTATTTATGGTCCTGCAGAGCTAAGGTCTAGCAAAGAAATGGAGAGCAGGTTAAAGTCACTAGACCAACGAAGTCACTGAGTACAGCAAAGACGCAAGTGGCCAGAGATGTGTGCTGCCCCAATCACATGTGTGTCCTCTGTGTAGGCCCTTCTCATGTGTGTTCCTTGGCCAAGCATGCTCTTTTGTGCCCTAGGTTACCACTGATGTGTGTACATCACGTATGTACGTGGAGGTCATCTCTTGACTTTTGTTTACTCTGTTATTTGAAAAGACAAAATTAGGTCTAAAAAGTACTTTGCAAAGCTGTAAGTGCTACAGAAATGTGAATAGTTATTGTTTTGCCTTTTATTTTGAATTGTGTCCTCTGGGGCTTATGAGTTCCGGGTGTGGGTGGGTACTGACCCATTCAGAGTGCCTAGAACCCAAGGTTCCTTTCTGGAGGTCCACATACTGTTCCAGGTGCTAGGTAACAATAAAGTGCCATATAAATATCATCTTTCCTTATGTTTGTGTGCATAAAAAGGGGGAGGGAGAGAAAAAGGAGAGGAGTTGAGGAGAGAGAAATGAGGGGAGGGGAGTTGGGGAGAGGAAACAGAAAGATGCAGAATGATGAAAAAGAAGTGGGAGGGCACTGAAATTAAATTTTTGCATAATTTTGCCAAGAGCTTGTGAGAGAAAATATTGCCATTACACGATGAGGGCAATAGTTTCTTATTTCTAGAATGCTTTGGCTAGCTAAATAAAAGAACTGACATCTTCTACAACTGCTGTCCAGAAAAGATCATGGCCACATCACAACCTGAAAATTGTCATCATCGACCACGTATTCCCAGGACTATGCGGCAATGAATTAGGCTAGCCAAGACCCTTGACAGTATGGAGGACAGAAAGTTAATGGGCTTCCTTTCCTTCACAAAAACCGATCAACAGAATTCTCCAAGTGCTGGGAAGCTTCCTATATAAAGGAGGCCTTTGCCAGTCATCATACAGCACCATCCTCTCTCTCTCCCCCACCTGAAAAGAATCAGCAGGCTCGCCATCAGAGCTGGAGGCTCAGCTATCCTTCTAGGACTTAAACTTGACAACATCTAACAGAACGCAGCTTCTCAGCCAGTTTCCACTGTAAAGGCGAAAGGAAACTGAAGTATATTGTCCTTGAATAAAACAATGATATAAATATTTATAGCACTCTCAAAGTCCAACCTACAGTCCACAACAAGGAGACAGGGTGGGGCAGAGGCAGCAAAAGTAGGAGACTGCCAGTCAAGATGATGTGTATAAAAAGGGACTTGGTGTGTGCTCTGAGACCCTATGGTAGCTACAGAGGCCAGGAAGATACCTTGAAAGGCTGACAAACTGGGCTCTGGAATTGCTACTGATAGGATCCAGAGCCCAGTCAGTACAATGGAACCACTCCTAGGAATATTTTAGTAGAGACTGAAGTGACAACTAGAAAGGATAAGTCATGACTGCCTATTCAATGGGCTCAAGATATGAATGCTTTCATTATGTGGCAGTCATCCTGAAATTGACAAGTGACCGTACCAAGCATAGTCAAGGACTTCCCATTGCTTTAAAACTACAATGCTCCAAAAGACCCTCCATGGGCAATATCTACAAGAACTCTGCCAATGACACGTCTAAGAATCTTAGGACAAAAGGCTTTGTCTGCTGGTTTTGTTTACAGAAACAGAGGAATTTATCATAACACTAGACTAGGTCACTGCCACCAGAAATTACAGAATAGTCATTCCAAAAGGGCCCAGATGTATTGATAGGTACAGGTTATACAAAGAAATGGTAAAGCCCTAGGAAACAAATCACAGCAGTGGCAAAAAATTTTGTTGTTCAGTCACATTCGACTCTTCATGACCCTGTAGGCCACAGCACACCAACGCTGTCTGCAGGGTTTTCTTGGCAAAGATACTGGAGTGGTTTACCACTTCCTTCTCTAGTGGATTAAGGCAAACAGAGGTTAAGAGACTTGCCCAGGGTCACACAGCTAGTGAGTGTCAGAAGCTAGATTGGAACTCAGGTCCCTCCTGACACCAGACCTAGCGCTCTATCCACTGAGCCATCTAGTTGTCTCTGTAATATGAATACAAACCTCAAATATCCTTAAGAATTTAACAAATAAACTGCTGGAAACGTACCATTATCACACACAATTGTTACTGGCAATGGCTGAGAAATAACACGGACCTATACAAATTCAAGAATAACCTTTTTTAATAGATGCTGCCATACCAAATTCTCATAACCTCCAAACTGTGTGGAATGTAAAGCTTTTAAAATAGAGATACCTAATGGAAGAAGTCAAAACCATGTAGGAATAGGATGAGTACGTATCCTCCCCATCATCTTGTCTGCTCCTGGATTTTCCCCAAAGATGCTTTCAGTGGGTCTATAAAAGATGAGTTTACAACCCAATAGTTATAGCGAATTGCAAAGAGCAATAATTTCACACACTTGCACAATAGTCCATTAAACATAAAAGAATAATATCAGAATACCGATCTGTCACTGAACAGTTTCTATCTAAACTCCACAGAACGAAATGCGTATAACGATATAATAATAACAATAACAATCATTGTAGCCAGGAATTGCCATGGAGACGCCATCCAACATCCATCAGCCAGTGACATGTTGGAACTGGGACTGCTGGCAAAGTATTTTGAAAAGAAAAAAATTGGAAAGAGGAAAGTAAGGAAGCAGTTTTGATTCTAGTGTTCTGTCCTCCATCTTGATACCATGGAGGGAAGCAGATATCCAAGCATTTTGCCCCCCAAGAGATTATAAGAAGCCACTAAATTTTAGCCACTGAGGTCAACGAGGATGTTTGCTGAGCTGATAGGAACAATGATCAGTGAGATAACCCAAGTGCCCACCAAGACATTACCTTTCTCCGCTGCTGCTGAGTTGGAGTACTTAGCAGAAAGCCTGGTACACAGTAGGTACTTAAAAAATGCAAGCTGACTGCTCAACCCTATCCTTCTGACTAAGAAACTCCTCTGAGGGCTCTTTCTTCCTCCTTTCCCAAAAGGAGAAGAAATCTAAGCAGATAACCATTTCTACTTTTGTAGTTAGAAATGCCTGGTGCTAACCACTGTTACATAGCTAACAAACTATCACATTTTACCCTTTTGCACTTTGTCCTATTATATTGTCCATACCCCTTTATATAAAAGAAATTAGTGAGCACTACAACTTTTGTTGCATATTCGATGCTAGCACCACGGATAGAGGCTGGACAAAATGGTCAGTCTGGGAGAAGTGGAAGATATAACCAGCTTCTGGTGAGAGGCATCAGCATAATGATTTCTGCCCTAGCAGACCACAAACTTTTTCACTCACTCTGTACTTATATTCATCAGCCAGCTCAAAGTTGATTTACAGGAGAGTATAAATGAGAGAGAGAGATGAATAACCTGCCATAAATAAAAAAAATCCCCTAGGCTAGAGAAGTTAAGCTCCTCAGGGCAGACAAGCCAGACAGAGACAAAGAAAGAGCAAAGGGTTGCCTTTTGGGCACACTGTGAGAATCTTTTCATGGCTTCCTCTGCTGATGTTGTGCCATTGCTCCCCATTGCCTACATTCCCTTTCAGAGCCTTATTAGTAGCTAAGGATAATATTTAGAGTGAAAGATACCCCTAACTCTCTTCACTCATCACCATCCTACTTGAGGCAAACAAGGTTAAGTGACTTGCCCAGGGTCATACAGCTAATAGGTATCTGAGGTCACATTTGAACTCAGGAAGATGAGTCTTTCTGCCTTCAGGGCCAGAAATCTATCTACTGCAGTGCCACCTAGCTACCCTACTTCTATACTAGCATCTCTTTATATGTGAACACATACAAAGGTTACCTTGTATGGAGTTTTAAAATTATACTCACCAATGGAGACCTTAATTCTAATAATTAATGATAATAACAACAGCAATATTAATCTCATCTTCTCTACGTTCTCTAAAATGATCACTGGGGCAACTCCAAACACAGAACAAAAAGCTATCAAGAAAAAAAGCTGCAGTTATGTCTGTCAAGAAGCTTACTGGCATCCTGAAGCCAAAGCACAATGGGAAGAACACATTAAATAAAACTAAAACCTATGGAATATGAGTCTTAATGCACAGTTTTGTAACTGTAAAATGGACGATAAGAAATTTGGAAAGTATCCTAATAAAATTCCATATAATATTAACAAAGCGCAGAGTCCATAACCCTAAGGATTTTATGGAAAGATTAACTCTTCCTCTTCAAAAAGGAAAAGGAGGATTTATGAATGTCCTCAGGGCACAAAATAAACAAGATTAAAACCTACAGAAACACTTTTGGAATAAATAGCTTTCACTTCAACAGGCAAAATTACAAGGTGACAATAAGTACACATCACTGAATTTGTCAAATGTAACGGAGTGATTTGCCTCCAGATAAAAGTCAATGAGAAAGCTAAGATCCAAGAGTAGAATCAAAAGGCTCTCCATGTATAACATCCACATGAGCTCAATTAATGATATGTTAACAAGGAAACACTGCACAAATGACTGAGCCACATAGATATGTTTGCGGAAACACAGAGGATTATGGTGGCAATTCACAACCAGGACACCAGTACCAGAAACTACAGAAAGGTCTTCCTTAAGGATGCCAGATTTATTTATCAATGCAGATTATGCAAGGAAGTAGGAAAAATCATGGAATACATCACTGCAGGCTGAAAAAATTTAGCACCCACCCAATGCCTAACAAGATACAACCCAGTGGCTAGGATTATACACCAGAAGCTCACTATCTTTCATAAGCAGATGATAAATCCCTGTACAAATACAAACCTCAAAATATCCTGGAGAATTCAACAAACTTTATTGAAACTAGACCACTATTACCAACAGAACTGTTGCCGAGGATCATCCAATTCATAAAAAATATGAGTTTTTTTAAGAGATGTTGCCATACCAAATACTCAACCTCTAAACTAAACAGAATGGAAAGCTTTCAAATAGAAAAAACTAAAATTATGTAAGAACAAGATGAATACATTTTGGTAAATAAATTCATTCATTCAATGAATAAAAAAGCAATTACTAAATGCTTCTACAGGTCAGGCACTATACTAAGTACTAAGGATACAAATATAAAAAAAGAGAGTCTACCCTGATGGGGAAGGTAACACATATAGGGACCACTAGGTGGCGCTGCAGTGGCTAAAGCACTGGGCCTAGAATCAGGAAGACTCATCTTCCTGACTTCAAATCCCGCCTCAGACACTTCTTAGTTGTGTGACCCAAGATGAGTCACTTCACCCTGCTCACCACAGTTTCCTCAGCTGTAAAATGAGATGCAGATGGAAAAATAGCAAAACCACGCCAGTATCTTTGCCAAGAACACCCCAAAAGCGTTCATGAACAGTCAGACATGATTAAGAAATGACTGAACAACAATATTACATATAGAGAAGGAAGTGCCAGGGAGAGAGAGGGAAAACAAAGAAGACAGGCTGTAAGGCACATGGTAAGACGGCCTGGGTGGACAATTGGATGGGATGTGAAGGTAATGTATGTTCCAGTATTCAGAGATAGCCAGCAGACACAATGGGCTAAGACAGCATATGCATCATCCTGATTGAGCTTACAATCTAGTACTTTTGTTCAACTTCTGAAAGTAGTTTTTTTTGCCTGTGCAATAGTCCTCAGAATGTTAGATATAATAGAAAATTAGTGCACTGGTCTGTTCTGTGACCTAGGCAGGCCAGGGATCATTATCTCCATTTTACAGACAATGAAGTTGAGACTCAGAGAGGTGATTTAGCTGAGCCAAGGTAACAACTAATAAGTAGCAGAGACCCATCTTCAAATCCTATACATGGCTACTTAAAATGCACCACTCTTTGTACATGGTACTACTGGTACCCATCATTAGTGACTCCACACTGAGTTGGTTTTTGGCATAATGTCTTGCACATAGTAGGCACTCAACAACAGTTCCTTCCTGAATTAAAGTTCTCTCTCTGTTCATGGGAATGGATTTGCATTGAACCCTCAATAGTCCCGCCTCTCCAAGCTTCTGCAGGACCCACTGTGCCAAACAGTACACACTGAGTCATTTGGCCATGGTTAAAGGGACAGTCCCTGGGTTCATAGAACAGAAGTTAACTGGCCCATAAGGGTATCCAACCAATACCCTTGGCCTCATTTGGATAACGATCTCCCCAAAAGCACTAATAGGCCACAGGTTAATTAAAATAAATATACCCATTGAAAGAGCTATTCCCCATTGTAAAATCCCAAACTTTTAAAAATGCAAAGGGTCATAGCAGAGAAGCTAAAACAAATATGGACTTATAAAATAGAACACTGAGGAAAAAGTCAACTATCATCCCAGCAAGTGGCCTGGTTTGAAATTCACAGAGACATTTTACCCAACTGGGGTAACCTTTCCTCCTCTGACAATTCACAAGGCAGTACTTGGAGACATTTGCAGTATGGTCAGGAGATCTCCCTCTCATTTTACACAGGAGGAAGTTGTGGCACAAAAAGGGGAAGTGACTTGACCAAGGTCACAAGGACCTAGACTTTATTCGTGTCATAGACCTTTCCCCCACCTCTTTAGTGATCTAGTGGAGCCTATGGATGGACTCTTCAGAATTATATTTTTAAATGTACAAAATAAAATACAAAGGATTACAAAGGACACCAATTACATTGAAAAATTACATATCAAAATATGAAAACATGTTTACAGACTTCAGGTTCAGGCCCCTAGAAGGTGCCTCAGGAGCTATCTAGTCACAGGGTCACTGATCTAGAGCTAGAAGGGATCTTAGAGGCTCTCAAGCTCAACTTTTCATTTTACAAAAAAAGCAAATTGAGGCCCAAAGAGGTTAATGAATTGTCCAAGGTCACACAGCTGGTGAAACAGAAAGGATATGAACCCAGGTCCTCTAACTTCAAATCCAGAGTTCTCTCCACTCTACCACAGTCCAAACGCCTATTTTACAGAGAAGGAAACTGAGGCCCAGAAGACACTTAATTCCCACAACTCATTGACAGAAGACACAAAACAAGAACACAAACTTTCCAACTCTTAATCAGGTGTTTTTTTTCCCCACTACCCAGCTAGCTGCTTTTAATACTTGAACAACAGATACCAGTGGGACTCCTACTGGTAGAGCTTTGTTACCATAGGCTCAAAGCATCATTATTTAAAGCTGGAGGGGGCCTTCGAGATAAGATCCAACCTTCTCATTTTACAAATGAAGAGACTGAAAACGGCCTGCATGGTATAACATAGCTAAGTTTCTGAAGCAAGATTCAAACCCAAATCGTCAGAAGCCCAACATTATGCCCCCACAGGCTCTGTCAGCTGCATCTCAATTCCAGAAACAATCCCCTACATGCACGGATTTTTCCTGGTCCTATCATTAGCAAATAACAAATAAGGCATCCCAAGCTCAGAGGCTAGAGCTAATGAGCAGCTCCAGGGGATCAGAAACTGGCCCCTACTTGCAATAAATTAGCCACCAGGTCCCCCACTGGGATTAACACTTAGCTCTGCTTCCCAACCCTCTCCTTCCTCCCAAAGAAAACAGGTTCACTCTAACCCGACCAGAGCTCCCTCTTCTCCAGGGATTGACTGGAGGATCAGCAGAATGGTGAGATTCTCTCCCTATGTGCCTGAGACTCCCAAACTGCCCAGAAAAGCAAGTAATGAGTCGGAGGAGGCTCAATCCCAATGTGGACTTGGTGATGAGGGAAGGGGAGGTATTCATAAATAAGAGATTCTTTGGAACAGCCTGACCCAGAGAGTTGGGAGCTCTTCCACATGTCTGTGCCCCTCTGCTGAAGAGCTCCAGGCACTTCCCAAAGCCAAACAGCACAGCAGCACAGAGGCCATGTCAAGGCTGAGGAAGATGTGGCCACAGCCCGCCTCCCCTTGCCTGGGAGGGGCATCTTTGTCACCTTAGCCTCCTAGAATCCCTAGCTTCCTTAAAGGCCTAGTTCAGGACCCATCTCCTACAGAAGGCCTAACCTGGGCCCTCAATTTGCCCACTCCCTACCTCCCTATCCCCAAAATGTTTGGAGTTATTTTGCAGAATTTTCCATTTCCTTATCTGTGTAGATGGAGTTTTGCCTCTATAGAATGTAAGGTCTTTGAGAGCAGGGCTAACAGATCCCTTTTTGTCATTGTATTCCCAGAACACAGCCCAGTGTCTGATACACAGTAAGAGATTAATAAAAGCTCAAGGAAGCAAGAAAAGTAGCCTGAAATCCAAATTCAGAATCAACAACTGATATTGTTGTCTTCCCCTATAAAATGCCCTTAAGGGCAGGGACTGTTTCCTTTGTCTTTATTTCCCTTTGTGTGCCCCTGGCCCTATACATGGTAGATACACTGGGCCTTATAAAATGCTTTTTGGGTTGATGTGTCCCCCAACAGAATAAAAGCTCTTTGAGGACAGAAACCATCTCCTTTTTTGTCTTCCTACCCCTAGAACCCAGAATAGCACTCCACCTGTAGTAGGTGCCTCATAAATATTGGCCAAGTATATTCAGCAGAACCCAAGCCTTGTGTCAAGCAAAGAATCTTCTCTCACAGTGAGTAGTCACTTCCTTAAAGGATCAGCTTTGGAAATCCGGGGTTTGCTTTGTAGTTTCCTTAAAGTACTAGGAAGAAAGTCCCTGTGGCCTGTCGGGTGACCCCCCCTCCCCCATCAGGGGTAAATTCATAGACAAGAATAGCCCAAGTTAACCTGATGTGCCTGATCAGCTGCATTAATTGGAGCCACTGGGAAGAGCCGATCTTTTTTTGAAGCAGGAAGCACCTGTATTTGCTTTGACACTGGACAATTATCACCGACCCCAATGAAATCCCCCCCCCACCCCCAAGGACAAACAGCAATAAAATCCTCAGGCTTCCTGAGGCTTTAATATCATATACCCACAATGGATTGTGGCCATCTCTGCCTGATCAAATCCAAATGGCCAATTCTTGGGTTGAATGAAGCCGTTTCCCTACTTGGAAATCCTGAAATAAGTTCACTATTCCTTCCTTGATTCCAACAATTAAGAGCCACCGCTGGTCCGAGCAGGTGTCCTAGAGGTGCTCCTCCCCCAAATGTCTATATGTGGAAAGGGAAGGAGACCCGGATCTTCCTTCCCACATGGTATGGTCCAAATTGTCTGAGCCTCACAGGACCTGAGAATTGGGCATTACTGTTTAGTGAAATTTTGGTTTTGTAAAATCTGAACCTTTGATCTTTTCAGTGTGGGCAAACTCCCTCTCTATCAATTCAGATCTGCAACTATTCTATGACTGATAGTCTTAGGGCACTGAGCAGTTAAGGGACTAGCCCAAGGTCACACAGCCAGGATGGGTCAGAAGCAGGACTTGAACCCAGGTTTTCCTGACTCCATGCCCCCCCCCATCTCCCTCAACCCCAATGCCACTTACACTGAAATGTGACTTTCTCTTAACTGAAGCTAATTCCCAGTTCCTAATCCCCACTACAAAGCATGAATTTACCTGCTGGCTTCTGAACTACCAAAGCAGCTTCTCCTAATTAAGGTGCAATCCCGTGCCCTGATCAGTCACACCCAGAACCTGAGGGCTGGTGAGTTGTGAGTCCAGCACAGAAAGAAGCTGGAGAGCTACTTCCCTCCCACCCACTCCCAACAAACAAGGGCCAAGAGGGACGAAAGAAAGGGCTTGTGGGCGGTCCTAAAGTGTCCGGGCAGTTTTGCCACGGTTTCTATTGACAAAGGCTTTCCCAACTAGAAAGCTGCCACTGGCTGGGGAGGCATTGGCAATACCCAAAAAAGGCAGAACAGTGCAAGGAAAAAAAGCTAGCTCTGGTGTCGGAAGACTTGGGTTTGAATTTCACCCCCAGGCTTACTTAGTGACTCTAGGCAATTCATTTGCTCACTGCACCTACCCCACTTTCTCTCCCTGTAAAATTGAGGGGGTGGTCTAGTTCAGCAAGATCAAATCAAATGGAAAGCTACAACGAGGAGCCCTAGGGGCTGTGTGGTGACTTAGTACGAGATAATATTGTCCATGTTTTATTGGTTTTGTATTCATTTTCTTAAGATTTTCCGATTCCGTTTTATTGGGGTTCCGGCTGGACTCCAGAGTGCTGTATGTTTGATGCCTCTAGACTAGATGGCCTCTGGTATGCCTTCCACATGTAATTCTATGATCCTATGTGTGACTTTGGGTAGTTCACTTCCCCTCCCTGGGCCTCTGTTTCCCCTTCTGTAAAATGAGGGAGTCGAATTAGATCGCCTCTTGGGGGGGTGTCTTTCCACGTTCAGTCTCCCTGGGCTGCCTCTGGGTTGAAAAGAAGAGTAAGAGAGTGAAGAGGTGGAGGATGAGGAGGGAGGGAGAGGGAAAGACAGACAGACACAGAGACAGAGAAATTAAGAGTGTGGAGCCCTGGGTACTTTATTCCTACCCAGGACCCCAGTCCTTTCCCTTACCCGTGCCTGAAAGGGAGCAGAGAAGAGTGGCCACCCCAGGGACTTCCCCACCCCAACCTCCCTTGAGTGCCCAAAGAAAGTGAGCCTCCCTTTTGTCTGAGACGGATTTCGGAAAAGAGGGAAAGAGCCGATTCAGAAGGGCTGGTAGGTAATCAATGTGAAAGGAAGCCAGTGGAGACAGTCCGACTGGGCAGGCAAAGCTCGCCCTCAACAGCCCCAGGAGAGGGGCTAAGTAGCTCCACATGAAGACTGGACTGGCCCTTCTGGAGTGGACCCCTCCAGCTGCCCTCCACAGCTCACTTTGCTGGAAAGGGGGGCGGAGAATGGCTTCCAAGAAGGAAAACAAGCGCTCAACTCGGGGGACCCCCACGCTCTCAATAGCTTCCTTGGGCTTTGCCTCAAGCTGGTTGCCCCCTCGGCCCTAACTCCATTTTTAGCTAGGGCTGGAGAGGCACTTGACACCCCCACCCCGAATGTGTTTTACTTACACACACACACACACACACACACACACACACACACACACACACACACACACACACACACACACACACGACACCCCCACCCCGAATGTGTTTTACTTACACACACACACACACACACACACACACACACACACACGACACCCCCACCCCGAATGTGTTTTACTTACACACACACACGAGACGCTGAACTGTACCTGAAAATGGGTGGCAAAAATGGGAAGAAACAACTGGAAAGGGGAACAGTTGTCCCAACAAATGTGACCTGACAGTGGATTGAGTGTAGGGCTTGAAAAACACTTCCTGGCTGTGCGACCTTGGGCAAGTCACTTAATCGCTCTCTGCCTTGATTTCCTCAACTGTCAAATAAGAGGACTGGGTTAGATGGCTTCTGAGCACCCTCTCAGCTCCAGTTGGATGACCTCCCCTTTACTGAAGGGTTCCAGATCTTTATGGTAAAGGAATTTAACCCCCAAAAGAGGTAAAGTGAGGGAGGGGAAGCCAGGCAGATGATAAAGCGAGTGACTGCTCCGAAGCTATCCCCATTTTGGCCAGAAGACGCATAAGTCAGTTGAGCACGAATACCCGCTGTGGAGGGACCAGGCCTGGGGAGGGCAGGTGAATTCGAAAGACATCCATAGGGCTGGAATCGTCCTCTCCGCCAGAGCACACACCCACCTCCAGCCCTACGATCAGGGAATCTCTGAGCGCCGGAGGGCTGGCGGGCACGCACTACATCCCCCAGCTCCACAGCACACACTCCAGGAAGCCCCATGCAGCTAGGTTTGGCTTCCACCCCGAATCTAGGGTTTCCCCTTAGCTCTTCCCCCTGAGGCGCAACGGTGATGGAAAAACGAAGAAAGAGGAGCGCGCACCAAAGATTCCCCCGCAAGGCTCAACTGCCCACTCCCAAGCGCTGACACAGTGGGAGTCGGAGGATCTGAGTGCCAATGTCTCCCCCTTAGCACCTCTGCGACCTCGGGCAAGTCTCCTCCCTTCTCGGGGCCTCAATTCTTTCACCTGTAAAAGCCGGGCGGCGTGCTCGCTAACCTCAGGGGTCCCCTTCCAGCCCTAAATCTATGCTCCGATGATGTCAGGTAACGGGCGAAAGAAACCCGCGTTTCTCCAAGGCGGATATCCCTAGCTGCAGTCCCAGCTCGCAAACTTTCCACTAGGGTAGAATCCAGTCAGGCAAGGCTTTCCCACACTGGGCAACCAAAAGGGGGGTGTGGGAGCCAGAGCGCTCGGAAAGTTCCCCGCCCCGGCCCCCGCCCCAGTCTCAAACACCAACGCCCCTTCCCTCTCCAAGGAGCCAAGCTGGCCCTCTCGGATGGCCCGCTGGCTTTACCTGTTTCTGGCCGAACAGCTAGCTCAGCTAGAGGGAGTTTACGCCGCATGCGATCCCATTTCGAGAGTCCCCGGGGTTCGATCAGACTGGGAGGTTTGCGGAGGCCGAGCCGGAGGGCTAAGGCTCCAACCCCCCGCCGGCGCCGCTCACTCGGGGTCTGGTCCCCGGAGTGCGCGCCGCAGTTTCGCACCTTGTCCCTTCTCTCCAGGTGACGGGCAGCGGCAAGGAATGCAAGTGTCCCGTGACCTAACTCGAGGGGGCAATTCCTTGATATAAAGGGGACGTTTCGGGGAACTCAGGGTGGGAGCAGATGGGGAGCCAAGGAAGTCCCCCAAATCCTTCCAGAGCCTTGTGCCGGAGCAGCAGGTCCCGCTCCGTCGGGCAGCAATAAACAAGGGCTCGGTGAGCAGTCCCTGGACACTCTCTCAGGGGTGCCCGGATCCCGAGCGGCCGATCCCCGTGCCTGCCTTCGGCCGTCCTTCCCGCCCGCCGGGGCGCCTAACGCGGCCCCGGCGTCAGGGGCGAGGGGCTCGGCGAGCCGCACAGGTGCCCCGGCAGGTGTGCCCAGTCTACTCTTCGGTGCGTGTGTGCGCCCGTGGGTGGGCGAGCCCCCGGCTCTCCCGGGCGCCCGCCCCAGCCCGGCTAGTGGCCGGCGGCTGCCCGGGGCGCACCCTCCGAAAAGACTGTAGGAAGTCCCCGTGTGCAGCGTCCTCCACCTCTCTCTTCGCCCACAGTTTGGCGCCTCCGGGCAGGCGGACTGCGCTGGGGAAGGGGGTGGGGACTGCCCGCCCGAGCCCGGGCGCGTCACGGGGCGGACCGGTGCACCGCCCCCGCCCCCTCTCCGCCCCCTCCGCTTGCGGGCCGGGGCGCTCAGTACGGAAGAGGGAGAGGAAGGCAGCCAGCTGCCAACCCTCGAGCCCCTCAGTCTCCAGCTTGGACCAAAAACAAAAACAAAAACAAAACAAAACAAAAACCAACCAACCAACCCCAACCCCAACCCCAAACCCAAAAGTGCTCCTTGCCTCACCTTTCCAGGCGGGAAGCGTGACGCTGCAGCGACGTCTAGTGGCCAGATCGAAGAAGACCCACGGGGCTCGGACCTCTGAGCAGGCAGAAGACAGCTACTGGGAATGATAGAGAGCCCAAGCGGGCGTTCAGTTTGACCTGCAGCTTCGGGCTGCAGCCTCCGCGTCCTCCGGCCTCGAACCGGGGCTCTCACTCAGCCCCCCACCGCGGGGGCTCCTACTCACCCACCAAGCACTGTTTGTTCCTGCTTAAAGCTCAGCCGGGGATGCCGGTCCAGGCTCTCCCAAGTTTCACCCGGCCAGAGGATCAGTACCTCCACGGAGACATCACAGTCCGCCCCCGAGTGCGGGGCCCTTCTCTGTGTCCTGGGGCCAACGAGAAGGCGGCTGCGACACCTGAGTTCAGCACTGGCCCTGGAGTTAGAAAACTTGGCTGCAAATCCATAGCCCTTCGGTCACCTCCCAGCTGTGTGACCTTGGGCCAGGCTTCTAACCTTTCTGGGCCTCATTTTCCTATCTGTGAAATAATGGATTTCTACTATCTTTTTTTGTATCACAGGTCCTTGGGAAATCTGGGAAGCCTATGGTCCCTTTCCTAGCATCATGTTTGTAAATGCCTAAAATGGCATTTACACAAAGGGAACCAATTATATTAAAACAGTTATCAAAAGATTTTTAAAAACAAGATCACAGACCCCTGGTCAAGAACCCCTGAACCATATAGCCTCTTAAGTCTCTTCCAGTTCCAGATGGAGGATGCTTGGTGTGACCTTGGGCAACTCACTCCCCTCGGTGGGCCTCAGTTTCCTCTTGTGTAAAATGAAAGAGTTGGATGGTGGTCTCTAAGATTCCTTCCAGCTCTTTAAAATGTGATCATATGAAATCACAGAAATATGCTCACCAAATTAAAGTTCCTTTGGGCACCAAGAAGGTCTGCTTCACTGGGTTCCCTGGAATGTAGAGGAGAAGGAACCAAAAAACCTAAAATTGCTTTCCCTCTGCCATCCCCACCACCCATATTTTCTGAATATTCATTGTTTTCAACATCCCACTACCATTCCCAGGTGTAGATATGGCAACAGACAGGGCAAAGGGGGCAGTCCTCCCTACTTCCATGAGTATGGTATAGAAAGACCATTTACTTGAGAACTAGTGTCAGAAAAATGAAAACTGGAAGGAATCCTGCAGAGTGGGAAGCTGAGAGGCACAAAGTGAAAGGGTAAATAGGAATTTATGCAGCAGCATGAGTAAGGAGTTAAGTTGGGATTTGATTGTCTGACAAGATATCCATAATGCTCTTTCACAGAATCCTAGCAGCCACCTAGCTAAAATGCCTCCATAGCCAAAGGAATTCATATTATAATATGCCCCAAATTGCCCAGGGACAGCTAGGTGGTACAGTGGATAGAGTTCTGGCCCTGGAGTCAGACTCCTGTTCCTGAGTTCAAATCTAGCCTCAGACACTTATTAGCTTTGTGACCTTGGTCAAGTCACTTAATCCTGTTTGCCTCACTTTCCTCATATGTAAAATGAGCTGGAGAATGAGATGGAAAACCACTCCAGTATCTTTGCCAAGAAAATCCCAAATGGAGGTACAAAGAGTTGGACAGGACTGAAAATGACTCAGGAACAACAAACAATCCAGCCTTTGTTTGAAGACCCCTCCCAACAAGGTGGCTTTTTAAAAGCCACCACCTTCGGAGGCAACCCATTCCATTTTGGGACAGCCCCCACAGGATGTTAGGAATCTTCTCTTGATACCAAGCCTATATTTCCCCCATTGCATTATCTCCTCTGCATCCCCCACTGCTGCTCATAGTTCTGTCCTCTGGAGCCCAACAGAACAAGTCTGATCACTGTATCCACATGTCAGCCCTTCAAATACTTAAAACTGTCCCCTCTGACTCTTCTCTTCTCCGGGCTAAACATTCTTAGGTCCTTTGTCTGATCCTCAAAGACAAGGCTTTTCCCAATTACCTGTCTCAGATTTGGCTAATTTTAGGCACTTGAAGCCTTGGAAAACCATCACCACCATTTCTGTTGTTTTGTGATTCTTGATCCCTTGTAGTAAACACGTGGTGGGGGTGGGAGATGGGGGTAGAAGTAAACCAGGAAGCAAGTGGACTTCTTTTTATTACCAGGTCTAGTTTCCCTGGCTTCTTCACCATCCCCAAGCCCCCAAGTGGGCATCAAGATGACAGCCCCTAAGCACTAACCTTCTCAAGCTGGTTGGAAAATAATATATGAGACCCGACAAAAGTCATTATCAGCATCAGGGCCCCACTGGGAAGGCAACTGTTGGCCTCTGCTGCCCTGCCTTCTGTACCAGGCTTCTTGAAGACAGGACCCTTTAACATTTGAAGAAGAAAAGCTAGGAAGTGGGGAGCACCTATCTAAATGTAGTTTTGAAGAAATGGGACAGGTGAAATCAAGGAGCCAGATAAGATAGACCTAATTCTCTAGATCACGATCCTTTAGCTCTTCCTAGAAAATGGGGAGGGGAGGAGGGAGGAAAGAGGAGGGCCACAACTGGTACTGAGACTGAGCCAGCCACCCAAGGATGAGACTGAGATGGAGAAAGGCAGTTCAGTGGGACAGCACTATGGAGAAAAGAGACCCTTTGAGCATTTAGACTGAAGGCTGACCATCACTAGGACCTTTCACATTAAGCACCTAAGGTCATGGGCTCAACTCGCATGTCTATCACTTAGCCTTTCTCTGTTCTGGGGCCTCCTTAGAAATATTCACCCTTACTCAAAAGGGGGACCACAGGAAAGAGCGTATGAATTGTTGGTGATAATACCTAAAATCATCTTCATATATGAAAAAATTATTATATTGCCTAGTAAACAGCTACTCAAAATAATCTCCCAATTGATAAATGTTAAGAGATAGTAAGAAGGCTTAATGAGGTGCTCTCATTATGTATGGAGGACAAGTAAAAGTTTGCAGTGATGTCAATTGTGTGTGATGTTTGTATTTCACCCAGGGCCAAGTAAGAGCTATCTGTGTATCACTCCTAAAAGAGAAAGTGGAGATATTTGAGGAACCAGCTCTCTACTGGGAGTGCCAGAGAAAGCTCTAACTGGGAGATCCCATTGTTAAATTTTCAGAGTGAATATTTACACCTCAGAAATTGGCTGTTGCTACAAATCAGCTTGATTTATTGTTTTATTGACTGTCTAGATTTAATGAAGTGTTAATGATGCAAATTAAATTGAAAAGAGAGTACAATCATTCTGCTCTCACCCCAACCATTGTTAAATATTTACCATCACACTTTCTGTGTTGCTCAATAAATGTAGCTTGGGCTCAGCAAGAGCCTCCTAGAAGGTTTTGGGAATGAAGTCATCACCAGGCTAGAGGCCTGGTGACTAGAAGCTACCAAGAACACAAGCATTTAAATAGTGTTTTAAGGTTTTTGAAGTACTTTACATTCATTATTTCACTTGAACCTCATCATACCACTGGGAACAGCTCGTGGGAATAGACTAGCCTCGATGTGAAAGAGAAATAAATAAAATGGAAAACAAAAAGACTACAGACATGATAAAACTAAAAGCTTGTTTTGAAAAGATTTAACAAAATTAATAAACCCAGACAGGACAACTAAGTGGCTGGACCTGGAGTCAGGAAAATCTGAGTTCAAATCTATCCTCAGACACTAAAACTATATGGGCTCTGAGAAAGCATAACCTCTGACTGCCTTGGTTTCCTCATCTAGAAAACAGAGATGCAGAGATTGCAGGGTGGTTGTGAGGATCAAATGAGACAATATTTGTAAAGTGCTAGGTAAACGGAAGCATATGTATTTTTTCATACACACACATATACCCTGAGTTTTTTAAAAGATAACTAAAAGATCAAATAAAAATAAAATGACCAAAAATAAGATAAAATAAAAGATGAATAAGAAATTGCAGCAAGTAGAGAAATAAAAAGAATTACCAAAACCTGCTGTATGTAATAACATGCTACAAAAACTGAGAATGCAAGGGAAATAATTAGCTGCGAAAATATAGAATACACAAATGAAGAGAACTCAAAATAGAGAGATTTAATGATCCAATATCAGAAAAAATGAAATTGAACAAGTTATAAAGGAACTGCCAAAGTGTAAAAAGAACCATAGTCCAGATTTACAAGTGAATTTAATCAAACATTTAAAGATCAATTCATTCTTAAGTTACCCAGATTATTATCAAAAAGTGAGGGGGGCGCCTAGGTGGCACAGTGAATAGAGCACCAGCCCTGGAGTCAGAAGGGCCTGAGTTCAAATGCGGCCTCAGACACTTAACACTTACTAGCCATGTGACCTTGGGCAAGTCACTTAACCCTAATTGCCCTGACTACCCCCATCCAAAAAAAAAAAAAAGATTTACTGGGGCAGCTAGGTGGTGCAATGAGGAGAGCACTGACCCTGGAGTCACCTGGAGGACCTGAGTTCAAATTTGGCCTCAGATACTTGACACTTAACTAGTTATATGACCCTGGGCAAGTCACTTAATCCTGATTGCCTCACCAAAAACAAACAAATAAATAAATAAATAAACAAACAAACAAATAAATAAATAAATAAGGAGTTAGTGTCATACCAATCAAACTCCCAAGGGATTATTATAAAGACCTAGAATTCATCTGGAAGGAAAATTTCTAATATTTTAAAGCAATTCATGAAAAATAAGAATGAAGGAAGAAAAGAACTTTCAAACCCCCAAAATGTTATAAAGTGGTAATCCTCAAAAAAATTTGGTGCCACAAAAAAAGAAAAAAGTAGATCACTGGTCCAGATCATATAAGCATTAATTCAGTAACTCAGTGTCTGATACAATCAGGAACATAAGCTACTTCAGGAAGGACTCCCTATTTGACAAGAACTGCTGGGGGAAATGGAATGCAGTTTGGTGAAAAAATACTTAGACCAGCATCTTATACCATATACCATAAAAAGCTCCACTTGATTCTTAATGTATCATTTTTAACTGCATACTCAACTTAAATACATCACTAAAAATTGGATGAAAAGAGCAGAAAATGAATCTTTCACAACCATAACTAGGGAGAGAATTTTTAATCAAATGAGGGACAAAGGAGGTCATGAAATAGATCATTCTTTTTTTTTCTTTATTGGAGGCAATCAGGGTTAAGTGACTTGCCCAGGGTCACATAGCTAGTAAGTATCAAATGTCTGAGGTCACATTTGAACTCAAGTCCTCCTGACTCCAAGGTCAGTGCTCCATCTACTACGTCACCTAGCTATTTCAAAATGGATCATTTTAAATACTGTACATGAAATTGAAAAGCTTTTTGCACCTGGAATAAGAGAAATTGTTTAGGGGGTAGGGAGAATCTTCGTACAAAATATCTCTGATTTGGGTCTGATATCTAAGATATGAAAGTGATTCACACAAATATTAAAAACCAAAAGCCATTCCCAATAGATAAGTGATCAAAGGATAAGAACTAACATTTCTCCAAAGAAAAATTGCAAAAAAATAACAACCATTTGAAAAAAAAATCACTCATCACTAACGTAGCATATTGTCTGGAGCACCTCAGCCCCACTTCACACGTGCCAGAGCTCTTGTAGATACAAATCCCTTCAGAGTATAGGGGTATCCCTGAAGACTCAGTTCATGATGTAGACCCCACCACCAGCCAGTGTTGTCCAAGGACTCACAAGGGGGGCTCCCAAGGACAATGCTAGGATGCATGGGAAATCCAAAAGTCTAAAATCCTCAAGACCCTTTGAAGCTTTAAAAGTATTCCTCTGGCCAACCAAGCACTCTTCTCCTCAATTCTCATATTCAGGGGATTCCTTGTTGGGAATTAACTTGGAAATGTTTCTAAGCTTTCAGAAATTCAATTCTCCTGACTCCAAACTACCAACTGGTTGTATCCAAGCACCTCAGAGTATGACCAAGTCCCTTCATTCATCTGAAAAGACTTCTTGTCTGGGATCACTTTACTTCATTTAATGGTTTTAGGGGACTTTTTGTTTAGTCGCTTAGTTTAGTTTTTTTAATGAGTTACATCAAGATGTTTAGGCCTTGTTCACACCTGTGGTTCTATTGATTTAATCACCATGTGTTCTCACATAATAAAGATATCAAGGTTAGCATCTATCTTTTACTTTAAGTAGGGTAATTTGATTGATTTCTTCAGTTAACTTCTACCCTTGCACTAATAGAAATTCAAATCGAAGAAACTGCAATTTCATTTCCCATGCAGAAAATTGGCCAAGATGAGAAGAGGTGGAAATGAAAAACACTGAAGGGATTGTGGGAAGACAGGCGAACTAAGAAGCTGGTGGTTGCTTGATGAATTGGTCTTACCATTCTGAAAAGCAATTTTGAATTATGCTAAGAAAGTGACTATAATTTCCATACTTTTTGACCCAGAGATCTCATGGCTAGGGATATAAACCAAGGAGGGCAAATACATAAAGAAAGATCGTGTGTGTGTGTGTGTGTGTGTGTGTGTGTGTGTGTGTGTGCGCGCGCGCGCGCACGCGCATGTGTGCACACACACACACAGACACACACAAACACAGACACACACAAATATATGTATATATACATATATATATATATATATATATATATATAATAAAATATTAGCTGTGGCAAATCTGCGAAAGCAAAAAGCTAGATATGAAGTGGATGCCCATTGATCAGGGAGTGGCAAAGCAAATTGGGGCATATGAATGTAATAGAATATTATTACTTTTTAAAATAATGAATATTAAGAATTTGGAGAAAAATTGGAAGGTGTATATGAACTGATGCAAAGTAAAGTAAACAGAATCAGGGAAACAATACACACAATAACCACAACACAATTAACAGAAAGAACCAAATAACAAAGTAAGAGATATAAAAGAATAAGCTCAAATAGGAAAACTATAGAATTTTAATGACCAAGATGATAAGAGGTGGAACCTGGGCGGACCTGTTTCATCTGGACAAAGGGAATGGAGGCCATGCCAGTCTATCTCGCAAACACCACCAGGAGAAAGATAGAAAAGCAGGATTCCCTTTTGTTACAACTGTGGATAACCACATGCAGATTACATGGACTCACAAGGAAAAGGGTATTCTACTGGAGGGGTTCTTAATTTGGGGCCCAGTAACCTGTTTTTTCACATTTTGATCACTGTATTTCATTTTAATTGGTTTCATTTGTAATCCTTTGTATTTCATGTAACATAAAATTATATAAAATACATTGTACTAATGTACTTTTACATTGTATTTAATATATAATGTACATTTTGCATTAATGTAATTCAATATTATATAAAATGATATTTAGTATAAATTACATTATTTAATATTAAATATGTATGTATTTATTTTATATGTCATTTCTTTCTTTGCTATAAGAGGGAAGGAGACCAGAAGCTTCACCAAACTTCCAAAGGAGTCTGACTCAAAAAAGGGTAAGGCCCCTTGCTCTAGTGGTATCAAAGCTTAGGGTTACAGGACCAATTTAGGGAAAGGAGATGGAGCCTGGGAAGATCCCTGCAAACAATGAACGTGACCTCCTCATCAGTTCCACCTGGACCCAAAGACCTCTTGAGGTGGTCACAGTGAGGACTGAAGATGTGGGCTTCCATGCTGGTCTGGATAGCTGAGTACAAATGACCACTGTACTCTGGTCAGTTTATGAGGTATTTTTGAAGAAAGTAACTTTAAACCCTCTAAAAAGATCTTTGCGTTGGCTGAGTGACAAAAACTACCAATACTTGTGATAAAAGGCTAGAAAGCTCAGGAAAAGCTGTCCTAAACCAAGGTATCAGGATGATACAAATGACTTATGGGAAATGACTGAGGTAGAAAAGAAGAGTCTCATTTAGCATAGGAGGACACTTTTGTTGTTCAGTTGTTTTTCAGTTGTGTTTCACTGTTCTTGACCCCATTTGGAGTTTTCTTGCCAAAGATACTGGAATAGTTTGCCATTTTCTTCTTCAGCTCATTTTACAGATGAGGAAACTGAGGCAGACAGGGTAAAATGACTTGCCTAGGGTCATGCAGCTAATAAGTGTCTGAGGTCAGAGGTGAATGCAGGAAGTAAAGAGAATCAGGGAAACAATACATATAATAACCAAGGGACAAGGCTTCCTGACTCCAGGCCTGGCACTCTATCTACTGCATTACCATAGCTGCCCATGTAAGGACGTAGTTGAATACAAAGCAAGGATATAATAGTTCTGCTGCTGGATGTGCTTTACCTCTGATTCTGTTGAGTTCCAAGACCTTCCCTTGTCTCTCTTTTTCCCCAAAGAAATGACATTTAGATGGCAATAAATGTAGCCATCACAGAGTAGAGAATTCACCATATCTGTACTGGGTAGCTTTGTAAAAGCCACATTACCAATTCAGAACTTTTCATTATGAACGAAACAAAGAAACATTAATGGCCTACCTGCCTACAGAGTAGGGAGCCACTGTCCATGAGCATCCAACCAATCACCGGTGTCTTATAATTCTATTTGCCCTATACTCCAAGGACTCCCCTTTGAAATTCTTTTTTTTCCTTTTTGGAGGGGGAAGGCAGGGCAATTGGGGTTAAGTGACTTGGCCAAGGTCACACGGCTAGTGTTAAGTGTTTGTGGCTAGATTTGAACTCAGGTCCTCCTGACTCCAGGGTCAGTGTTTTATTCACTGAGCCATCTAGCCGCCTCTCCCCTTTGAAATTCTATCCCCTTCAAAGCCAAGAAACTTCTCCCTTGAAACCCTGTCTGCTTCCTAAGATTGGCTTCCCATCCTGTAACAGGTATAGGCCAGGGCATAACCTACCACATTCTACCCCCTGATTAGGACATAGGTGGCTTCTCCATCCTCCTAATTATCCTTAGTAAGGAAAGACTAGGACTTCTTTTCTATGTGGAGCACTATGTGTTGGGTTAGTTTCTAGGCTGTAGCATTCTAAGCCAAATCTAATAAACTGACTACAAAGTGTATTACTAATTACTACTGCTGTTGCTACTACTACTGCTATCCCTGGAGAATACATTTACTCAGGGCTCCAAATAGTCTTGTTACCCAAATCAAGGGATTTCCCACCCCTCATTCTGGAACTTGGAGAAGGTACTGCTTGACTTCTTCCATGATCACCTTTCCTTCCTAGTGATCCCTAGTCAATAGCTCCACCTTCACAGTATACTCAGAGTCAGTTTTAGCCCCTACCAAAATCCCTTCTTTTTAGCTAAATTTGATGTGTATTTGACAGAATTCCCCACTGGGGATATCTCTTGGGTAATTCAAGAGCTATCACCTGTGCTTGAGTCCAATCACGTATCTCCCATTGGATGGCCACTAGGATGAAAAAAATAGTAATTTATATGCATTTATACAAAAATGAGTAGAAATACAAGTAGCAGAGTTTCCCATGGCCTGCATCCCCACATATCAGGAATATGTGCTGGTAAGAATAATCATAAAACATTTGCAATTCTCCTTCCCCAAACTTAGAATTTTTTTTGTGAAAGGAGGAAGAAGTATATGGTTGTAACAGCATCAAAATGTCTATCAGGTCAGCCCCCAAAGTTACCTATTGTAGATATCATAGGACAAAACTCCTTCAATTCTGTTTGATTCAAGGCAAATGTCATAAACAATTTTTAGAACAACCAAGTCATGTATCTGAACTCCATATATTCAAGAGGCATCGTAGCCAGGAACATGATGTAACAGTTGTGAAATGTTCCCATTCAGAGGGAAACAGAATCAAGGGGATCCAGGTAGTATATTCATAAGGCCAGCCTCTCAACCTCTTCAGGAATGTATATCCACCTGGCTGTCTAGAACATTTGGAGGCATGAGACAATGCTCCCTGTGGGCAGTTCTTGGCATCTTCCTCTGCATGTTAGATTACTGACTCTGAAGTAGCATAATCTTTTACTTGGATTCAAAGTCAGATCAAATCAGAGTCACAGTGTCAAGAGGTTCTACCATACTCAGCAAGTTCCACTCTTTATAACTTATAACTTAGAAGTACATTAGTTACTTCTCAAATTAATATTAATGCCAACAAGCTCATCATTGTAGTATAATACTTAACAGTTCCTGGAAACAGTCTTTTGTACTCATCAAGTTTATACAATATCTTTTCTAAAAACTCTTTGCTTCCTACACATTCTGATACAAATCTCAATCGTCACAAAAGTAAGCCAACCACATATTGGGGTTTCATATTGGAAGTGAATCTATGAAAATTGACTCAAAACCAGAAAGGCACTTATAACAGTTGATATCATTAGACAGATAATTCTCCATCTAAATACCATATGAGCATTTCCCAATCCTTAACACAACTTAACAAATTGTCATAGAATTATCTTCTTCATGTTTGACAAAGAGAGGAAGGGTCAGGAATGTGTAGCCTAACACCAGTACATTGAAATGACCTTGGAATTTTCCAAAGAAATTGCTTGTGTAAATAGGGTAGTGGACACTCTTACTCTGGTGTGTCCAGATCCACCATATTCAAGATATCAGCAGAATACTGCAACAAGTTAGGTACCAATACCTATATGCTTTGACCATTATGTGGACTGTCCAGAGGCATAATGGAGAATGTCACTGACCCTGAAGTGAGTCCAGAGAAATTTTACTTTGGGGATTCCCCAGTACCAAAAAAAATGGAAAGAGGGTTCATGCTCATGAGTGGGAAGAGGAATGTGCTCAAGAAGCTGCTCAAAATATGCTCACCTACTCCCAGCTGTTCAGGGAACAATATAGAAAAATCCCTTTGTCTGTTATGGGTGACCTTGGAAACCATCTCAAGAACTTGCTAATTAAATGTTTCATCATAGAATATAACAGTCCATGGTGCATCACCTGTAAGTGGTGATGGCATAGGAGAATGGAAAGTTGAAATGAGTATAGACCAGGGCTGGGGAATCTGTGGCCTTGAGGCCACACATGATCCTCTAGGTCAGTGGTTCTCAACCTGTGGGTCGCAACCCCTTTGGGGGTCGAACGACCCTTTCACAGGGGTTGCCTAAGACCATTGGAAAATACATATTTCCCAATGGTCTTAGGAACCAAGACACTGCTCCTCTATCCATCTCCAGATGGGTCCGCCCACATGCAGATATGTCCACATATGAGTATTAAAGGGTCGCAGCATTAGGAAGGTTGAGAACCACTGCTCTAGGTCCTTGGGTGCGGCCTTTTGACTGAGTCCATGTTTGACAGAAACAATCCTTTTATTAAGGGGATTTGTTCTGTGAAGTTTGGATGCAATCAAAGGGCTGCACTTGAGGACCTAGAGGGTCATATGTAGCCTGGAGACCACAGGTTCTCCATCCCTAGTGTAGATAATCAGACTTTGAACAAGAACAAAAGAAGCAAAATGGACTAGTGTACCATGCCAAGGGTTCAGGATGCCTTGGATTGTCAGGCAGTCACTGGTTTACAGTATTAGACTCTTTCAGTGGTTATTACTAGATTTCTATGGTGGAAAAACACAAAAAGACTGCTTTCAGATGGCCAGCTTTGAGGGCATGCTGCATACCATCTCAAGGGCACCTGCTACTTTCCAAAGATGATGGAGAAAGTCATTGAATGTAGGAATCACCTGCAGGTATTTGCATACCTTAAGGATGTCATTGTCTTTTGGAAGACCCTGGAAGAATATAAGAACAGACCGAAGAAAGCATTGGATTGGGCAAAGGAAAATGGCCTGCCATCTTCAATTGACAAGTACTGGCTTTGTAGAGCATCCTTCAAGTGTGTGGGTCACATAGATATATGTACTTAATGGGATATAAGCACTACCCAGAGAAGAGAGAAGTACTCCTGACTCAGCCACAAGTCCTTTGAGAGCTAAGGACTTTTCTAGGATTTGACTGTTATTAGAATTTATTTAATTTATTAGAAGCTATGTAGTTATGGCTAAACCACTGGATGACCTAACTCAGGCAGATATGATTGAAGAGGCATACACAGAAGGGCAAGAAATGCCAAGTTGTCTTAAAACCCACAAAGCCTATTAGAGATTGATGGACAGCTAGAGGTGAACAAGCTCTAGGGGTCCCATCAATTCCCTCACACATGCATCAAGTGGTGGCCTCTGCAGGCTAGGACAACTCAAACAAGTCTTTTGTCCTGCATAGACATGCTAACTTGGAGGATGCAGGGGTGGGCTTGTACCGTGAGAATTATGGTTGTCTGGGGCAGCTAGGTGGTGCAGTGAATAGAGCACTGGTCCTGGAGTCAGGAGGATCTGAGTTCAAATCCAGCCTCAGACACTTGACACTTACTGTGTGATCTTCGGCAAGTCACTTAACCCTATCATCCGCCCTCTAAAAAAAAAGGAATTATGGTTGTCAGAAGCCTGTTGAATTTGCCAGCAGAGGCTGGAGTAAAAGTGAGATTTGTTACTCCCTACACAAGCTTGAGTTCTTGGCTTCAAAGTGAACTGTCACTGAAAAGTTCAAAGACTATGTATATGGAGCAAAATTATAAGTGTGGACTGACTGGCAACAATCAGTTGATATATTCTGACCAGTGCCACTTTGGATTTTACTTACCAGAGATGGATAGCAGCATGGACCAGCTCTGAATTGAATAGATATTACCAGCTAAGGAAGACAATATGTATGCAGATGCCCTCTCTCAAAGGCTACATAACACCAAAGCTGTGGTAGAACTTTAAAAAGGAGACTCTTAAGGAGCTGAATTACAAGCAGACAGAAGTACAGCTCCGAATTTGGGACTTCCACCAGCAGTGTATATGACCCTTGCTTCATTGAACCAATGTTCTTTGCCTCAGTTGTCTCTGGATGCCTGGCAAAGAGAGCAGATGGCTCTTGAAGGTCTAAGAGAAGTGATACAAGCCAAGAAACAAGGTACTGATGCAAAAGGGCTCCAGTGCCAATCCCCTGAAGGCACCTTACTGTCAAGACAATGACAGAAGCAGGAAATGTGCGATGGAGTATGGTACAAAACACTAAATGATCTCACGTATAGTGCCAGGAAGCAGTTGGTGCCCCTCAGAGCACATTGGACTATGGCCATGAAAAAGCTTCATGATGATTTTTAGACATATGAGTCAATAAAGAACCCTAGAAATAGGAAGAACAGATTTTACTGGCCCAAGATGGCCACAGATGTTACCAATAAGTGTGAGACTTGTATATGTCATGAGCAAAACACTACCAAATCCTGCTGCATATTTGGAGAACCTAAGTACTAGCAAACATTAGGACCTTGTCTGCATTGACTTCCTATCTAGAGAAGAAGCAATAACATAAGCCACATATTCCCCATGACTGACCAATTTATCAAGTATGCATAGGCATGAATACCTAACCAACAACTAGAAAGCTTCTGTGGTCTCTAAAGCATTTTGGGAAAGTGTTTCTTGGTGTTTAGATTTTTCTGCTGGGATCCATCGGGACCAAAGCAGACTTTGAAAGTCTACTGCTCCCAGCTTTGGCTGGAATTATTGAGTCTAGTCTTGTCAACATCAAGTGTACTCACAAAGTGAATACTTCAACCACATACTTCTGAACATGTTAGGGACCCTGAGACTAGAACAAAAATTTCAGTAAGATCAATATGTGACTTTGTTAGTACATGCATACAACTCCACCAGGAAGAATGCCAATGGCTTTCCACCCTACCTGCTAATGTTTGGGCATGAACAACTCCTACTTATTGACTTATGCTTTAGAGACAGAGGATGGAAAGATTGTGGACACACCATCTGGCTGAGAGAGATTACCACCTAGTTACAACTTCAGCCCAGAGGAACAATGGAAGAAATAAATGATGGTACGATGCCTACATGCATTGCCAAGACCTTCAACAAGGTGACAGCATTTTGCTAGAAATCTTGGCATTCATGGAACATGAGAGTTACCTCTCAGTGAAAAACTACTCCATATTTAATTATAGACAAAGTAGACGCTTATCTGTTTACAAAATAGTCCAAAAGTCTGCTGGGGGTAGAGCAAAGACAACTCATTGCAACCACTTATTATATATAGGTGAGTGTAATGGGAATGGGGATTTGATGATCTTCTCTGCTTCTTAATAGACCTAGGAGGAAGTTTGAAGACCTCCCCTGCTTTGAAAGTAAACTCTGCCCTCTAATAGGCTAAATGTAATCACATGGAGCCTGTGGTGCGAGGAATTTGCTGAAGGGAAGCAGAGCCCACAGGAAGCTGGTCAGAGCTAGCCAGACAGATGATGGGGGAGAGAGGACACTCAGGCAAGGAGTCAGATAAGCTCATGAGTAGATATTGATCTTGTATTGGTTTGTGGGAAGGCAGAAGGATGCTGTGGCTCTTATGATGTTATTATGGCTTCTGAAAATCTTTAGTACTACAATAGAATCGGCTTACTGGTTTTGGGATTCAGCTTTCTGGTGTCTAAATAAATGCTTCAGTTCTATCCTCTATCTGGAGAGTTTGGTATATTTTGCAATCAAACGTCATGTGGTACTTATAGTCATGGTCTTTATTGTGATTGTGGGTGCTGTAAATATTGCATTGGCGCTAGAGTGAGTTAGTTGGGTTCTCTGGTGAAGGAGAATGTGAAGACTGATGGAACTTATCTCAGAGAAAAAAAGGCAGTCTTTGCACGATTGGCTGTCATGTATTAGAAACAGATATTTCAAGTAAAGATAATTCTGTGTACTGTTATCTAGTAACCAGTTCAAATGATGGGAGTGGTCTGAGCCAAAAGGCAATCTCTTTTCTGCCTAGGACTTTAACTGGAGAGATTCCTGGAGTACAGACACATCCCACAGAATGCAATAACATTGCTAACCTGCCTGGGCCCTCTACATATTCACGTTTAAAAAGGCAAGAAATGTGATCAGTCCATAATATCAGCTAATTCGGGTGTAGGAGCAGACAGGTAAGCCAGTGGACAGAGATCTAGGACTATTTAACTAGTGACCAGACTAACTTGTGATTTCCTAGGGGAAACTGGAAAAAGAGTTATACCTGAAGCCCAATGATAATGCTAGTTTCGACCCATGTAATGTCTGTCTTGCATGTAAGAGCATATATTATTGATGTCTAAATTATTTAGTACATGTATGAGTATGTTTCTGCTTTAATCTTTCCTGGTTTCTGTTTATTTGCTTGTGTGCTAGTACCATACTATATTGTACCTACGTTAGAAGGTTATTATGCTTCTTAATATTGCTACATATTTCATTATTTTATAGGTATATTGATATTTTTCCTTTGCTTTTGATTGCTGGTATGCAAATGTACTTTTCATGTTGAGAAATGCATTGCTGCTGTAACATGTGTGTGAATTATGTCCTGTATATAATTTTAAATTCAATTTTGTTTTATTTTCAGGTTCAAATTCACCTTCCCCACCCCTATCCCCTTATTGAAAAAGTAAGAAAAACCAAAACCCCCGTTATAAACATATATAGTCAAGCAAAACGAATTTTCTCATTGGCCGTGTCCCCCCAAAATGTCTTTATCTGTACTCTGAGTCCTTCACCTCTCTCTCAAGGGGTTGGCAGCATTATGTTGATCAGAATTCCTAAGTCTTTAAAAGTTGGTTGTCTTAATGTGTAAATTGTTTTCCTGATTCTGCTGAATTCGCTTTGCATCAGTTCATATAAGTCATCTCAGATTTTTCTGAAACCTTCCCCTTTATCATTTCTTTATAGCGAAGTAGTGTCCCATGTCATTCATCTGCCATAACGTATTCAGCCGGTACCCCACTGATGAACATCCCTTAGGTTTCCAATTATTTGTCACCATGAAAAAAGCTGACAGAAATATTTTTCTGCATATGGGTCCTTTTCCTCTTTCTTTTATCTCTGAGGCACAGACACAATTGTGGTATCACTGAGTCAAAGGGTGTGCAGAGATTAATAGCTCTGGGGGCATAGTTCCAAATTTCTCTGCAGAGTGGCTAGACCAATTCATAGGTCCACCAAGAATCTACCTGTTTTTCCACAGCCTTCGAGCATTTGTCACTTTCCATTTTTGTCAACTTTGCCAATCTGGTAAGTGTGAGAAATGTAGTCTGGCATTGGGTCTTTCCATGTTTGGAGGCATGAAAGGATTGGAAAAGGAAAGACTATGGGCAATGATAAAATTCAAAGATAAAAGTAAGCATGGTGGTAACCATATGATGGCAGAATAGCAGGTGGTAGAGAGAAAAGAAGGGAGAAGGAGGGAGAAAGAGAGTGAGAGAGTAACCTACTGGTTACACTTGAACTTACCAGCACACTCCCCTGTATTCTCTTTTTGAAATTCTGGACATTTCCCCTCCTTAACCCCTGCAGAGAAAGAGAGAGAGACAGAGAGACAGAGACAGAGATAGAGAGAGAAAGAGAGACAGAGACAGAGAGACAGAGAGGGAGACAGAGAGTCAGAGAGAAAGAGAGAGAAATAAACAGAGACACAGAGAGACAGAGAAAGACAGAGAGACGGAGAAAGACAGAGACAGACACACACACAGACAGAGAGACAGAGAGAGAAAGAGACAGAGAGACCGAGAAAGACAGAGAGACTGAGAGAGAAAGAAACAGAGAAAGACAGAGACGCAGAGAGAGAGATAGAGACAGAGAGAGAGAAAGACACAGAGAGAGAGAGAAAGACAGAGAGGGAGAACAAGAAAATAGAGAAATTCCAGATTTCTCTATTTCTTTAAAGTGTTCATAATTTCTGATTTTCATAATGCCTTAAAAGCTGTCTTACTATTGAAATAAAATAATGACTGGCCACAGTTTCTGTGTGATTTATGTTTGTTCTTAATTGTGAACAGTGGGGCTAGCAGCCAGTGTGCTTAGTTACAGAGAGAAAGAGGCAGAAAATTGAAACTCCATCTGGATGTGCTGGGGCCTTGAACTACAAGAAAGAGATCCTTACTGATTTTTATATTTTTTAAATTAATAAATCAATAGCCCTTAGAAACTTTCCAGTAACAGAGACAACTAAGCCATGGGGATTCCCATCCTCCATTTTCTTTTCTACTAGACTGATTCTACAAAATCTCCCTGATGAGAGGAAAGCATGCCAGGGGTGCACGTTCTCTCTCCCAACGTTTCCTCCCCTCAGATGCTCATTGGGCAAGGGTAGTGACAAGGGAGTAGGTTGATCTGGTGGGAGAAGAGAGATGTGCTTTGAAAAGGGAGGCTACTTCTACATTCCAAAGATCTAGAGGAGAGACTGAGCAGCTCTCTCTCTTTTGTTTTCACTTTTTACCTTAAACTTCCAAACCCTACCAGACAATGAAACCTACTGGTTACACTTGAATCTTAGCAGTGTACTCTACTGTCTTCTCTCTTTTGAAACTCTGGACATTTGCCCTCCTCCACTCCTGTAAAACTGCTCATTCTCCAGAATAATAATTGCTAGCATTTATATAATATTTTAAAGTCTGTGAAGCACTTTACATATATTATCTCAATTGATCCTCCCACAATCCTATGAGATAAATGCTATTAAATGCTTATTTTACAGATGAGGAAACTGAGGGATAGGGAGTAACTTGTCCAGAGTGACAAAGTTAGTAAGATATAACTCAGGTCTTCAAGAATGTCTTTACTCTATCCACTAGGGCAGCTAGGTGGCACAGTTGATAAAGAGCCAGGCCTGGAGTCAGAAAGACTCATCTTCATGAGTTTAAATCTGGCCTCAGACACTTAGTAATTGTGCGACCCTGGGCAAGTCATTTAACCTTGTCTTCCTCAGTTTCCTCATCTGTAAAATGAGCTGGAGAAGGAAATGGCGAACCACTCCAGGATCTCTGCCAAGAAAACCCCACATGTGGGGTCATGAAGAGTCAGACGCAAATGAAAAACAATGGAATACTCTAACCACTGAACCACCTAACTGAAAGAGAGCTGAAAGAAGATCATTGATCACATCTGCTACTTCTTTCAGTATCATGAGATGTGCTTGATCTGAGCCTGGTGACTTGAACTTATCAAGGGCAGCTGTCCTACACAATGCACAGTGTGAAAGGAAGAGGGGTGGATGAATCCCTTTGGCACATCCACTGGGTCATCAGCTCCTCTGAGGCCCCTTCCAGCTCCAGATCAATGACATGTAATCTGATGATCCTCTAGCCCAGCAGCCACATAGGGGATGCTTCATGTCTCATTGGACAGGTACCACAATGATGAGTCTATTGTCCCAGAACTCCCAGGTAGTCAGTCAGCTAGAACCAGTAAGGGCAAATCTGAGCATGCTTTCTAGGGCGGGTAGGGGGATGGCCTTCACTACATAGATAATATGAGGCTGAGAGCTCACTGGAGAGAGGCTGAGGGATATATTTAGGAATTAATATAATATATAACAAAAGGGACAAATAAAAAGGTTTTCAAAATTGTTTTAAAATGTGTTTCTGAAACTCAGAAAGGCTCGGAAGGAGTTGGTAACTCCAGGCTCACTGCCTAGGCCCTGAGGAAGGGAAGACATTAATGAGGCCAGTTTGCTTTAACTTGGTCAGGAGCAGTAAATCGTTGTTGAATGACTAGAAAAGGAGACTTTTGGTTGAAGAGGCAAGTAAAGAAATTACCAGAGCCACCAAAGAAGGTCCTTTGTGGAGGGCATGAGACTATGAAATCCTAAGGAAAGAACAAAGTAGTACAGTTATCCCTTCTACATTGGGACTTTTCCCCTTGCAGTTGTGATATATGGCAGGTCGGCATACGAAATTAAATGGGAATTTGGGGGGAGTTTTGTGGAAGCCACAGATGACACAGAGTCTATAGCCAAATATTTAACCCAGTACTATAAACACCCCATAAAAGAAAAAGACAAAATTCAGACCTTCTCTGGTATAAAGGGAAGGCCAAAAAATTTTACAAGGGTTTTCCAGATCTCAGGGGTGCTATGCCCCCAAACTCTGAGATGTGGAAGGGATAACTGTAAGTGGCCCAGAGGCATTCTGACATTTGGCCTACATGAAATAATAGCTAACACTTAGACAAATGCTTTAAGGATTGTAAGGCACTTTACATATATTATCTCATTTGATCCTCAGGGTGACCCTCTGGAGGGAGAAGTTATTATTGTCTTACTTTAGGGATTAGGAAACAAGAGGGCAAGGCAGTAAGTCACTTGCCCAGGATCACACGACTAAGAGTAGGAGGCAGCAACCACGGCCAAATGGACCAAGGATTCCCACTGAGAATGGGCGAGCAAGGCAGCCAAGCAACAGAATGTTGACAGGAGAGGGAAACTAGCATGGCAGGGAGATAGAGAAGCTAAGACAAATTGAAAGAAGAAGCATCTGAGTAATGGATCTGCCGATAAGAGCAAGAACCCAGAGTCACTAGAGCAGTGGTTCTCAACCTTCCTAATGCTGCGACCCTTAAATACTTGTATGTGGGCATATCTGCATGTGGGCAGACCCACCTGGAGATGGATAGAGGAGCAGTGTCTGGGTTCCTAAGACCATGGGAAATATGTGTTTTCCAATGGTCTTAGGCAAATGTGACCCCTGTGAAAGGGTCATTCAACCCCCAAAGGGGTCGCGACCCACAGGTTGAGAACCACTGCACTAGAGCAAACAATGAAGCCTGAAGCTTTTCCTCACCACTCCTAGGGCTCCATTCAGGATAGAGGCCCATATACATCACTGGGAGTGCATTGGCCTGTCACAAAGTGGGGACAGGTTGCTTGACGTTATAAGAAACTTTGGATTCTTTCCCTCTGTTGCCCCCTCCGTCCCAAGGATAATTAGTCTCTGGGGGAAGACAGGAACTCAACGGAAAGTAGTGGGGCTTCTGCACTGTCTCTGGTTTCTACAATGAGTCCTTTTGTGTTCTCCTATGTAAATAAGCCATTTCTGTGTTTGATACTTTGTGAGCCTATGTGGGTAGGGTCTCTCCAAAAGGCCCATGCTCTAGCCAGGAGAACACTAGGCTATCTGGAAACCAGTTAAATTAAGTAGTAATCCAGAACAGTTCAATAATGATGAGTGAAGTATTTACTTGTACTTAAGTGTTTATATTTTTAAAATTTTACTCTAAATTGTGAATCAGCTATTTAAATATGATAATTATCAATTCTAGTAAATATATTTTGCTATTTTAATAATGAGTTCTATTTTTATAGGAAAAAAGCAAGAATGAGAGGAAAACATGCCTCATTAGCAGACTCTGCCTAGTTGCTTAGCCACCAGATTGCTCAACCAATAATCAATCAGCAAACCTGGGCTTCTATGCGCCAGGTACAGTGCTAGGCACTGAGGATACAAGGACAAAGAAAGAAACAAATCCTACTCTCAGAAAGCTTACATTCTAACGTGGAGGACAAGTGCACATATAAAATGTACAGCACAAATGTAAAATGAGTACAAATGTAGTCAATAAAATACATGATGGTTTGGGAAGGAGGGCTTTAGGAGTTATAGGGGATCAGGAAAGGTTCCATGTATAAGACAGTGCTTGAGCTACAGCCTGAAGGAAAAAGAGAGATTCTATGAGGCAGAGGTAAGGATGGAGTACATTCCAGGGGACAGTCTCATGTGTAAGGAACAGAGAGAAGACCAGTTTGGCTGAATGATAGAGTACAGGAGGAGGAATAATGTCTCATAAGGCTGGAAAGGTAGATTGGGGCCAGGTTGTGAAGAGTTTTAAAAGCTAAACAGAGGAGTTGACATTTGGTTCTATAGGCAATAGGAAATCACTGGAGTTTATTGAGTAGGTCAGATCTAAGTTTAAAGAAAATTACCTTGGCAGGAATGTGTAGGATGAAATGGAGTAGGGGGAGACTCAAGGCAGGGAGACCAATCAGGAAGCCATTGCCATAATCTAAGCAAGAGGTGATGAGGACCTGGAATAAGGTAGAGAGATGAGTTAGATGCAAGAGATGTTGGGAAGGTTTGGCAACTGATTAGTTATATGGGACGAGCGAGAATGGCTGAGTCAAGGATAATGCTTAGGCTATAAATTAGGAAGCTGGAAGGATAGTAGTGCCTTCTACAGAAATATGGAAGTCTGGAAGAGGGGAGGGTTTAGGGGAAAAGAAGAATTAGGTTTAAAATACATTGATTTGGGGATGTCTCTGGAACATCTAGCATGAAATGTCAAACAGGCAATTGACTATAGAAGACAAGCCCAGAGGAAAGACTAGAGCTGGATTGTAACCCATCTCTGCCTGCCCATTCTTGGGTGACTGTCATCTATATTTTCCTAGAAGTTCACCACAGGGAGTCTACCCCCTGTGTTGTAGATCTTCTTCACTTTTTTTTTTTTTTTTTGCTTTTTTTTTGGAAGGGGGAAGACAGGGCAATTGGGGTTAAGTGACTTGCCCAAGGTCACGGGCTAGTAAGTGTTAAATGTCTGAGGTCAGATTTGAACTCAGGTCCTCCTGACTCCAGGGCCAGTACTCTATTCACTGTGCCACCTAGATGTCCCAGTCTTCCTCACTTTTTCCTGATATGAAAAAGGCAGTAGCAGAGCACGCTGGCTGTCCACTGGTTATCCCTTGTCTTTGCCATGCCACCATTCCATCTTCTCTTGCTGTTATGTGTTTCCCTGATGATCCTTCCTGTTCCTCAGAGTTCCTTCTTGGTTATATATGGCAGCTTGCTCACACTCATATGACTCTCCATTGTCTTCTATGTTACATTCTAGATCTTTAGTTCTTCAGAGATGGCTGTGGTCCAGGTCAAGATAATGGAGTGAAGACTCAGAGGGGTGAAGGTACTTGCCTAAGCATCAGAGGAGGGAGGAAGATCTTGTTGGACTCTGGGTCCAACACTCTTTCTTCAATGCCACAATCATTCTCTGCCAATGTAGCCTTATATCTTATCCAAATCTCCCTGCCTTTGTTTCATTCCTCAGAGAAATGTGTAACTATTCCCTCTGCCTGGGTTTCAGCAAAACCTCTGTCTCCCTCAAAGAACAGAAATCAATATTTATTTATTTTGATAATCACCCAGAAAAGCCCTGTCAAAAGAAAATCAGATATCACTAAGCATCAGCACATTTCCGGAAAAGGGTAAAAGTCAGTTTCAATGGCCTTCCAAATCCATTGATTAGAATTTGGACTTTTATCACTAAAGCAAGAAAATCCTTTGCATTATAATGAAAGAAAGACCCAAACAGAAGGCCCAAAGCAACCACCCAGAGCTTAAATAAGCATAAATGTTGGAGAAAGTCAGCCTAGTCTGAAAAGGAGAAAGAGCTCACTGGTGCCAGTTAACCATTGCAGTATCTTTCTGGGGAGACTGTTGTGGTTAAGTGGAAAGAAAACCAAGTACAGAGCCACCAAGCCTGGCCTCTAATCCCATCTCTGCCATTTATTAACTGTGTGGCCATGGACAAATCACTTCAGCCTCAACTTCCTCATCTGAAAAAATGAGGGTTATTGATCCTTCCACTATCTAGACCACAGGCTAGAAAGGTTGTGAGGACCCAACGAAAATATCTGTTGGAAATATGGCAAGGCACTGGCAGAACGTGGCTAGAACCTAGATCTCTTGGCACTTGGTCGGGTGTTCTTTACACTTAATTTCCTTTTTCTCTACCTTCCAGTACAACCACTCCATCTTAGTCTACAGACTTGGATGCCAGGTTCCCTCAAATGAACCTCCTTAGATAGTAGCCAGAAACCCCACAGATATATCTGTGTCTTTAGTTGAAAGCATCAAGTGCAATGACCCTCATGGTATCCTGGTGTGATCACTGGCTCTGGAACCAGAGAACCCATCAAAATCCTGTCACACGTATGTGACCTTGGGCCTGTCACTTCCTCTCCCTGGGCCTCAGTCTCTGCTTGTATAAAGTGAGGGGATTTGACTAGATGGCCCCTGAGGTCCATTCTAACTATAGATCTAAGCTCTCGTGTGACCCTGGACCAGTCACTTCCTCTCCCTAGGCCCCAGCTTCCTCCTTGGTAAAATGGGACAGTTGGACTTAGATGATCCCTGAAGTCCCTCCTCCTTAGCTCTCAATCTAGTTGCTGTGGTCCTAGTTCAAGAATTCATGCCAGGATTAATACATCCATGCTATGTTTGTACTTTCTAAAACTTTCAAGAAGAAATAATAAAGAAGTATCCAGTAGACCTTTCTCTTCTAGATACCAGAGCTCAGTCCAAGAATACTAATACCCATCTAGCAATTTAGAACCTCTGACATCTTGGATTGGCTTTCCCATCTCTCAGTGATTATGGCATAAACGTATTCTATTTTAAATTATTTATCATGGCACCTCTTAGAACAATCTCCAGGGTTTTTTTTAGCTGAATTAAGAGATTAGGAGCATTGAAATAAAATATACCATGGACTTTGAAATATACAGTAAGATGAAATTATATTTCATGATGCCTTTGATTTATACTTTAATTTTAAACGCGCAGATAAAGCAATATCATTAAACATACTTTAACTTTTTATAATAAATCAATTGTACCTTAATTATTATGTTATAAAGTAAGGACACATGCATTATTCAGATATATCCTTGGCAAATTGAATTTTTAAAACCATATTCTGGTCTCATCTGACTCACTAGTAGAAAATAGTACATTTCACAGCCACTGCTAATGTGACACACTTTACTCAGAAGAGGCTGGGGAGGGGTGTGGGACTGAATGAAGAGAAATGTCAGTGTGCTGGAATACAGGGCTGGTGAGAATCTACTGCTGGGGAAATGAGCGTTTCAGCTTGGACAGAATATGGGATGGCTCTTTCCAGTGGCCTTCAGGGAGTTTCAGTTCCCTACACTTGGGGGATGTGTGTGTGTGTGTGTGTGTGTGTGTGTGTGTGTGTGTATGTCTGTGTGTGTCTGTGTCTCTGTGTGTGTGTGTGTGTGTGTGTGTGATCTTTTTGTTCGATCTTGTTAGGTATCCATGACACTACAGAGGGTCAGCTTCCTAGCTGTTCCTCTGTAGGTATGCTGTTCCCTTTCTCACCTAAGTGGCTCACTGTACCCAGAGCTCTCACTTTGTGCCCAGTTATATGTGAAGAACAAGCAAGGGTATGGGTCAGAGCCAGGTCCAGATTGCGGAAAGCTGCCAATGACTCTGGGTTGAGTCCTATAGGGGTCATCATTTATCGAGTCACTCTGGAGCAGGGACACAGGGAGGTCCCACTGGAAAGCTTTGATGGCTTTCTAAAAATAATGACTCTTAAGGAGAAAAGGTCAATGTGCTCTTTACCAATGGCCTTTTGAGGTGGAGGGGAGAGATCCCCTTGTGATCTAACCCTAAAGACTAACTCTGAGGGTGAAAAGCTTAGCCCAATGGGAGAGGAGGTGATGCCATGGTGGGATGAAGAGGGAGCTATGCTGACACATACAGACTGGTTTTCCTTCTGAGTCTGCCCTTGCTGTGAATGCATTGGGCACCTGGGAGACCAGGGCTTTGACTGTGTTGTCACTCATAAGCCTAAAATGGCTCACAGTCCTATGGGGCTTTAAGATTTGCAAAGTCTTCTCCTAATAACAACACTTAAGGATTAATATACCTATTTAACAGAGAGGAAATTGAGGCACAAATAGGTCAAGTGATGTTCCCAGGGAATCACACAGCTTGTATTAGAGTCAAGGCTCAACCCTGTTATGGGTTCTAATCAGGGGCAGTAACAGTTGGCATCGTGCCTATGGCTGATGAAAAAAGGTTTGAGGCTCTAACCTAACTCTCAAGCATTTTAGGAAAATGGAGGTCTTCCAGAGAGGAATCATATATTCATGTAAACACATACATACATAGGATCATGGATTTAAATTTAGAACCAGAAGGAGTCTTAGAATTCATCAAATTGAACACTCTTGTCATATAAATTAGGAAACTGAGACTGAGATAGGTTAAGTGACTTGTCCAGGGTCACATAGCTAGCATATGTCTTAGGTAGGATTTGAACCTAGGCCTTTCCAACTCCCTTTTGCACCCTATCCACTACGTGATGCTGGTTCTTATTTGAGTATGTACATATGTGTGTACGTATGTATGTATCTGTCAAGATACATGAATCTGTCACATAGTGCATGTGTACAATGAAACAGTATTGTCAATATCATATTTTTCTTAAAGTAAAAGAAATTAATATAGGAAATAAAACTTTTTAGACTAAAGATACACTTGAAAGAAATTGAGACTCATTCTTCTGTAGCCCATAGAAACTCAGGATTCTTATTCCAACACCTGAGAGCAAGGCAACATTACTCTCTCTGGGTTCTAAGGGAACCCTTGAGAGGTCAAAGGTGATTTTCTAATGCCATTGGTTTAAGCCCCCATCGGTGTACTTCCTCCTAAGATAATTTAGTCAACCATCCTTAAGAAGCTTTGGGAGAGGAGTACATATGAAGGTAGTACGGTAGAAACAATTGGTACACAATATGCCCCCAAAGTCTTCCTCAAGCACAAACAGAGTCTTGGGGAAAGTAGACTCAAGTTTGGAGAACACAAGAGAAAAGGGGTAATTCAGCTTCAAGCTTCTGAAAGTTTTTTTTTTCCCATTCATGGAATCACTCATGAAGTTCTCTTTAAATGTGAGGAATCTGTCCCCATCCATGCTGAGCTCCTAATGCAGACACTTCCATCAGCTGATCCAATGACTCTGATAGGACACTGGGGGAAGATGGGAAGTCCGAAATCTTCCAGACCTTCTGAAGTCCACAAGATCTTCCTCCAGCCAAGGTTGAAGGCAGAGCCTCTACTTCTACCAGATGGTTTTTTTTTCCCCAAGGGGTTCAGTTAGAACTCTATGTTTGTTCCAGTTTCTTGAATGAATCCCTTCTCAACGTGACTGAAAATTTATAGACAATTTCTGAGACATGACCAAGTTACCTCAATTTATCTATCTGAGCATGATTCTTATGTATATCATTCCAGTTCAAAGGTTGGTTTTTTTTAGTATTTAATCTAAGGTCCATGAAGGATTGATGAAGACATGTGTATTATCACCTGTTAATAATATCATGGCTTAAATAGACTGAAGTGGGTTTTTGACCCCACCTTTACATTACTACATTGTCCCACCTCTCCATCAAATACAAGATAGTTATGGCTTTCCGATTTCTACAGGGGCTATCCTACCCCAGCAATACCAGCTTTACCTTCACATCATCTTCTACCTCCAAACTATGGTCCATATTCAAAGAAACTCTTTCTCCTCCTGCCCATGACATTGTATCTCAAGGCACCCTCTTATAGGGTGACTATAAATTAATCACCAGTCCATCAGCACTTTCCTTCCTACAGAACCTGAAATGGGCAAATAAGTAAGTTACTTTGTAGGGAAGCCCCCAAGGCCCCAAACTGGATCAAAATAGAGCTTCACATAAATCAGAACCAGTTTTTAGATATGAGTGAGTTTCAATGGAAACATAGCCATACTAGTAACCAATTGGCCTTATTTAATAGAAACCACGCAGGATAACATCTAACTAGAGATAGGCCCCAGGACTCTTCCCCTCACCCTCAGTTCACCATATGGGATGTAAGGATAATTATGATGACAATGATAATAATAGTTAACATTTAAAGAGACTTACAAGTCTCCAGCTATGCTGGAGAACTAGATTGTTGAAGAACTAGCTACACTGGAGAACTGGATTTTTGAAGAGCTTCTAGCTATGTTGGAGAATAGAATTATTAGAGAACCTCTAGCTATGTTGAAGAACTGGACTGTCCACATGGAACAACCTTTAAGTTAATAAAATTCTACTGCTCTCATTTTATGACCATATCAGCACCCAAGGGTTTGATTATTATCTCTATGCAGATAATTCTCAGACCTATTATCTAATTCTAAGGCTCCAACTACCTGCTGGACATCTCCAACTGGATATCCAGTAGGCATCTCAAATCTGAAAGGTCCAAAACAGAATGCATTATCTTTTCTACCAAGCTCATCCTTCTTCCTACCATCATCTTTCTAGCATCCAGGTTAACAACTGCAGGGTCATCCTTGACTCATCACTTCCCTCCTTCACTAACATCTGATCTATTGCCAAGTCTTAGAGAGTTCATTCCCACAGCATACCTCACATCTGCCCCCTTCTCTCCATTGGCACAGCTACCACTTTAGTTCAAGGGTCACCTCTGACATGAGGCCTTTCCTGATCCCCCCCCACCCTGAGCTGCTAATGCTTCCCCTCAATTATCCAGAATATATTTGCTTTATATTTTGGACAAGAGGCAGTGGGGCATGGGAACTTGGACTAGGAAGACCTCTTTTCAAATCTTACCTCTGATATATACAAATTGTGTGACTCTGATAAACACAAATTGTATTGAATGGGCAAGCTATTCAACCTCTTAGTGCTGTAAGCAATTCTGTAAGACTATAAGTTGCAGAGGATACACGGACCTGCATTCATTGGCAAAAGGAACTTCTTGACCCATAACTACCTATCCTGATAAAATCATGGGTCCCCTCTCTATCCTTACTCCTATTCCTGAATTTTGTATATACTTGTGTGTGTGTGTGTTTATGTGTGAATGAGTGTTTTGTCTCCCCTGATAAAATGTAAGCTCCGTAAGGTCCAGAACTGTTTCATTTTTTTGTCTAAATCTCCAGTATCCAGCATAGTGCCTGGTACAGTGCAGGTGCTTAATAAATGTTTGTTGACTGACCATATTTCATGTCTACATTTTCCCCCATGGCAATGGTTATGCTGAAAAGGGATCTTTCTGATCTATCCACCAGTCTCCCTATAGGCATAAATTGAAGTACATTTTGAGAGAAAGCGAAAAGATTGTTTTGCTTAAAGACATTTTCCTCCACAAGTATGAAAGCAATTTTTGTGAAGAATAGATCAAATACCTCTATATTAACTGTATAATAAGTATTTCTTGTAAAAACAATAGTGATGGTTTTAATTAGAATAAGTCCTAGGGAGTTAAGCATAGCATAGATTTGCCCTGTTTTATACAAGGGACATGCGCCTGAAAAATCATGTATAAATTTAATGCTGGTAATTTTAATCCTATTTCTCTACTGAAAACACATAAAGTGAGACCACCTTTATCTTAATTTCTGATTGACTTTCAGTGGGACTATGAATCATAAAGTATCACATTTAATTTTCTCTGATCTTCCTCTCAATGCTCATGCCATGACCCTCCTTCCAGTCTTGTTGTCACCATCTTGGTGATCTGCAAATGAATATTTTTATGATCATAGATTTAAATCTAGAAAGGATCTTAGAGGCCATCTAGTCTTTTATGGATAAGAAAACTGAGGCACAGAGAGGTTAGGCAACTTTCCCAAGGTCATATAGGCAATATGTAGCAGAGGAAGGATTCACAGCCAGGTTCTCTGGCTTTAAATTCAGCACTCTGGATCTTAGGATGTAGAGCTGTGGGGATATCAATTAGTCATATTTTTAATATTATATATAAATTAGTCACAGTTCCCCCTTTTTTGAGAGAGGAAACCACAATCCATTTGGAAACTCACTGTGTAATTTCCTTTTGCAAAACAAAAATTACAAATTGGGAAATGAATAGCTGTTTAAGAAAATAATGTCTGAGAATCAGATTTGCATTTTTGTAGCAAAGCTTAAAACATAAGAATGACAGACTCTTGGCCAGGGATGGAGTGTACCTAACAAAGGTTAATAAGAATGTGTCTTGAAATGCCTTGCAGATGTAATTACCTAAGAAAATTACCTCTTATATACACCAAGCTAAATTTCCATAGAGAATAACTACAATATAGGAAGAAAAATTGCAGTAGAGATACCCATGAAGTCACAGGAAACTATCTGAGATAGGAGTAAGTAGTAAAAGCCATGGCCTCAAGTGCCTATACACAGATGAACAAAATGTAGACAAGGAAGATAAACTAGAATTCCTAATTTAAGAGAAGCAAATTGACTTCATAGGTTACATAGAAAATTGGTGGCAATTAACTGCAAAATGGCTCTAGATGGATACTCTTTATTTAAGGAAGTCAATCCAGGAGAGATAGAAGCTGAAATTTTGAAGGTAAAAAGAAAAATCAATTTATGAGGAAAAATGGGATTTGCCTTAAGAGGCTGATGTGGATGCACATGGAACTCTTCAACCAATGTAGGTATTGGAAAGGTATATACAGATGATGGAAGCAAAGACAGAAAATAAAGAACAAAATACAAAAGGTTGTACATACCCTTTACAAAAAGGTTCTATAAGAATAGTGTCAAGATAAAAGGAGATATCTACATTCAGAGAGAGATCTAGAAAGAATAGGGATTAAATAGAGACTGAAGCAATCTACATGCTATCGTTCTTTTCCATGTTTGGTTTTGTTTCCTTTTTCCCATTGTTCGCTCCATTGGTTACAACCCTTCTATACAACCAGACTATTGTACAATGTAAAAGTATTTGCAGATCCTATACTTGATTGTATGCCGCCATGGGCAGGGAGGGGGGAGAAGGGGGGGGCAGAATTTGAAACTCAAGGGATTGTGGAACTGAATCTTGTAAACTAAAAGTAAATAAGCAAATCAATTTAAAATGTTAAAAAAAAAAAGAATAGTGTCAAGAATTCTAAAGTTCAGAAAGAGAGAAGGCTGTCAATGAAAGCTAAATCCAACACAAAGGGTAGGGTGTTGACTGATAGGTGAGGGACTCAAGATGTAGAATGACACTTGCATGTTTGTACATAGCTAAATTGAGACTTGGCTTACCTATGTATAACCGTTATTTTCTTCCTCTTTTTCTTTTGTTCAGTGGGGGGGGTGGGAGGTAAGAGAGAAAGAAAATAAATACTTGTTAATTAAAAAAATTAAACTTTATTTTCAGAAAAAAAGATTGGGTGGGTGGGTGGGTGTGTGCGCATGCACACACACTCTTTAGAAATGGAAAGTAGGGAAGGCTAGGTGGTGCAGTGAATAGAGTACCAGCCCTGGCATCAGGAAGACCTGAATTCAAATCTGGCCTCAGACACTTAACACTTACTAGCCATGTGACCTTGGGCAAGTCGCTTAACCCCAGCTGCCCTGCCTTCTCCCCTCCAAAAAGCAAAAAAAGAAAAAAAAAAGAAATGAGAAAGAAAGGGGGATAAAAGAAGGAGTACCTGGTGGCAAGAGGATGATGATAATTGACAACAAAGAAAAGGCAGAGCTATTAAATATTTACTTTGCTACTATTTTTTCAATTGAATAAAAAGACAATTAGATTGGAAATTACAGGAAAAAATAGACTATGTAACCAGGGCTATATCATGATGTGTGTGCTCTGTGTTTTTCCAGAAGTGGTCAGGGATGGAATCCCTATTGAAATGAACAGGAAACTGATACCCAATATAAGTTAGGAGATAAGAAAAGTGAACTTAGCTGCCTTTGATGAATTCAAGTCACATGGTCTGGGTCAATTCCCATCTCATGACTGAAAAGATTGGCAGACATGAGCACCAAGTTATAGTCAGTGACATTTGAAAGATTGAAAGAATGGGAGACAAATAACAGGAGTAGAAAAGAGAACAATTATCCCAGTTTTTAAAAAGAATGGAATGGGATCTACAAATCCATGAGTATGACTCTAATTCCTAGGAAGATTTTAGAACTTATTGAGAAAGAGCTAGTTATTGAATATCTGAGGAGAAAAAGGAAGCAATAGTCACAAAGAGCTACCATGAATCCATCAAGAATAATCCCGGCCAGACTGACCCTTTCTCCTTTTTCAATAGGACCACCAAATTGCCAGATCAGGGCCATGCTGCCAATATAATTTACTTAGATTTTAGAAAAGCATTTGATCTCTCTTGCTCCACTTGTGGAAAAGGTGCAGAGATGCAAACCAAATGATAATAAAATTCAGTAGACCCAGAACTAGTTGAATGGCTGGGCTTAAAGAATAGTATTTCCTTGTCAACATGGAAAGAGGTCTCCAATGGAGTACCCCAATGATTTGATTTGGCATTGAGCTGTTTGACATTTTGACCAACAACTTGGAAAAGACACAGATGGGACGCTTAAGAAGTTTATAGCTAACATAAGGCTAGAAGAGCCAGCTAATACACTAGATAACAGAGTCAGGATCTGAAAAGACCCCAACAGTCTAGAACATTGGATTGTTGGTGGTGGTGGTCCTTTGTTTTTGAAGAGGACCAATGACATCATGGGGGTGATGTCTTGACTCAAGCATGAATTGGATTTAAGTGAGGCAGAATTGCACAAAGCAATCAGTCTCACTCTTTTTTCCAGAGTCACTGGAGTCCAGTGGCAAGATAAAAGTCAAGATGACAGGTGATGGACTGGAATAACTTGGCATCTTTGATGTCTGACCAAGCTCTAAGGATTCCATTTTATCTGACCTCATGGCCATTGGAATACATTGTTCTCATCTACCCATTCTGCTGGGGGAAATCTTTACATGCTTGGGGTAGACATCGTCCTAACTCACCTACAGGTTTGAGACTTGTTGGTTATCCTCAACCTGGTTTAGCCCATCTGCTGAGATGGTTTTACTGTGGTTTGGCTGCTGCAGGGGCTCCAGCTTCTTGGAGCTACAGGTAAGAGTTGGGTAACAGATGGATACCAATGGTGGGTGAGCAGCCCTGACAAGGATCCAGCAAGCCCTCACACCAGAGGTGCTAGTCCTCCTGAATGCCCCACACTCTCCAGAACATTGGACTAAACGTAATAAGATGAACTTTAACAGTCATTACCATCAAATCTTTTTTTTTTTTGCTTTTTTTGGAGGTAGGAGGGCAGGGCAATTGGGGTTAAGTGACTTGCCCTAGGTCACATGGCTAGCAAGTGTTAAGGGTCTGAGGCCAGATTTGAACTCAGGTCCTCCTGACTCCAGGACCAGTGCTCTATTCACTGTGCCACCTAACCACCCAACCATCAAATCTTATACTTGGCTTTTCAAAAATTTTCTTCACAAGTACAATCTGGAAGAAGTGTTCTGAGATGGGGGTTATCTAAGAAAGAGCTGAGCATTTTAGAGGATTGCAAATCCATAAGAATCAATAGTATTGTATGGCAGTTTAAAAAGTAAGCATCATTAAATGAACAATAGTTTCCAGGAACATAGAACCAATAGTTCTGCCGTCCTCTACATATGGCAGACCATATCTAGAATATTTTGTTAATCTGGGGGCATTAATAATAGCCAAGATTTATATAGCATTTTGTGAACTGCTTTACAAATATTACCTAATTTGATCCTCACAATAACCCTGAGAAGTAGGTTCTAGTATTATCCCCATTTTACAGATGAAGAACCAGAGACAGCCAGTGGTTGCCCAGGATTACAGAGACAGTAAAGTTGGAGGCAGGATTTGAACTCAGCCCTTCCTGACTCCAGATCCACCATTTTAGCCACTGCCCTACCCAGTTACCTAGAACATACATGTTAGGAAGTATACTGCTAAATTAGAAAGCATCCAGAGAAGGGCAACTAAAAAGACGAAGGGCCTTGAGTACAAGGTATAAGAGAATAGGTTGAAGGAACTGGGAATGTTCAGCTCGGAGAACAGAAAATTCAACATGAATATGAGCATCATCTTCAAGTATTTGAAAAGCTATTTTGTTCATAGGGCAGCTAGGTGTCACTGCAGTGGATAGAGCGCCAGGACTGGAGTCAAGAAGACTCGTCTTCCTGAGTTCAAATTTGGCTTCAGCTACTTATTAGCTGTGTGACCCTGGGCAAGTCACTTTCTCCTGTTTGCCTCAGTTTCCTCATCTGTAAAATGAGCTAGAGAAAGAAATGCCAAACTACTCCAAGATCTTTGCAAAAAATAACAAAACAACAAAAACCTAAAACCCAAATGAAGTCACAAAGAGTCAGACAAGACTGAAAAATGAACCAAAAAAAATTGTGGGAGAGGAATAAGATTTACTATTTTTAGCTCCATGGGACAGAACCAGGAGCAATGAGCAAAGTGGCCAGTTTAGGCCCCAAAACAGAATAAATTGCCTTGGATTGTAGGTTCCCACCCATCACTATTTGGAGGTCTTTAAGTAAATGGCCATCCATCACATATGTTATAGTCTAGATTTTGTTTGAGGTATGAATTGGACTAAATGATTACTAAGGCCAACTCCAAGGCTGAAATTAGGCAATTCTGTTTTTTCATGACATGAATGAGACCCTTTGGCCAATACCAAAAACCCTTTCCCGTGATATTTATGATCTTGAGAATATGTACAGCCATCTGGAAGGGACAGGACTAAACTTAATGTGGGCTGAGCTTTAGAATGGTCATACTGAGTTAGAATGGATTGAATTAAGCCTCTAAACTGCTCACTTAGGCTAGCAGAGCTAGAAGTCAGGGCAGCATGATAAGGTGTGCCAAGGGGGGAGAGACACCAGGAGGGATGGAGGGGCATGAGGATAAACTTTACCTATTTCCCAGGTTGTTTCAGGGTTGATGTTGGGGTTTGAAGGAAAGCTGGGAGATCCTGCCCAGTCTTCATTTGTCCCTCTTCTGAGCCCTCATTTCTCTCTTATGCCCTTATCACATATTCCTTTACATTAAAACTATTTGTGTGTATCTGATCTCTCTTCCCATTAGATTGCAAGCTCCTAGACGGCAGAAACAATTTATTTTTCTATGTATGTACAGCCTTTCCATCAGTTCCTAATAAATCTTCTGAATTTTGGACACATATACTTCACAAAAATTAGGGGGGGGGGGCAGTTAGGTGGTGCAGTGAATACAGCACTGGCTCTGGAGTCAGGAGGACCTGAGTTCAAATCTGGTTTTAGACACTTAACACTTACTAGCTGTGTGACCTTGGGCAAGTCAGAACCCCAACTGCCGTGCCTTCCCCTCTCCAAAAAAAGACAAAAAAACTAGTGGGGGTAATAAGCCATACAAATAACATTCCAAATCTATATAGCATTTCACTTTCACAAAATGACTTTCCCATCCATTTTCTCGTGTGATTGAAAGACCACCTCCTAAAAGGTAGGCACAAGAGGAACTATCATCCACATTTTACTGATGAAGAAACTTCCCCTCTGCCTTACCCAAGATTACATGGCTAGAAAATGCTGGAACAGAACTCACACGTAGGTGTCCTAACTCCCAGTCCCCCTAGAGTTCTGTCCACTAACCTTACTACCCCTACCCAGACATTTAAATGAAGTGTGTATATGGAGGGGCGGATGAAGTAGGGAAGCCATGGACAGTTTCCACTAACAGTTTCATCAGTTCTTTGAGGGTCAGATAGAAACAAAAGAAGTCATGGTGGTGATGGAAGGGACAAGCAAACAAGTGGTTTGAGTCTAGTCCAAAATGAAAAGATGGATTTGGCCTTTCATCTCTCAGAAAACAGTGGTGGAGGTGAGGAGGTATCCCAGCCTAGTTTGCCCTATTCTGCTCATCCTGTGATGCACATGGAGCATTCATAAGAGAACAACATCCCTCAAAATCAATTTTCCATACACTAAGCCAAACACTGGGTAGCTATAGGAGAAGAAAGTCTTTCAAAATTAGTTTTAATGGGACATAAAGGATGCACAATACAGTGAAGTCATTTCACTCTGCTATCATATTCCAGGGCAAGGTAATCAGATGCCAAATTGGCTAAAACCCAGAGCAATTCGGTGACCTGGAAGGGAAAAGCAAAGGCACAAAAAGTGGAAACCAGGCCAAATCCCTAAGGAAGAGTAGAAAGAAATAACATGAGACATAAAAGCTAGCAGAAAAACACTCCTTGATTACATAAGGCAAAGTAGATGGACCCAGGAAAGCTATAGTTCTCTGACGGGTGAGGGGAGAAGTAACACAAAAGGTCCAGGAGGAGGCTTCATGGAGGGCCGTCAAATATTCTATTTTGTTTGGTTCTCTATGTAACTCATTGTCTCTGCATTATTTTTCATCTTGATGGAGGTCCTTGAGCACAGAAAACCTTTCAGAAAGGGAGACAAGGCAAAATTTGTGAGCCACTCCATTGGAAATGAGAATGCCCTGACTCTAAGACAGTGGGGAAACTGTGGAATCTATCCTATGCCAAGTGCACTCTAGGACAGGAAGACAGGAAATAGGAAGCAATGGGAATTATTAGAATTTAGTCCTTTTTTGCCCTTTTCCCCTTTTCTTTTCTCTCTTGTTGTTTTCTCATAACTCTTTTTCTGACCTTGCAGCAGGAATTTCCTCTAAGGTGGCACCTCTGAAGGCTGAGACCAAAGCCAGAGACACATGATTGGCATGATGACTGGATGCCTGTTGGAGCAGAAGGAGCAACCCAAACAGTGAGAAGCAGAGCCATGATCAGCATGGCTCAGAAGCAACTGAGGTCTGGCAGATGACATTACATCTGTCTATGTGCCTACAGGTAAGTGAGCTGGGGAGAAATACTTATGTCCCCTGTTTCTCCATTTTAGTTTATCAGTCTCAGATGTACACACCTTGCACTCATTCCTTTCTATGATTGGCAAGCATATGTAATTAAGATTCTTTACCCTTCTTACCCAAAGATCTAGGAGGGCATCACAAGGAAGACTATGTGAGTTAAAAGTGAATATCTATACAAGAGTTTTTGGTCTATTTATGTCATTAGAGCATGTAAGTGATGATGCAATGAGCACTTAAGTGAGAAAATAGCACCCAGAAGAAGTGGGGGCTCTGAGCTAAGTATATAGTAGATTTCATATTTTAATACTTTGAACAATATTCCATTTCATCATTTGGATCCAGCCAGTAAGGGGTTAATCAAAGATGTTTAGGACTTCATTTCAGTAGACTTAGGAGAGAGAATGGGGAAAGGAGACAGCCTAGATTTTTGCAGGCTGAATGCCCTCTGACCATCAGCAAAGATACTGCATCCTCTTAAGAAAGGGCTATCTTGGGCATGTACCAGAAAAAGTAACTTATAAGACTGGGTACTTGGCTCAAGCAGAGCACCACTTGGTGGGCAACTCAGATATTGTACTTTCTCCATGGATAATTAAACCAGTGACATGCTATGTTTCTGTAGACTTATGGAAGCACTTGAGCCACACAACCAAAAGGTTCCGTGTGTGAGCCAGTGTCACATCTGTTTCACTGTTTTGTTTTTAAATTAAAGTGCTCTACAGAGATCCTGTATCAAAAGAAAGGATTGAGGGAGGAGGGATGGGGAGAGGAGCACCAGAGGGAAGCTGAACAGTCAGGGAAATAATGGACAAGGGCTTAACATATATCTAGATAAATTCAAGGGGGCAGCTAGGTGGCAGTACAGTTGATAGAGTGTTGGACCTGAAGTCAGGAAGATTCCTCTTCCCAAGTTCAAATCTGGCCTATGGTACTGAACAGTTGTGTGACCCTGGGCAAGTCACTTCATTTTGTTTGCCTCAGTTTTTTCATCTGTAAAATGAGCTGGAGAAGGAAATGGCAAGCCACTCTAGTATCTTTGCCAAGAAAGCCCCAGATGGCATCATGAAGAGTTGGACATGACTGAAATGACTGAACATTAACAACAAAAGAAATTCAAATAAGGAAATAGAAGATGTGAAGCCACTGTTTGTGATGCATTTTTGAGAGAAGATTCCCTGAAACCTGACAAAAGTGAGATACATTGTCCCATTTTTTCCCCTTAAACTTATTTGACTTTAGGAGCAGCTAGGTGACGCAGTGAATAGAGCATCGGCCCTGGAGTCAGGAGGACCTCAGACACTTGACACTGGCTGTGTGACATTGGGCAAGTCACTTAACTCCAAATGTCTTATCTTCCCCCCTCCAAAAAAAAACTTATCTAACTTTATTCAGTACTTGAAACCTCTCAGACAGATGATATGGTGCAATGGAAAGAGTGTTGGCATTAGAATCAAAAGATCTAAGTTCAAACCCTGGCTGTGTGACCTTGGACAATTCAATTTCCCTCTCTAGCCCTTAGTTTTCTCATCTATAAAACTAAGGGGTTTGACTAAATGATTCTGACATCCCAATTGCCTGTGTGAGTTCTAGTTGGGGGAGTAAACCCAGAGGGGGGTGCTATGATCCTATGTAGGACCTTGGCCAAGTCACTTCCCCATCCTGGGCCTCAGTTTCTTCATCTAGAAAAGAAGGAACTTGGGCTAGTGGCCTCTAAGGTCCCTTCCAGGTGTAGAATCTTATGACTTGAGGTTTCAAGCTTCAGTGACTAGGAGATTGGGAGTGGCCCCAAAAGAAATAAGTTATTGGGAACTAGGAGTAGGCTTAGAAGAAACATGATGAGTTGAGTTTTGAACATCATGAGTTTGAGTTTCCAAGACCCCCAAATGGAGGCATCCTACAGGCATTTAGAAACACATTTACCTAGAGAAGTGCAAATCGGTGGGAGTGAGAGTAATGTACAAAGAAAAGCTATCACAAAAGATTTTTTGTAGATCAGAGGCAGTATGGAGAGCCTGCTTTGGAGTCAGTAAGACTTAGGCTCAACCTCTGACCCGTATTGCTTGTGGGCCCCTGAACAAGTAACTTAATCAAGGCAGGAACATAGATCTAGAGTTTAAGAGACCTCAGAGACTATCAAGTCCAACCCCCTCATTTTACAGAAAAGGAAACTGAGGCCAGGGAAGGGAAGGGAAACACCCAAGGTCACACATAGGATTATAGTATCCCCTCTGGGTGAACTCATACTGGCAGTTTTGGTCATAGGATCAGAGTTAGAGCTGAAAGGCATGTCAAAAGTCATCTAATACAATTCCCTTCATTGCCCCAAGTTATGGATCTCAGTACCCTTGATGGGAAACTCTTCATGTGTTGCAAAACAGTTGCAATGTGCATTCATGGACTGTATTTCTCTACCAAGAATGACCCTACTAAAAAACAAGTCAAAATAGGTGTTATATTCACTCATTTGGGTTATTTTGACATCTCTATAAAACAAATTTGTCGGGTAGCTTTCCAAGGTAAAATTTTGAAAGCATCACAATACCACTATAAAGACATTGGTATATTTTTCCCACTCTCTTTCATGAATATGTAGGGAGGCAGATGACTAAGACTTCATCAGAAATTAGAAGACCAAGAAAGAGGTCATTTGGGATAACAACAGCTTGATATTCTTCACTCGGCCAAAGCCAAACTTGGCATCCGGGCTGGCAGTGCCATTGAGACTGAGGCCAGAAATGGAAGGGAGAACAAAAGAAGCTGGGCAAATTTCCTCCTCCTCACATTGGGTTTTTCAGAGCTCTCTGGCTCAAGGTAACATTTTAATATACAAAAATTGGCTTGGAGTCCTGCAAAGAAGGTCTGGGTGCAGTTCAGCTCTGAGCATCTTTGCTAATTAAAAAAGTCAATAACTGGAAATCCGAGTGTGAACAGCTTCATAAGGAAACAGGGAGGGCTCTTTGTGCAGAGCTCTGGTAGGCTTCTTCCAGCCTGGGCCCAGGGTTGGCAGTCCTACACTGAATCTTTAGAGCAATGAGTAGATTCTAGTCCTTGAAAGCCATCATCTAGAATGTTTTCTGTCCTTTGGAGAACACAGGCTCTTGGTTTGCAACCCTTAGTGCTGCATCCTTACCTCAGGGCCCAGAGCCAAGGTCTCCCCAAGCTACGGAGCATAACACTGAGAATCTCCTCAGAGAATTATACTCAAGATGCACATATACACCCAATTAAGAAAAGCTGCAGGTTCCATTCTACCATTCTCAATTTGGGCTATGGGAAAATGCTTCTTCAGAGGGATGCATTTATTTCGGTCAAGATTGCTGCGTGAGCATTTGATATTCACCTCCAAGACCAAGATGAAGGTGCCAAGCATTAGTCATCTGAAATATACAAACCTTACAGTTGTAAGCATTTAGACAGAGAAGCAAGGATCCCTGAGAGCAAACTTGGCAAAAAAAAAAAAACAAACCAGGTTGTGCTGGACTAGTCTCATTTCCTTTTTTGATAGGGTACTTAGACTAGCAAATTAGGGAAATGGGCTAGGCCAGGGGTGGGGGACCTGTGGCCTCAAGATCATACATGGCCCTCTAGGTCCTCAAGGGTGGCCCTTTGGGTGAATCTCAACTTTACAGAACAAATCCCCTTAATAAAAGGATTTGTTCTGTGTAACTTGAACTCAGTCAAAAGGCTGTACCCAAGGACCTAGAAGGTCACATGTGGCTTCCTAGGTCCTCAAGTGCAGCCCTTTCACTGAATCCCAACTTCACAGAACAAATCCCCTTAATAAAAGGATTTGTTCTGTAAAACTTGGACTCAGTCAAAAGGCCACACATGAGGGCCTAGAAGGCAACATGTGGCCTAGAGGCCATAGGTTCACTTTAGCAAAGCAGTCTTCCATGTTATATCCTGGAGAAATGTGGGCTAGATGGTAGTACAGGTAGGTGTATTGTTAAAATCAAAGAGTAGTCATTTAAAAAATATTTTTAAAGTAACTTTTTAAAAACTTCTAAACTTTAACAACAAAAAAGAGAATTTCCATATACCTAGCAGAACATAAAAAGAAGATTGCATTCATATCTCTTGTGTGTGTGTATGTATACATATATATACATATATATACATACATGTCTATCCATATGTTGTATATACATACGTATATATTTCCACACATTACTTTCAAAACTATCCTGCTCATTGGTGTTTCCTTCTGAATTTCCTTCTGTTTTCTTCTGAGAAATTTTTAAAAATGTTGCGATGGCTTTCTTATTTTGGGCATCACTATTCCTAATCTCCCCTATTCCTCTCAAACTCTGACCTCAATTAAAAAATAGAGAAAGAAAAAAAACTGTAACAAATAAACATAGTGAAGCCAAGTGAATGCACATAGTAGTCACATCAAAACACCTGTGTTTCTTTCTGTACCTTGAGTCTGTTGTCTTTCTGATGTTTAACAAAAAAGAGGTATTTGAAGCATTTCTACAAAGAAAATATATCTGAGAAGACTGTTTCTGAAAACACTCCAGACAATAGGAATACAAGAAAGGAAAAAATACAGCAACCAAGAAAGATGTGAGTAATAAGATAAATTACCCCAGGAAAAAAAGGGGAAAAAGACTAGAAAGAGAAAGATACCTACGGGATTCACACTAACCACAACATAAAAGGATTGCTAACACATTCCCTGACAGTCAGGATTCAAAAATGTTTCAACAGCCTTGGCTAATAGGTCAAATCAAATATGACTATATTTAATGTGATAAAATGTAAAATTCTACCCTTGGGTTTACAAAATCAACTTCATAAGTATATTATGGGGAAAACATGGCCAGCTAACAATCTGTTGTTGTGTTGTATTGTGTGCTGTTTGTCCTTTTTTGAAGAGGACCATGGAACCAGGAAGGTGATGCCATGACATGCAAGTGAATTGGATTTAACTGAGGCAGGGCTGTGCAAAGTCACCAGTCTCACTTTCTCCTCCAGAGCCATCTGGGTTCTCTTCTGGACTCTTTGTGCCTATCTATTTAACAATTTATGGGAAAGAGATCTGAGGGTTTTAGTGGACTACAAGCTTAGCCATCTTCACATCAAGCCATCTGTTCTCCCCCCCATCCTCCTGCTCTCCTTCAAGTCAAAACCTTGGACTCTGAGACTCGATCAACGGACCGACAGGAAACGTGAGAAACTATTGAGACTTCCTCCAAATGAGCCATGTGAGGTTGTTCACTGTTCACACCCCAGTCACCCCAGTTGAGGGAATCTTCTTGGGTGAGTGGAATGGCAGAAGGAAGCACAGAGATGCAGGAGAGTGGGCGGACCGATGGACAGGATGAGGCACTTGTTCATGGCAGTGGCGGCAGCTCTGCTGCTCCTGGAGGCCATGGGGGCAGGGGCCGAAGAGGACTACAAGAAAGAGGACATGGGCACTGTGGTGGGCATCTATCTGGGCACCACCTTCTCGTGTGTTGGTGTGTTTAAGAATGGCCGTGTGGAAATTATTGCCAATGACCAGGGCAACCGAATCACCGCCTCTTACATGGCCTTCACCCCAGAAGGAAAGTGGCTCATTGGTGATGCCACCAAAAACCAGCTTACTTCAAACCCCGAGAATACAGTCTTTGATGCCAAGTGGCTGATTGGCCGCATGTGGAACGACCCATCTGTGCAGCAAGACATTAAATACCTGCCTTTCAAGGTGGTTGAAAAGAAGACCACACCACACATTCAGGTGGATGTTGGAGGTGGACAAACAAAGACATTTGCTCCTGAAGAAATTTCTGTCAATGTACTGACTAAGATGAAGGAAACAGCTGAGGTATATCTAGGGAAGAAGGTTACTCATGCAGTTGTTACTGTTCCTGCTTATTTCAATGATGCCCAGCACCACGCAAGCAAAGATGCTGGTACTATTGCTGGTCTTAATGTTATGAGGATCATCAATGAACCTATGGCAGCTGCCATTGCCTACAGCCTAGACAAGAGGGAGGGAGAAAAGAACATCCTTGTGTTTGATCTGGGTGGTGGCACCTTCAATGTGTCCTTGTTCACCATTGACAATGGAGTATTTGAAGTGGTGGCCACAAATGGTGATACTCATCTGGGTGGAGAAGACTTTGATCAATGAGTCATGGAGCACTTTATTAAGTTGTACAAAAAGAAAACTGGAAAAGATGTGAGGAAAGACAACAGAGCTGTGCAGAAACTTCAGTGGGAGGTGAGAAAGCTAAACAGGCCTTGTCCTCTCAACATCAGGCTAGAGGTGAAACTGAATCTTTCTTTGAAGGTAAAGATTTCTCTGAGACACTTTCTCATGCCAAGTTTGAAGAACTAAATATGGATTTATTCCGGTCTACTATGAAGCCTGTCCAGAAAGTATTAGAAGATTCAGACTTGAAGAAGTTTGATATTGATGAAATTGTTCTTGTTGGGGGCTCTACTCGGATCCCTAAAATACAGCTGTTAGTCAAAGAGTTCTTCAATGGCAAAGAGCCATCCTGAGGCATTAATCCAGATGAAGCTGTTGATACTGGCGATCTGGTGCTCCTTGATGTGTGCCCTCTTACTCTTGGCATTGAAACTGTTGGTGATGTCATGACCAAATTGATCCCAAGAAATACTGTTGCGCCCACCAAGAAATCTCAGATCTTTTCCACTGCTTCTGATAATCAGCCAACTGTTACTATCAAAGTCTATGAAGGTGAGCAACCTCTGACCAAGGATAACCACCTCCTGGGAACATTTGACCTAATGGGAATTCCTCCTGCTCTTCCTGGCGTCCCTCAGATTGAAGTCACCTTTGAAATAGATGCAAATGGTATTCTTCGGGTCACAGCTGAAGACAAAGGCACAGGGAATAAGAACAAGATCACAATCACCAATGACCAAAACTGTCTCACACCGGAAGAGATTGAGAGGATGGTAAATGATGCAGAGAAGTTTGCTGAGGAGGACAAGAAACTTAAGGAGCACATTGATAGCTGAAATGAGCTGGAGAGTTATGCCTATTCACTAAAGAATCACATTGGTGATAAGGAAAAGCTGGGTGGAAAGCTCTCCTCTGAAGACAAGGAGATTGTGGAAAAAGCAGCGGAAGAAAAGATTGAGTGGCTTGAGAGTCACCAAGATGCAGAGATTGAAGATTTCAAAGCAAAAAAGAAGGAACTTGAATAGATTGTCCAGCCTATTGTTAGCAAGTTCTATGGTGGTGCAGAGCCTCCCCCAGGGAGTGAAGAAACAGGAGAAAAAGATGAGTTGTACACACCACTTGTGTGTTGTAATACTGTAAATACTGGACTCAGGGACTTTTTGTTAGAAGAAAATGGAGAGAACTCAATCTCAAATGTAATTGGAATCTTCACTATGGAGTGGAGTTGAAAATGTTATAGCCCAAGTGGCTGTTTGCTGCTTTTGTTAGCAGTTACTCATGGAGGGTGGGGGGTGGGGGGCAATAGTTGGAAGAGAAGGGGATAGGGGTCTAAAATTGGCTTGAAGGGGGGAGGGGCAAAGAAACCTGGGTTTGGAGATGTGTTCACCTTGGAAATGTTCTATTTAACAATTGGGTCATGTGAATGTTGGTGTAGAACTTTTTTTCTACCATTAAGTGATACCAATAAATGTTTGTTATTAAAAAAAACCCTTGGACTCTGCTCCTATAACCCTCACTTCTGAGAGGGAAGCTTTCACCTTATCTTTTTTGGGCCCTGGCCTTTATGCCACTTCCCTAGAATTTCCTCACCATGCTACTATACCTCCCCTTCCCCCTTTACAAAACCTTTTTACTTGTTGTCTTCTCCTATTAGAATATAAGCTCCTTGAGGCAAGGAACTGTCTTCCTTAGTTTTATTTGTCTCCCCAGCATTTAATATAGTGCCCAACACATGGTTAAGTCCATAAGAAATGACCTATCTATCTATCTATCTATCTATCTCCCTTTGCAATGAGCCAACCCAGCAGAGAGACTCATCTATCATCAATGTCATACCCCTCACAGAATATCAAGAGTACTTACTCCAGGAAGGGGAAAAAAAGATTTTTAATAGCCTGGAGTTACGTATCACATGTGTCACATTTCTTCTGTACTTTAAATTTGGGTCCATTCTCCTCAAGGACTGCAAAAGGAGAATGCACCTCTGGTGTATCTGGGGGACAGGGAGGCAGGAATGAACCAATTGTTTTTATTATACTGTATTAGTAAATACCATTGCTGAAAGCTAATTAAGGCTACTCGGTGATAATCAGCACACATATATGGGCTTGTGATAGTAATAGACATTTCACGGCCACTCAGATTTATCCAATAGAATTGTGGGAGACAAGTGTGCTGCCACCTTCTGAGAAGCCAGCCCACCAATTCAAGTGGGAATTGGGAAAATAACCCTGGACAGGGTGCTACATTGCCATGGGCACACCAAACCACTGATGATCAAAATCAATGATAATGCTAACAATGCTGTAACTTGAACGTAGAGTCACAGGAAAGTAGATTTAGACCCTTGGAGGACATTTACACCAGTCTCTTTGTTCACTAAGGAGGAAACAGGTATAAGAGAGGTGATGGGATTTGCCCCATGTTACCCAGAGAATTATAGATCTAGAAGCGATCGAGACCTTCGAAGTCACCTAGCCCAATGTCTTATTACAGAGGAGGAAACAGGCTCCCACTAGGCAAAGTCACACATGTAATGAATGGCAAAAAGGGGACTGACCTCTGGCCTTCTAGCTCCAAATTCAGACTTCTTTCCACTGGTGCCTATTTTCTAAACAGGAGTTCACCTTGTCAGTATGACTTCTGCCTCAAAAGCAAGGTGGTTCTGGCAAATGCCCTCTGACTTTGCTTTGCCTTATGCCAGCTGAACGGGTAGCTTCCAAATTTGCACACCAGATACAATGGCTTCCAATCGATTGGTGTGTCGGGCTCTTTTCCTCCACTGCATTAGAGGGCACCAAAAGGAACGCCTCCTTCCCAACTGATCCCCTTCCTGCTCCACACTCCCTCCAGGTGGAAGAAATTAAGGTTCTTTGGGAAATGTGGGAAATTTACATGAATGCTAATATCCTATCTGGAGCTATTCAAATCTTTCTATTAAAAAGCCTCAAGCAAAGACCTGGTAGCCTTCAGACAACATTTTCTATTAACATTCTGAGATTCTTAACTAATTGATTCCCCTTTTATCCATAGACACCCTCCCCCCAAGGGGGAGAGAGTATGTTTTATTATGGAAATAAATGCAGCTTTCTTTTCTCCTTGACCAAGCTGAGAATGGGAAATACAAGTATGACATGTTGCTTTAAAACCTTTCTTTTCTGGCAAATTCTGAACTCTCTCTGGCTCCCAAATGGCCTTTAGGCTTTCTGGCCTTTGGGGCACTAAGCACTCTTTAAGATACTCTCTCTATAATTATCGTTATTATCTCCCATTTGGTAAATGGCAATATTGTCCTGCTGGGGGAAGAGGCCACACATCTTCCTTCCTTCCACCTTCTCACAGCATGCTTCCAACAGCCCTCTGCTAGAAGAGAAAAGTCCCTCTCCTGGCGTCCTTGGGGGCTTGCCTCCTGGATTATTGATGCTGAAGATGCCAGCCACAGAGAGGCAAAAATGCAGGGTGAAGGGCCAGGGCCAAGACAGCCGTGGTTCGGACACATGAGGGTATGTACCTTCAGGCTCCATGTACAAATTTATTTACGGATAGGCTGTCTTCCGCTACCAAATGAAAGCTCCCTGAGGGCAGGGCACTTTTGTCTGCCTTCCCAGCACTTGGCAGAGTGCCTGACACATAGGAGAGGCTTAATAAGGGTTCTTAATGAATTAATTGTTAGGAAGTTGGATGAGATGACCTTCCTGTTCAAAATCTAGGATAAAAGATAAGGCAATGATGTCCTTTTGGGTGGAAATGGGCACCCAAAGCCAGTGAAGCAGAGTGGGTTTTTGTAGGAATCTTATCTGGGTCAAGCAGGACTAGGTATTAGGGGGAGGGAGCAGAGAGCCTGGACCTGGGGGCTGCTACTGATTCATGAAAAGGGAGATGGAGGAGAAACACCTGGGAAATGAGTGGCTAGTTGATATTTTAATTCCCCACTGGCCAGAAAAGGGGCCTTCATCTGTCATTGCAAAACATACTTTGATAGAGTGACTCAGGGGATTTGAACCTCCCAGGGGGCTCCTTCCTTTAGGGAAGTGGGGGAGGGGAGGCAACTGTAGTTCCTATACTAATCCCACCCCCTCCTTCTCCTGTTGTAGTTTGTGGAGAGAGCAGATTTGAGTAACTAGGAGCAAAGAAGGGACCTCATGATTGAGATGGCCTTCCTGCCTCTAGGCCTGTGTTGTTCTGTGATAGCAGAAGCAGACACCAATGAGACCAGCTGGGCTGAGCTGATGTTTAGGAACACCTGGCAAGGTTTCTTGACCATGTGAACGAACCTGGCATAAATCAAAAGAGCTGCATAAGGGGAATTCACATAACTAGTACCCACAACCAAATCAAAGTTCCTCGACTGTCTCAAACAGACCTGTCAAACATGTGGCCAAGGCTTTCTAAGTCAACATGGGGCCCAAGGGATCCTGACATTTACTTTAGTGGCCCTGTTCCTATTTGATTTGGACACAACTGGCCTAAAAATGATGTGATTCTTAACACGCTCTTCTCCCTTTCTTCTTTCAAAAGCGGACCACATAGAATTGAGAACCATTTTCTATTTTTCCCTGTTTCATGAACTGTCATCATCAAAACATTTTTTTATTCTGGTTGGCCAATCTACTGGAGACATGCCTCTCTGTTCTTATTTCCATTGGTCCTTGGCAAAGTAGACTTGGTTTGTTGCCAGAGTCATGATTGAAACCTTTTTTAGCATGGTAAGGCCTACCAAATACCACAATATCTTTGTGGTATCTCTGTTCGTATTGCCTTTGAAAACTCAGGGTCCCTTTTCTGACATCATGAGGTGTCCAAAGTAGACTTTGTGGAGGGCTGGTCATGTGGTGGTGAGAATGAAGGATGACAAATGGATGGCCAGAGCATCCCACTGATACCATTGTGATGGCAGGAGAAAATAAACAAGGCCCCTGATATGTTGGGTGGACCCTCATGGACAAACTTGAGAAGATTGATAGGGATGGGCTTCTGTTTACATCATTGGAAGGAACTCCTGGGTTGATGAGATCACAGATCCATTTAAATATTTGCATGTTTGAAAGTATCTGAATTTACCCCCTTTATATTTACTCTGTTTATACCTATACAAGTCCTTGTTGTATCCTCCACTAAAATGTAAGTTCCTTTCCAGCAGGGATCATTTCATTTTATATCACCAGCATTCCCCACAGTGCCTAGAATATATAGGTGCTTAGTAAAAACTTTTGGATTGATTGAAATTCCATAACTGATTCTGGGGCATGGATGATAAGGGCCATGGGTCCAATCTGCCACCCAATATCTTCAGTTCCCTGAGAAAGGCGCAGATACAAGGATCTCATACTCCAAGAGGGACATCTCATGCATGACATTCTGATAAGAAGCTGGTTCTCTGTTGGAGACCGAACAGAAGGTGACACCTTAACTGAGGCAGCCTTTCTATTGGTTCATCAAGAGCCAATCTATTTCTTTTCTCCCCATTCTTGTCTGCACTGCTGGTCCCCAAGGCTGCTGTCACTATAGGTCATATCCCTGCTTGGAGTATGGAAGGAGAGTAAGTCCTGGAGCAGGGTAGGGAACCTGCAGCCTCAAGGGCACATGTGGCCTTCCAGGTCCTTGGGTGTGGCCCTTTGACTGAGTCCAAGTTTGACAGAAACAATCCTTTTATTAAGGGGATTTGTTCTGTGAAGCTTGGATTCAGTCAAAGGGCTGCACTTGGGGACCTAGAGGGCCATGTGTGGCCTTTAGGCTACAGGTTCTTCACCCCTACCATGGAAGGTCTAACCCAGGAGAAGATGAAATTCACCTATGTGAAAGAGAACAATTCCAGGTTCCACTCAGAGGGAGAGATGGAGAGTGAGATCAGAGCTCGGAGAAGGGGAGAGGAAGAGCACTATGGGGTGGACAAATTGGATTGCCTGATCCCCATAGTGAGGCCATGACTCTCCCTGCAGCTTTTCTGCACCATAAGCCATAAATGGAAGGGTTGGGACTGGTGTGCTTAGTGGTTATATTCAGCAAGAGTCAAGGCACTATTGTCATAATTTTTTAGGGAATGGATTCGCACACTTGTGGAATAGAAGAGCTGAAAAGGCTCTTAGACATCTAGACTAATCCCTTCATCTTAGATATGTGGTAACTGAAGCCTCAAGGTTAGGCAATGTGTCCAAGGTCACACAGTAAGTTAGGGACTGAACTAGGCTGAAATCCTAGTATTCTTGGCGAGGGGATGTTGGATTTGGAATCCGAAGATTTGGGTTTAAATCTCAACTCGGCCACTTATGAGCTGTCCTTGGGCAAGTCACTTCATGGCCCAGGGCCTCAGTTTCCTCATCTGTTAAATGAGGGATCTGTACTAAATGGCCTCAGAGGCCCCTTTCAGCTCTAGATCTAAAATCCTACAATGTCCTTCAGCTACAAAAGTATGATCCTATGACTCATAAAATGACCTGGAGGAGGAAATGGCAAACCACTCCAGTATCTTTGCCAAGAAAACCCCAAATGGGGTCATAAAGAGTCAGACACAACTGAAAAACATCTGAACAATAAATACTGTTCTGATCCCAAACCCAGCGCTCGTTCCAAAACATCATCCACATTAGTTAATGAGGGAGCAGACTTTATTAATGTTAGTTAAGTTCAAATACAAGAGCAGGTCTAATTTTTCCTTGGAAGTCTCTCACAGGAACCAGAAAGTACAATTCAATCCAATGAACGTTTATTAAGTGCTTACTATGAGCAGGGTACTGTCTTGTACTCTGGGGCACCAGTATGGTATCATGGAAGAGTGCTAGCTTTGGAGTTAGAAGATCTGGCTTGGAATTCTGGCTCTGTTGTTTACTTCATGTATGACCTTGAACCAGTCCCTTCCCCGCCCTGGGCCTCAGCTTCCTCTTCTGTAAAATTAGGGGGTTGGCCTCTAAAGTCCCTTCCAACTATAAATCCATGACTTTATGATTCTTTGGCCCGAATTCAAATTCCAACTCAACACTTGTATGGCTTTGAGTGAGTCACTTTAATTCTGTTGGTTTCAATTTCCTCACTGGTAAAATGAATTTGTTTTGGGGTTTTTTGGAAGGGGGAAAACAGGGCAATTGGGGTTAAGTGACTTACCCAAGGTCACACAGCTAGTAAGTGGTAGGTGTCTGAGGTCATATTTGAACTCAGGCCCTACTGACTCCAGGACATGTGCCCTATTCACTGCGCCACCTAGTGGCCCCTAAAATGAAAGTTTTAAAATAAATGACCTCTGAGATCGGTTCCAGTACTAGACCTATGATCATGACATCAGGGTACACAGATACAAAATGAAAAAGAGCCTGCCCTCAGGAAGCTTATACTCTGAGAGAATACAATATGCACACAGGTAAATATAATTTGAGGAAATAGGGCTCTAAAAAGTAGGGGGATCAGGAAAGGCATCTGATCTGAGCCTTGAAGGAAACTAGAGATTATAAATGGCAGCTACACAGGAGGGAGAGCATTCTAGGAATATGGGACAGCCAAAGCAAAGAAAGGCAGATAGGAGTAGCACCTTGGACCTTCACCAGAGAAACACTTCATTGCTTAACTAAAATGCAAAACAGAATTTCAAAAGCTTCACAAATGCTCCTGAATAATATGATTTCCCCCCAGTGGACCTGACCATTTAAAAGTCAAACAATGCAGCAGAGAAAACCACCCCTGAAGTAATCCATTGCCAACACTGGGCAGCCAAAAGATTAGCCTTTTTTTTTCCTCCTCTCTCCAGAAATGCTTTGTGTTTCCATTAACACATAATATGCCTTCACATTCTAGCACCACAGCAAACAAGTATGTGTCAATGTTTCCAAAATGGAATGAAAGGTTAAAAAATGAAAAGAGTCCTTTTCTTTCCAAAGTGGATATTTTGATATTTCCCTCCAAGGAAATTCCTAGACAGCTTATCCATTTCAGAGACCTTATCTACTATGCCTGGCAGGTTCAAAGGACTTTTAGCAGAGAAAGCAAAGACCCCCACAGCCCAGATTCTTTGCAGATTAATTGATTATCCTAATAGCATCTATAATTCCTGCACTTTCTGGATTTTGAAATAGTAACTGCTCTTCTGGGGCTTTGGAGTAGTTGTAGTTAATACAAGCAAGGGATTACTGACAAAATCCTATGCATGATGATAATCTCATAAGATGACATTGAGAATAGACAAAGATCTAATCAGAGCAGGAAATATCAACATTAAAGGAGGAGGTGAAAATACAATAATTTTTCCTCCATTTTCTAGGTAAATTAGGTTGTTAAAGACAAGTAAGTGGCCTTGCATCTTCTTGTAAGGTAGCCTAGAGGAGTGAGGGTTAAGAGGGGATGGGATCTCTTCCACTGTCAAATATTGGAAAGACCATCAGATATCTGACAAATATCAGAATCACACGGAAGAGGAATTGACCTTAGCCTGTGTGATTCTGCAGGGTAGAACTGGGACCAGTGAGACAAAATGACAGAGATATCTGTCTAGGCTCAATTTCCTAACAATTGGAAGTATCCAACAGTCCAGATTCTGTAGGTAGGATTACTGCTTTGGATAAACCAAGGGAATTTATAGCCATAGATTCCCTGAGTTAGAAGGGATCTTGGAAGTCAGTTAGTGAAGTCTCTTATCCTGTGTAGGAATCCCTTTGACAATATCCATGACAGATGTTTATCTTGCTCCTGCTTGAATAATTCCTGGTAACCTGTTCACTACGTTGAAAAGTAACCAGTTTCTTTGGTTGGGGAGCTGTAATTGTTAGAAAGTCTTGCTTCGGCGGAGCCAAGATGGCGGTGTAGCAGCAGCAACATATCGCAGCTCTCACATAGCCACCCCAAAATACCCATGAAATAGGATTCTAAACCAATCCTAGAACTCCAAAACGCACACAAAGATACTTCCCACTAAAGTCAGCTCAGCTATGAGGAACCATATCAGCACTGCGAACCGAAACCAGCCTGCCCTGAAGCCGCGGCTGTGCCCTGGGGGCGGCTGGATGGGAAGAGCGGAGGAGCTTCAGGTGAGCGGATTAGCGGCAGCTGCAAGCAGCATTCAGAACTAGCTCAGTGGGAATTGCAAATCTAGGAGAGTTAAGCAGTCCAGCCGGAAGGCCTCCAGAGTGGA
>CM053582.1:14894584-14919583 GCA_028627135.1 Pseudochirops cupreus
AATGTTATGAATGTGTATACATACATACATACATACATATATACATATATATATATATGCAATTATTCTTATTATTATTATTGACTACATCCAACTGGAACTTGAGATACACAGGCACTGCAGTTTGGAGATCCATCCGGCCCTACCGAAAAGTCAGAGGGGTGTGGGGGGAAGACATAGGAGAGAATAGACTGGGGGAGGGGGGAACACACTGGGATGGCTGTTTTGGGGTGGTGGGTGGGGGAAAGAGGGGGAGAAAATATGTAACTCAAAATCTTGTGGAAATGAATGATGCAAACTAAAATAAAATTAAAAAAAACAAAAAAAAAACAAAAACAAGTAATTAGGGCTTCTTTTTCTTGCTCTCAGTATATGAACATTTCACCTATGGAATCTGGGCTCTGCCACTTACCACCTGTGTGACCTTGGGCAGTTCGCTTAAATTTTCTGTGTCTCAGTTTACTAATTTGTAAAATAAAGGCATTGGATTTGATGAGCAAAAAAAAAAAAAGAAAGTCTTGCTTCTGTTAAACAAAAAGAGAAACAAAGTGGCAGAGCAGAGAGAGGGCTTGCCTCAGAGTCAGAAAGACCTGGGTTTAAACCCCACCCCTGACTCATACAAGCTATGTGACCATAGGCAAGTGACTTAATTTCTCAGGGCCACCAGGTAAGTTTCTCAGGCTATAGGTTACAGACAAATTCTAAGTCCACATTGGTGGAGGGAATTTCTACACCAGGAGTCCCCACACACCCCAACATACTGATAAAATCACAGGGATGAGGAAAGAAAGAGAGGGGAGAGGGAGGGAGAGAGGGTGGAAGGAAGGCAAAGGAAGGAAGATGGAAGGAAGAGAGAGAGAAGGGAGAGGGAGGGATGAAGGAAGAAAAAGGAAGGAAGGAAGATGGGAAGAGAGAGAAAGAGAGGGGAAAGGGAGGAAGGAAGAAAGGAAGGAAGGAAGGAAGGAAGGACAAAGAAAGAGAGAGGGAGGAAGGAGGAAGAAAGGAAATGGAAGGAAGGAAAAGGAAGGGAGGAAGAAGGAAGGAAGAGAGAAAGAGAGGGGAGAGGGAGTGAGGGAAGAAGGAGGAAAGGAAAAAGCGAGAAAGAAAAAGAAAGAGAGAAGGAAAGGGGAGGGAGGAAGAAAAGGAAGGAAGGAGAGAGGAAAGAAGAGAGATAAAGAAAAAGAGAGAGAGGGGAGAGGGAGAGAGGGAGGAAGGAAATGAAAGTAAGGAAAAGGAAGGAAAGAAGAGAGATGGGAGGGAGAAAGGGAAGAAGGAAGGAAGGAAAAGACAGAGAAAGAAAAAGAAAGAGAGAAGGAAAGGGGGAGAGAGGAAGAAAAGGAAGGAAGGAATGAAGGAAGAGAAGAAGGAAGGAAGAAAGAGAGGAAGGAAAGGAAAGGAGTGAGGGAGGGAGGAAGGCACCAAACACCAAAATCTGCCTGCTCAATTGGTCCCAGTTCTGTGCTCTGTAGGGGCCCTGTCACTCTTTCACATGACAACTCTCCAAATGTGTCCTCTCCATGTCTTCTTTTCCCTAGGCTAAACACACTCCAACCATACCTTTAAAAAAAGATTTCCACCCTTCCCCAAGATAGATGCCTTCTTCTGAACTCTGGCCTTGTCAAAGCTGGAACCCAACCCTGAACTCAGTGCCCAGAGGTCCCTGGATGGAGAGTTGGAAAGGAACATTGGCCATCTAGTTCAAGCTTGTCATTTTCCCAAGGAGAAAGCTGAAGTCAGGGAGTGAAGAGACTTTCACACACAAATCTTTAACTGGAAGAGACCCCAGAGGCTACCTAGTCCAACGTTCTCATTTTACAGAGGAGGACCCTGAGGCTTTGGAAGTTTGTGTGATTACATGTAAGTAAGAGTCTGAGGCAGAATTTGAACTCAGCTCTTCCTGAGTCCCAGTCCACCATACTATGCACTGTACCACCTAGCTGCCAAAACATTAATGTTTTTTCATTCATTCATCAATCCATTCATCCATCCATTCATTCATTCATTCATTCATTCACAAAGCCTATCATGATCAGGCTATAGCTGGACAAAGGGCTCCCTACTAATAAATCTAAAATGGGTTTACTAGTTGGCACAGTGTATACAGCACTGTGTCTGTAGGCAGGAAGGACCTAAGTTCAAATTTAGCCTCAGACTCTTACTTGCATGTGACCCTGGATGAGTCACAGCCTCTCTCAACCTCAATGTCCTCAAAAACCTTATTTCCTTCCTTCCTACCTGCCTTATTTCTTTCTTTCCTTCTTTCCTTTTTTCCTTCACTACCTTCATTTGCCCAATCATCCAACATGCATTGCGTGCATGATCAGGAGAAGACAGAATGAAGTTGGCTAAGAAGGGGCAGATGCCCCAAATTAGTAGGCACACAGTAGGAGAACACCTCACCACCCTTGACAAGCTCAAGTCACCAGCCCCACACAAACTTCAGTCCATGGTAATCAGCAAGCTAGCAGATAGGACTGCTGGGCCATGACAGCCATCTTTAAAAGATCATGTACAATGAAAGAGGATTGTCAAGCAATGATTGTTGCCCCAGTTTCAAAAAGGGAAAGAGAGTCAAGTCATCAAAATATTCACAAGTGGGACTAACTTCAATTCTTGACAAAATTGCATTACCAAAGAGATGGATGCTGAATTAATTGTTATAGAATTATATAAATTATTTGTTAGTGGGCATTTAGAAAGCGGAACATTGATCACAAAGTCAGCCTGACTTCAGGTTAATTTCAGCCTAAGGACAGGGTCATTGGACTAATGCATCAAGGTTTATGGGATCCTGATCTAGAGGCTGAGGGGACCTCAAAGGCCCCCTAGTCTAATCTCCTTAATTACAGAGGAGGGAACTGAGTCAGAAAAGTTAAGTGACTTGTCCAAGATCACATGGAGTGAGATCATAGTATCCTAGACTCAGATCTACAAGCATCTTCTCATTTACAAAGGGAGAAACTGAGTCCAAGAAGTCACTTTCCATCCAAGGTCAAACATTTTGAAGATCTGAGTTTGGAAGAGAACTCATAGGCCTTCTATTCCAATCCTCCCATTTTCAGATGAAGAAGGTAAGGCCCAGGGACCTACTCAAGATGATGCAAGCAGCAGGTGAACCTAGGTCTCTTAAATGTCAACTCTAATGGTCTTTTCTAAATCCCCATTCTTCTTGACCTCTCTATAGACTTTGACACTGTTGATTACTCTCTTCTCCTAGATCAGTGGTTCTCAACCGTCCTAATGCGGAGACCCTTTAATACAGTTCCTCATGTTGTGGTGACCCCCAACCATAAAACTGTTTTTGTTGCTACTTCATAACTGTAATTTTGCTAATGTTATGAATCTATCTGATATTCAGGATGTATTTTCATCGTTACAAATTGAACATAACCCACAGGTTGAGAACTGCTGTCCTAGATACTCCATGCTCTCTAGGTTTCCATGACATTGCTCTTTCCTGGTTCTCCTCCTACCTCTCTGACCACTCCTCAGTCTGCTTGTGTTGGATCTTCCCACTAGTCATGGCTGTCCCCAGGGCTCTGTCCTGGGCAACCTTCTCTTTGCACTCTATACTCTCTCCCTGGGTCATTTCATCAGCTCCCATGGAATTAATTAACATCTCCACCTAATCCTGATGTATGGCCTACTTGTAGTTCCTCAAACACCTCCCATTTCTGAGCCTCTTCACTGGCTGAACCCGATGTTTAAAATGCTCTGCCCTCTTTCCCATGCCCCTAAGTTTCCTGGCTTCTTTCAAGATAGCTCAAAGGAGCGAGGAATCTGCAGCTTCAAAGCCACATGTGGCCCTCTAGGTCCTCAAGTGCTGCCATTTGACTGAATCCAAACTTCATAGAAGTTTTATTAAAAGAATTTGTTCTGTAAAACTTGGACTAAGTCAAAAGGCCGCACCTGAGGACCTAGAAAGCCACATGTGGCCTCAGGGCTGCAGGTTTCCCAGCCCTGGCTCAAATCTTACATTCTTTGGGAGGCCTTTCCCTTTCTCAGCCTCCCTTCCATTTACTCTGTATATATCTTGTAAGTCCCTAGTTATTCATTCTTCTCATTAGAATATGTGCTGCTAGGAGCAGTTAGGTATTGCAGTGAGTAGAGTAGAGGCCCTGGAGTCAGGAGGACCTGAGTTCAAATCCGGCCTCAGACACTTAACACTAGCCATGTGACCTTGGGCAAGTCACTTAACCCCAATTGCCCTACTTGCCCCCCTCCAAAAAGCAAAAAAAAAAAAAAGAATATGTGCTGCTTGTGGTCAGAGACTGGTTTTTTGCCTTTCTTTCTATCCTCGGCAGTTAGCACAGTGCCTGGTATACAGAAGGCACCTAATGAATGCTTATTGATTTGACTGACAGACTAGATCCTGAGTCCCAATCCAGCAGTCTTTCCATTATACTACATTATAGTTCAATTTTAGCAAAGCATTTGACAAAATTATGCTGTATGATATTCTTTCTGACAAGGGGGATTGATGCAAGCTCAATACCAGTCCAGTTAGGTGGCCACAGCCCTGTTTGAATGGTCAGGCTCAGAGTCTTCATTCATGGTTTGATGTAGACTGGGAAGGAAGTCTCCTTATATACAATGAAAACAAAATTATCAAAAGGAAGAACTTTGGAAGACTTAAGAACTCTGAGCAATAGATTAAGCAACCACGATTCCAGAGTACCAAAAGTATGGCCCCCACCTCCTGCCAGAGAAGCATCAGACTCCAGACGAAGACTGAGACCCATTTTTAGATATGACCAATATGGGGATTCATTTTGCTTCATTATGTATTTTTGTTATAAGGATTTTTTTTTGTTTCTTTAAATTTAGTTGGGGAGGGGGAGTAAGAGAAATAAATACTTATTAACTGAAAAAATGCATTTAATTTTTTAAAAAGAAATAATACTGGATATGGAATCAGAGGACCTGGGTTGAAATTCTGAATTTGCAATCAGAGGGCCTGGGTTTAAATGCTAAATTTAGAATTAGAGGACCTGGGTTAAGATGCTGAATTTGGAACCCAAAGACATGGGCTCAAATGCTGAATTTGGAATCAGAGGAGTTAGGTTCAAATGCTGAATGTGGAACCCAAAGACCTGGGTTGAAATGCTGAATTTGAATCAAGAGGACCTGGGTTCAAATATTGAATTTGGAATCTGGAGACCTGGGTTGAAATTCTGAATTTATAATCAGAGGACTTAGGTTCAAATGCTGGATTTAGAACCCAAAGACATGGGCTCAAATGCTGAATTTGCAATCAGAGGGCCTGGGTTTAAATGCTAAATTTAGAATTAGAGGACCTGGGTTCAGATGCTGAATTTAGAATCAGAGGACTTGGGTTCAGATGCTGAATTTAGAATCAGAGGACCTGGATTCAGATGCTGAATTTGGAATCAGAGGACCTGGGTTCAGATGCTGAATTAGCAATCAGAGGGCCAGGTTCAAATCTTACCTCTGCTACTTACTACCTTTGTGATTTTAGACAAATTACTTCATCTCTGTAAGCCTCAGTTTCCTCACCTGTAAATTGAAGAAATTCACCTAATCTCTAATGTCTCCTTCATCTTCAAATCTAGGAGCCTATGAAGCCCAGAGATCAGAGCTAGGATCTCAATGAGTGGATACTGTAAAGAAACAGACTTAGGTTCAAAGTAAGAAAAAATGTAGTAACAACTAAAGCAAAGCCATTGCACACTTTTAATGACCTATCTTGGCATTCAGAAAAGAGATGAGGAAATGGAAATCACTCATTTCCTTGGCTACTTCAGGTGTGAAATGCTGAGTTGTTGTAAGATAGCACTGTTTTGCCGGGTTTTCATAACCATTTTTCTTTCTTACGAAGGAGGGCTGATTGGGTGGTGTTTGGGGGAACGGATCCTCCAAATTATTAAAGATGCAAAAGCAAAATGCATTTGAAGGAAAGATAACACATGACTATCCCAAAGAGAAATGGGCACCCTCGAAGGGAATGAGTCTCCCATTACGTGGAGCCTTCAAGCAAAAGCTGAATGACCAGGCATTGACTGCATATGTTGGTAGAGGGATTCCTGTACAGGTCAAGGTGGCCTAGTCAGCACATGACCCCATGGGATGACGAGCCACAGTTTAAGAAGGGCTGGCCTAGCTGACTTCTGAGGTCCCTTCTCCCTCTAAGATGCTGAAATTCAGAACTGCAATCACCAAGTCATGGCATCACCTTCCGGATGCCAGGGTCCTTTTTGAGAACTAAAGATAAACAACAATGGTAATGTATGAGATACATGGGTGTGGGAGGATGGGATTTCTAGCCTCAGAGAGACTCCAAAGAAGTAGGGGAAGTAAGAAAAACAATTGGCACATATCGGCAGGTTAAAAAATAGCAAAGATGTAAAAATGTAAATGTAAAATGCTTAGCACAGAGCCTGGCTCAAATACCATATAGTCCAAAACAAGGAAGCCTCCAGCCCTCCCTCTGTAGTTAACCAGTTTTTTGACGGTCATTATTGCCTGTGCTGTTTCTAGTACTGGGACTGTGTGATATTCCTTTAGCACAATGGGGAGGCCTAGTGAGCTGGGAGCTCTCTGGCTTACAGGCGGCACCGTGCTTTAGCTGTAATGCCAAGCTAAGGGCCCCCTTTCCTGCTTATGTTCCTTTCACCTCAACTTTGGCCTCTTCTTCCTGGCTGTTTTAACTTTGGACATAGTCTATTTGCCTGTTTTCCTGACCTGTTGCTACATGTTGCCAACCAAGCCACTGGCTGCCCAGTGGTTATTGTTACGCCTGACTCCTAACCTGTGGCTGGTCCTACGGAATCACCCTTTGCCTTCACTTGATGGCCATTTTTTGTCCAACTGGCCTACCAATGACTTTCCTGTGCTGCCAAGTCTATTGGTCCTCTGCCAGGCCCTTTGTATTGGTTGTTTATACTGCAAATTCCCCTCATTCTTACCCATGCCCTGAGGTTCATCATCATTCCAAAGGACAGTTCTGGGGTCCATGAGCCTCATGGGCTCATCCTATTGTCCTAGGCCATGATATAGATTGGCAGATAGTAGGGACAATGATGGAAAAGAGGCTAGAAACCTCAGGGAGCAGGTAATGCCCTTGACCCCCAGGCTTAAATTTGTCTCTATGCCTTCCTAGGGGCAGCTGGGTGGTGCAGAGGGCTTGGGAGCAGGAAGACCTGACTTCAAATGTGGCCTTAGACAATTACTGTCTATGTGACCAAGACAAGTCACTTAACCACTGCCTGACTCAGTTTTTTTTAGCTGTAAAATGAGGATATTAATAGCACCTACCTCCCAGGCTGTTGTAAGGATCAAATGAAATCATATTTTAAGCACCTTTTTAAAAATATTTTTTTGTTTTTTGCTTTTTGGAAGGGGGAAGGCAGGGCAGTTGGGGTTAAGTGACTTGCCCAAGGTCATGGGGTTAGTGTTTCAAGTGTCTGAGGCCAGATTTGAACTCAGGTCTTCCTGACTCCAGGGCCAGTGCTCTATTCGTTGTGCCAGGTAGCTGCCCCTTTAAGCACCTTTAACGGGCTGTGTAAATACCAGTTATGATAAGCCAATGTTCTGAAAGATGATGAGGTTTTCCTAATTTTAAGAAAATTTTCTGCTGCTTTGGAATGCTGAAATTACACTACCTTTAATTTTCTATTTGTGGAACTTTGCATCCAATAAAAGCATCCTGCATATTTAAAAGGTCATTGTTGTTACCTTGAACATACAACTTTTCTCCAGAACCATTATTCTTCTCTAGGAGGTCTGCATAAGTAATCAAGCAAGTGATTTTCAACTGGATATTTACCAGAGCTTTCTATCTTAGAGCTTTTTTTCCTTTTTCTTAGCCAACCAAAGGATGAAAACAAAAATCATAATCACTTGATACAACCACTTATGAACTGCTCTTTTACTGGTCTTTCAGCATGTGGCAAAGGTGGGGGGATATAAAGAGCCATTTTTTCAAAAAACAACATCATTTTACACTCAATGAAGATGATAATTTATCCTTAGAGTTTCTTGAGTCTTAACGAGGTTAAGCAGCTTGCTTCAGGTGATTTATCTATTAAGTGTCAGAAGTAGGATTCCAACCCAAACCTTTGCTGGCTCCAAGTACAGCATGGTGACATACTGTCCCTTTAAAAACAACAACAACACAAACAAAACAATTAACCATATGAATTTTAGACTCTTTGGGTCATATGTAAGAGTGGCAACCATTTGTCACTCAGCACACAGTGATTATGTTTCTGTAATCCCCAAAATCTAGATGTTGAGATAAATAATCACTCAAATCATCCAGATGTTTTCAAATAGGCAGATGTTTAGAATCATTTAACAAAGAATTCTGATGATTTACTACATATTTGACTTGAATTCATTCATGTGGCATTGAGCATATGCTATCTTGCATTATTCTTTATCTTTTCTGCCTCTATATTCTTACCCCAACTACATTCTAAGTCCCTCAAGGGTCCTTGAGAACACAGGCCATGTCCTATCTTGTTAATACTACAAAAAGTTTTTGAGCAGACTTCCATCAGGTAACAAACCTATAATAATCTTTGACATTTGGTATGTAGATGGTAAACCATAAATAACTCCTTAAATTGATTTTAGGAATACATAAAAGCTACCTAATTGTCTTACTCAGAGTTCTTAGAAACACACAGCAACACTACAGTGTTCTGAGAAACTCTTCTTTTTTAAAATTGATTTGTTTATTTACTTTTAGTTATAAGATTCAGTTCCCGAATTCCTTGAGTTTCAAATTTTCTCCCCTCCCTTTCCCCCCATCCATGGCGGCATGCAATCAAGTACAGGATCTGCAAATACTTTCACATTGGACATTAGTCTGGTCGTATAGAAGGGTTGTAACCGATGGAGTGAACAATGGGAAAGAAGAAACAAAACCAAACATGGAAAAGAACGAGAGCATGTAGTTTGTTTCAGTCTCCATTTAAACCCTGGTCTTTCTAGATCTTTCTCTGAATGTAGACATCTCCTTCCATCCTGAGACTTTTAGAGTTGTCTTGTAACCTTGCATTGCTGAGAAGAGTCCAGTTTATCAAAGTTGGTTGTCACACATATGTTGCGTCTGTCACTGTGTACAAATTCTGAGAAACTCTTCTTGTTGCTGCATAAAATAAATAAATAAAATGTGACTCTGATCAGCTTTTTAAAGACAGTTTAAAGCTTCCCCCCATGATGAGAAAGGAAGGAAAGACTTGAACACACCAGAAAGTAAAGAATATCAGCGTCCACCTCCAAAAAAAGTGTAGTTTACAAAGCTGGGAATAATCCTTCATGAAAAAAGATCGGTATTAATATTTAGTGATCCCCAATCACTTTTTTAGGGAAAGTGAGGCATTTGACAGGTAAATTCAGCAAACAGAAGAAAGTTAACAAGGGTAACAAAACCCATATGGCATGAAAGATCTAATTGATAAATCAATTTCTATTCAAGGCAAAGAGGAAACAAGACCCCACCTTGTATGAAGGACAGTGAGAGATCAAAGAGAAACAATTTTGGGGTAAGTCCGTAAGTAACCTATAGGAAAGAAGTTAGGAGGGGAAGGAAGTGAATTAATATTTCTTCAAATTCAGGTGCCAAGTGAAAGTCTTTACAACAAAGAAGTAGGCAGAGAAGGAGCCAGGGAGAAGATCCTGAACCATATTCTTTTATAGGCTGAGCAAGAGAAGTATAAAAAAATACAACATTGAGAACAGAATAAAGTGGTTTGGGTCTGCACTAGATTGAGAGGTATAGGGGTGTGTGTGTGTGTGTGTGTGTGTGTGTGTGTGTGTGTGTGTGTGTGTGTGTGTGTGTGTGTGTGTGTGTGTGGTGTTTTATAGACAAGAAAGCTGGAATCCAGAGAAACGAAGTGATTTGCCCAATATCACACAAGCAGTAGGTAGCAGAGTCAGGATTTGAAATTAGATCCTCTGGCTCCAAATAAAACACTAATCCCAATGCACCACAAGACTGGGTTCTGATTCTTTTCCAAGCAAAATAAATTATAGATATTTAATTCTATCTTGAAAAAAATTTTTTGAGATTTACGTCTGGGCTATTAGGGAAAGGAGATAGGGGTTTGGTCTCTGTGTGAGAGTGAGACTGGGATCAGATTGTTTCAAGTAAAGCAAGTTATAGATACCCAATGATTATAATATTAGAATTTAACTGAAATAAAACAAACTTAATCATAGCTTTGAATGTTAAGGTGCTAAAATTTACCTTTAAAATAAAAGAGAGCTGCACAATTGATTAACGTAGAACTCAATGATTTGTTGCATCATCATCATCAATATTACTGACATTTATCTGGTACTTTTTTTTTATACTTAAATACTAAAACTTAAATACACAATGAGAAAAGAAAAGGAAACATTATAAACTTAAAAGTAAAACTTAATAGAAAATAAGAAAAGAAAAATCATTGTCATGTGCACAGCAAAACTGAGAGGATTCAAATTATACAACAATAAATTTCCATTTCAAGAAAGCCTATACAATAAATATTACACATTGGGTTCCAAGCTGTCCATTTTTTCTTTGCTCTCTTGTAAGTTTTCTTTTGTTCTCTGTTGCACTTTAGAGCCTGCAAAGTTCTCTACATATTTTAGCTCATTTGCATCAAAGGAACACACTAAAAACCATCCAGAGTAAAAGCAAGAGACTGGAATAAAAATGGATTCAGCTGAATGCAAAAAACAGGAGTTGCAATTGATGATTCCAAGATAAGGTGACAGTAAAAATGGATACAATCAAGGGAGACATTGGGAGCATTACATTTTGCTTAAAGTCATAATATATAATGAAATAATAAAACTATCAAGCGTATGTTCACCAAATTACATAGCATTTAACTACTTAAGGGAAAGACTAACTGAAATGTCAAAAGACCTAAATTAGTAAGGCAGTAATTATAGGCTACTTTAATATTCCTCTTCCAGAAACTGGCACCTCTAATAGAAAGATAAACAAGAAAGGAATGACGGTTCTAAACATAATGTTGGGGGAAAAAAACTAGATTTAATGGATCTAAAATGATTGTTGTAAACGGGAATTTTTAAAAGTATGAATGTTGGGAAGATGGCAGAATCAGAGGAAGCCTAAAATCAGCTTTTTTTCTTACCACACCAAATAACACAAATTAAAAGCCCCCATATACAGTCAATTCAACAGTGATAGGAAGAAAAATAAAATAACCCATCCCAAAATAATTCTTACAGAAAAAAGCAAAAACAAAAACCAACTCACTGGCCTGAATTTAAATACTTCCAGTGATGAGAATGTCACTTCATCAAGATCCAAGATTAGAACCCTAGAGCTCCTAATCATCAAACCCAATGCCCTTTTTTTCGTACTTCAATCTCCTTGGTTTTCCTGCAGCATTGGACACCACTGACCACCTTCTCTTTCCAGATACTCTCTTCTCTCTTGACTCACAGACACCACACCATCCTGGATTTCCTCTTGTCTCTCTAAGCATTTAACTCTTGTCTTTTTCATAATTCTTTTCCTAGGGTCTTAAGGTGAGTGGCTCCCCAAAGTTTATCCCTGTCTGTATTTTCTTTTTTTCTATTTTTCTTCCACAATTTCAATAACTAACTCTATAAATTCTAAACAACTTCCAAACTGCATTGCCAACTCTCACCTCTCTTCTCAGCTCCAACTTTGTACCTCCAATTTCCTACAGGACAGATCTACTTGTATGATCCCAGAAACGTGGTTTTGTGAAAAGATCACAGGATTTGTGATAGGAGGATATATATTCAAATTTTCACTCTGCTACTTAATGAGTGCCTTGTATACTTAACCTCTGTGGGGTTGTTTCTTCATTTCTAAAAAGAGGGGTTCTCTTTAGTTATCTCTAATATCTTCTCCACTTCCAAATCCTGTGTTTTAGGGTATAGATCCATCAGCACCTCAAACTCAACATATTCAAAACCAGTCTTCAGAACATGACCCTAGGGGCAGCTAAGTGGTGCAGTGATTGAGTACCAACCCTGGAGACAGGAGGACCTGAATTCAAATCCGGCCTCAGATACTTAACACTTACTAGCCACGTAACCTTGGGCAAGTCACTTAACCCCAATTGCCCTGCCTTCCCCCCTCCAAAAAGCAAACAAACAAAAAAAGAGGAACATGACCCTAAACCCATTTTCTTCTGTATTCTAGTCCATTGTACCATCGTTCAGTCTTTGCCCATTCCTGAAACTGCAGGATTATTGTCCATTCTTTCAGCTCCCTCATCCTGCCAATATTGTCAGTTGCCTGTCAATCTACTCCACAAAATTCATAGCATCCATCTTCTATCTCAGGGGTGAGGAACCTATGGCCCCAAGGTCACATGTGACCCTCTAGGTCCTCAAGTGTGGCCCTTTGACTGAATCTCAAGTTCACAGAACAAATCCCTTTAATAAAAGGATTTGTTCTGTAAAACTTGGACTCAGTTCAAAGGCCATACTCAAGGACTTAGAAGGCCACATGTGGACTCAAGGTCCCAGATTCCCTACTTCTGTAATCTGATCTTACTCCCACCACCCTAATCATAGACCCTCACTATTACCTGCCAGGACTATTATATTAGCCTCTTAGTAGGTCTTTGCCTACTCAGCCTAGGCTGACCATTAGCTGATGCCCAAATGATATGAAAGCATTGAGTTTGAGCCAAGAAAGTCTTCTTTGGTACAGTTGCCTCAACCCTACTCTCTCTCTCCTGGTTCCCCACTGTTGGACTTTAAGACACCAGACCTATTTTATCTTGCACTGTTTGTATCCTCAGGTCTTTACCTGGTGTTTGATCCACTATCTTCCCTGATCTTTTAATCTTTTTTAAAAAATAACATTTTATTGAAATATTTTAGTTTATTTTTATCTCCTACATTTCCAAATGTATTTTCCCTCCCCTTCCCAAAGAGCTACACTTTGTAACAATAAAAATGAGAATAATTTTCATCAAAACTAACCAAGATAACTGGGTCTTGAAGATGTTAGAGACAAGGCAGGGACTCACCTGAACTCTCCCAAATGCCCTTCCAAACAACTTTAAAAGAACACCTCAAGATGAATTCTGAAACAGCAAAACTCACAAAAGGATAGGGTTAAACAATGTTCTAGCATAAGACAACTTAGAAGGTTGGCAGGAAATGTCTGTAGCACCAGAGTGAGAGTAGAGAGCAGTCCAGTGCAGGCAAGGCCCCAATAAGCCAGCAGTAGGCCTGGAGGGCAACTGAATCTGCAGTAGCAGCTTCTGGAACTCTCAACCCTTAGACAAGAAGGAGGGTCAGACAACTGGTCAGAAGAAGATGACAAGGTTCCGTTTGTTGGTACCAGGAGCAGGACTCTGTTGAATTGCCCATACTTGGATCTGGGTCACAATCCTGAGTCTCATTCCCAGGGCAAGAAGGAGCATTAACACACCAGAGCTTGCAGCCACCAAGGAGCCTACCGGCTCTCCACACAGTTCCAAAGCAGAAAACAGAGCTTGTGGTTGCTCACAGGCCAGGAGAGTAGTAAACACACCCCTCCTTTGATCATACTACCTTGGAAGAACTGAAAACTTACAGACTCCCAGAACTAGTTCTGAAAACAGTTTCACAAAAACCTGAAGCTTGAAAGCTTGGGACAGTGCCCTCTTTACTCCACATAGACAGAGGGCAAAGGTGTGAGTTGATTATGATGTTATGATATCTGAAAAAAATAAAATTAAAGGGTAAGAAAGAGAACTGCACTGGGAAAGGGGGAAGGGAGAGGTAGAATGGAATAAATTATTTCACATAAAAAGAGACACAAAAGAGCTTTTACAGTGGAGGAGATGATGGGGACGATGGGGGAGATGGGGTAGCACTTGAACCTTACTCTTATCAGAATTGGCTTAAAGAGTGAATAACATACACACTTAATTGGTCATATGAATCTATCTTGCCCTACAGGAAACTATGGGGGGAAGGTGATAAGAGAAGGGGGTGCAATGATATAAAGAAGGATAGATTGAGGGAGGTGGTGGTTGGGAGCAAAATACTTTTGAGGACAGACAGGGTAAAAGGAGAGAGGGAGGGAGAGAAGAAGGGGGAGAGAAGAAGGGGGAGAGAAAGGTGAAGGGAGGGAGGAGAGAGAAAGAGAGAGAGAGAGAGAGAGAGAGAGAAGGATAAATGGGGAAAGCAGGATGGAAGGAAATACACAGTAATCATGACTGTGAAAAATGTTTGCAGCAAGTGTCTCTGATAAGAGTCTCATTTCTCAGATATATAGAAAACCAAGTCAAATTTATAAGAATACGAATCCTTATCCAACTGAGAAATGGTCAAAGTATATGAAGAAGCAATTTTCAGATGAAGAAATCAAAGCTATTTATGGTAATGTGAAAAATGTTCTAAATCACTATTGATTAGAAAAATGCAAATTTAAACAACTCTGAGGTATCACCTCACATCTATCATATTGGCTAAGATGACAGAAAAGGAAAATGACAAATGTAGGAGGGGATGTGGGAAAATTGAGACACTAATGCATTGTTGGTGGAGCTATGAACTGATTCACTACTAGATCAGCATCCCAAAGAGATAAAAAGTAAAAAGGAAAAGGACCTATATGTACACAAATATTTATAGCTGCTTCTTCTGCTGTGGCAAAGAATTGGGAATTGAGGGGGATACCCAATGGTTGAACAAGTTGTGGTATAGGGTTGTTATGAAATACTATTATGCTATAATAAATGACAAGCAGGGTGCTGTCAGAAAAACCTCGAAAGACTTACATGAAATGATACAAAGTGAAATAAGCAGAACCAGGAGAACATTGTACACAGTAACAGCAATATTGGATGATGATTGATTGTGAGTAACTTGGTTATTCTGATCAATACAAAGATACAAGACAATTCCAAAGTACTTATGATGAAAAACGCTATCCACCTCCAAAGAAAGAACTGATGGAGTCTGAATGAAGACTGAAGCATATTGTTTTCAATTTTTTGTTGTTTTTTATGGCTTTTCCCTTTTGTTCTGTTTCTTCTTTCACAACATGAGTAATGTGAAAATATGTTTTACATGATTGTACATGTATAACCTATATCAGATTGCTTGCCATCTTGGACAGGGGGGAGGGAAGGGAGGGAGGGAGAAAAATTTGGAACTGAGAATCTTATAAAAAATGAATGTTGAAAACTATCCTTACATGTAGTTGAAAAAAATACTATTGACAAAAAAAGCTCACACTCTAAAATGAGAGATAACGTGTAAATAACTAGGTCCAAATGAGATACAGAGTAGATGTGAAATAATCTCGACAAGGAAGGAGGAAGGAAGCTGAGGGAATAGGGAAAGGTCTTTTGCAGAAGGTGAGATTTGAAATGAGTCATGAAGGAAGCCAGGAAAGTTAGGCAAAAAAGGAGAAAGGAGAGAAATCCATAAATAGGGGACAACCCATGGAAAGACATGGAGATGGAAGATGGGAGGGTCATGTGTAAGGAACAGCAAATTGGTCAGTGAAGCTGGATTGGAGAGGGTGTATGTATGGAGGGCAGTAAAGGATGGGAAGATAGCAAAGGTGTAAAGGGGCCAGACTACAAAGAGCCTTAAATGTCAGAAGAGTTTAAATTTGATCTTGGAGGTATTAGGGAACCACTGGAACTCACTGAGCAAGGGGATGACCACGGAGAACAGACTTGTGCTTTTGGAAAGTCACTTCAGAATTGCAATGGAGAATGGAATGGAGTGGAGAACCGGAATGAAGAAACTTGAGGTAGGGAGATCTATTGGGAAGCTATTGTTACAGTCAAAGCAAGAAGTGGTAAGTACCTGGACTAGGATTGTGACTGTGTAAGTGGAGAGAAGACATATATATGAGAGATGTTGTGCAGATAGACAAAGTACTATTTGGCAAGAGATTAGATATGAAGAGTGAGTGAGAATAAGGAACTGGGAATGACATCTAGGTTATGATCATGAGTAACTTGGCGAACACTAGTGTCCTCCACAGTAATAGGGAAGTTTGGAAGAGGGGAGAGTTTGGGGGAGGGAGAAATGAAAATGAGATTGTTTTGGACACACTGTATTTTTATCTCACTTATCAACACACTATCCCACTCTTCACAGTGGCTTTTCCAAACCTTTTCATCCTTCCTCATCCCTCCCATGACTCCCCCTTCCTCCATCCTCTCAGGTGAGAACTTTGCTCCATATTTTATAGAAAAGAAGGTTGAAGCCATTATCAGAGAGGTCTCTTCTTCTCTCCTCCTTATCTCAAATCACCAAGATGCCTTCTGCCAGAATCTCTTGCTTCACCCGTATCTCACATTACAAGGTGGCCCTTCTCCATGTCAAGGCAAACTCAGAGGGGTTTAATGCTCATATCTTCCGCCTGTTGATTACCTTCAATTTATCCTGTGTACATTTTGCTTGTAAATGTTGTTGTTGTTCAATAATTTTCAGTCATGTCTGACTCTTTGTGACCCCATTTGGGGTTCTCTTGGCAAAGATATTGGAGTAGTTTGCTATTTCCTTCTCCAGCTCATTTTAGAGAGGAGGAAATTGAGACAAACTGGATGAAATGACTTGCCCAGGGTCACACAGCTAGTAAATGTCTGAGACAGGATTTGAACTGGGGTAGAGGAGTCTTCCTCACTCCAGGCCAGGTGCTCTATCCACTGTGCTACCAGTTATAGTTGTTTGCATACTGTCTCTTCCATTAGACCATGAGCTCCTTTAGAACAAGGATTGTCTTTGGCCTTACTTTGTATCCTATCTGCAGTGCTTAGCAAAATCCCTCACACATAGTAAGTGTTTAATAAATAAATGTCTTTTGACTGACCAACTGAAATTGCTATAGGACATTCAAGTTGACATGCTCAAAAGGTGAGAGGTTAGAGCTGGGTATATAGATCTGGGATTCTTCTGTATAAAGATAAGTAAACTAATGAAATCTGATGAGATCACTGAGTAAGACAGCATAGATGGATGGATAAGGGAAAATAGCCCAGAATGGAGCCTTATAGGACACCGTGACCTCGATGAAGATCCAGCCAAGGAGACTAAGAAAGAAGAAAATCAGGTAGATAGGAGAAGAACCAGGAAAGAAGAGTGCCCTGAAAACCTAAATAGAAAAGAGAATCATGGAGGAGAGAGTCACCGACAGTTTCAAGGCTGCAGAGAGCTCAAGAAAGATGAGGGCTGAGAAAAGGCTGTTGGATTAGGCAAGTGAGAGATCATCAGTAATGTGGAAGTGAGAAGTTTTGGTTGAAGGATGAGGCCAGAAGTCAGACTGCAGAATGAAGAAGAGAGAAGAAAAAAATTAGAGGCACCTAGTGTAGATGACCTTCTCAAGGAGTTTAGCCAAGAGAAGAAATATGGATAGCTAGAGAGAATGGATCATGTGATCAATGGATCAAATAAAACAGTGGTTCTCAACCTTCCTAATGCCACGACCCTTTAATACAGTTCCTCATGTTGTGGTGACCCTCAACCATAAAATTATTTTTGCTGCTACTTCATAACTGTAATTTTGCTACTGTTATGAACCGCAATGTAAATATCTGATATGCAGGATGTATTTTCATTGTTAGAAATTGAACATAACCCACAGGTTGAGAACCACTGAAATAAAGGATTATGTGAGAGTTTAAGATGAGAGGAATCATAGATGTGTTTGTAGGAAGCAAGGAAGAAGCCAGCAGATAGGGAGAGATTAAAGATAAAAAGAAAGAAAGGATGAGAATGGGAGCAGTATTCTGAAGAATACAGGAAGGAATAAGATAAAGTATACATTTAGAGGGGTTTGCCTTGGTCATCTATTCATTAGAGATACATATGAAGAAGGAGATAGTAGAGGAAGGCATCAGAGTGAAGTGAGATGAAGAGGAGGGGAGAAGAGGGAGATCTCAGCCAATGAGGCAAGGTCGTCAGCTGAGAGGGTAGGGATAAGGAGTGCCTTGGGAGACTTGAGGAGAAACCAGAAGGTTTGGAACAGCCACTGTGGAAAGCAGGGTGGTGACTCAATTATGGAGGAGGAGTAGAATAATTTCCTTGCTGTAGCAAGGTCACAGTTGAGACTATGTAATGTAAAAATTCTTAGAAGGCTTAATTAGTATAGTTTTTGTGATTTCCTCCAGCTCCACTCAGCCACATTTCAATAGGAGCAAAGGAAGCAGATGGTAGGAGTAATCCAGGGTGGGGCTTGGCAAGGCAAGATTGGTGATCAGAGAAGGAGGTAAGGGATTTGAGAGCCGAGGATAATACTGTAGCTGAATCAAAGATTGGTGATCAGAGAAGGAGGTAAGGGATTTGAGAGCCGAGGATAATACTGTAGCTGAATCAACTCACTAAGGGATCAAGATAAGGAAGGGAAAAGAGAATAGTTAGTACATGGTAATAGACTAAGAAAGAACTGAGGGGTGGAAGGACTGGAGGTCATAGTAAGGATGAAGAACAGGATTAGGAATTATAAAGCAAATGGAAAATGGAATGATAAAATATTACGATCAAATAAAGGAATTTTGGAGTTCATGAATATGGAAGTAGAACTCAAGGATGATTGCAAGATCATTGGTATGCCCATATCTGTGTATAACTGGGAAGTTGGGTGACCTGAGAAAGCATCAATATGTATGTGAAATGCTCTGGTATGAGGTCAGGAGATAGAGAGGAGAGAAAAGCTATGTGTCAGGCACTGAGTTCAATGACAATGGAAGGAGAATACCCTGGGAATCAAGAAATAATAACCACCAGCATATGGATTGGGTGATAAATCCAAAAAGATTGAACCTCAAAGGAGGAGAGGTTGCCCAGTGATACCAAGAGGGAAGAGTATGAAAGCGGCCCTGGGGAGCAAGGAGTAATCCAACTCTCCCATCAAGACCAGTGGGTCAGGGAAATGAGTCAAAAGGCAACCAGTGCTGGAAATTGTGGCCAGGGAAACTGTCATCAGGACCAAGATGGGTCTTAGTGAAAGCTAGAAACTGGAATGAATGAGAAAGGAAGTATATATAGCTTTCCTGGCTTTGTTTCCTTTACATTGCACCAACATATACATTTTCCAATGCTTCTCAATAGTTAACATATTTATCCTTCTTACACAGTAATATCCTATTATATTCGTGTGCTGTAATGTACTTAGCCAGTCCCAATCTATGGGAGTTGACATAGTTTCCAGGTCTTTGTGACTACAGAAAGTGTTGCTAAGAATGCTTTGGTGTATTTGGGGCTTCTCATTCTGCAGAATCCTTACTCTTTCTAGATATCCTGACTGCAATTTCTACCCAAGGCTGTACCCTGATCTTCAGTCCTGGGATGTGCTGTTCACTTCAGACTGCTCGCCTTTTCCCAGACTCCTCCCTGACCATTAGCCTCCAGGGCCTTCTGAACCTAGCCGGTCGCCTATCTAGCCTTGTCTCAGCTTCTCTGGTGCTTACTCTTCATTCTAGAGCAGACTCACGGCCTTCCACCATCTAAGAGCTTGACGGTAAAGGCAAGTCCTCAAAGAGTTTCCCTCTGGTCAACAGTGTATTAAATGATAAACAAAGGCCCAATCTTCAAGAAGTATACCAACAAGTCAGTCACAACAGGATAAATGTGGGGGTCCCCAGTAAAAATTTTAGAAAGGGACCCCTTTCCTTTCACTGACTGCAAAGTAAAGTCATCTCTGGGAAATGAGAGCTCTGATCATTCAACCTTACTTAACTGTGCTGCTGATGTGATTTCTATTTGCTTCAGGATCTGGGAGTTGCTGGTGTTAGAAACCAGCCTACGCCATCTGTCAGTGACAGAGTGAAATAAATGTAACAACAGAGAGAGTTGGAAGGGATCACCAACACACTAGTTAACATGGACACACTAGAGAGAAGAGGGAATGAACATTTGTTAAGAACCTACTACGTGCTAGGCACTATGCTGAGTACTTTATACAGTTATTATTTCATTCGAGGGAGGTTCTATTATTATCCCCATTATACAGATGAGGAAACTAAGGCAAAGAAAGGTTAAATAACTTCACTAGGATCACACAACTAGTAAGTGTCTCAGTCCAGATTTGAATTCGGGTTTACCTGACCACAGACCCAGTGCTCTAGCCACTGCCACCAGTTACCGAAGGTCATAGTGGCCCAATGCCTACTGTCTTGCACACAGTAGGTGTTTAAGAAGTGTTAACTGACTTAAACTAAACAGTGGACTGGAGGTGTCCTGGGTTCCTTTCTCATAGGTAGGTTTCTCTGTGACTTCTTGCAGTAGCCCTCAGTTTGACAAGACACATCCAAAGAGTTTGTCTCACTTGGGTATGTTTGTATGTGAGTTCCGGAGGGTAGATATTCCAAAATGACATTTGTCTTGCCTGTTTGGAGCTACAGAGGCAAGGAGCATCAAAATCAAGGCAATGTATATGCTGGAGGAATTAACCATTGACAGAGTTCCCAAAGGCTCAGCTGTCTTTTGCACATCAAGAACTTCCAATCAAGGCCTTTACCTTTTCCCTGACGATGGGATCACTACAGGAGCTGTGGCCTGTGACAAATCCTGACGCCCATGCCACACACACACACACACACACACACACACACACACACACACACACACACACCAAGCACAACTCCATACAATAAAAGTATAAAACTCATGCTTAGAAAATGAGCATTAATTAGTTCTGTCCCCTGATACTAGTATTATGGAAGGAGTCCAGAACTGCCAGGAAGATCAGGGCTCTAGAGATGGAATTCTGGTCATTCTAGATTGCCATAGGTACAGTCATACAGTAGGAAAACATATTCTATATCATATTCGTGGAAAAAGCTGCTTACGATATTGGACCATGATGGGAACCTCTCTCAAGGGGACATTATAGCAGCTGAGGCTCAAAGGAGAAGTTCTGCTATAAGGCATCTGTAAAAAAAAAACAAAACAAAACTCCAGGAAGGAGAGAAAACATCTTTGCTGCATTCTCCCCAAAGGGACATTTCTGTAACCTTTTCTTGACAGACAAATAGTAAGGATTCCTTGAGGAGCACATTGGTTATATTCCCTGGGCAGAGAAAAATCATTTTTGTAAACTCCAGCAGAAAACCTGGTAGAGAAATGAATGATATATTTCTTGTTCCAATCTCAGTGCCAGATTTCATTGCAGGAGTCAATCCAAAGGCAGAAAATCAACAAAATACATAAAGAGCAAAATAGAAACAAAAGAAAAAGCCAAAGACTAGGAGGTCAAGACAATCAATCAGTGAGCATTTATTAGGCACCTACTATGTGCCAGGCACTGGGCTTGGTGCTAGAGATACAAAAACAAAAGGTGAACACAAAGGGTGAAACAGTCCTTGTCCTAAAGGACAGACACACATACAAAACCTGGGACGAGGTAGTTTGGGGACAGCATCCAAGCAGTTGGAGGGTCAGAGTACGCCTCAGGTAGAAGAGGAAGTGAAAGCTGAGCTAAGTCTAGAAGGAAACTAAGGACTCTAGGGGAAGAAAGTGAGGAGAGAACACAGGCATTTAGCATTCTATTCCTGGCTTTCCCCTAACCTTAAGAAAGTAGCAGAAGGGGGTAGTTAGGTGGTGCTGTAGTGGATAGATAGAGCACCAGCCCTGGAGTCAGGAGGACCTGAGTTCAAATGCAACCTTAGACACTTACTAGCTAGGGGACCCTAGAATATCAGAGGGCTGTGTATGGGTTGTTTTGTTTTGTTTTGTTTTCATTTTAAGGAACAAGAGCATGAACAATAACAATTAACTCTTCTAGTTCAGCAAACATCTATGCAAAAGGAACTGGGAAAATAGATGGAGAGGGGGAGACAACAAAAATTTAACCTCCCATCTTAGATCACATATTTAAAGCTGGGGATATGGGACCTAAGACAATATCTCAATAAAAAATTTCATTTTATAAATGAAGAGACAGAGGCCCAGAGAGGTTAAGTGACTTGCCCAAAGTCACACAGCTAAATAGTAGAGGTAGTGTCTGAACCCAGGTCTTCTCACTTCAAGTTTAACGCTCCTTCCTTTACACCATCCTGACCTTTATGCAAGGGATGTTGCCAAGGTAGAATCAACCACTATTTGACAACTACTTGGATGTGGGAGAGAAAGGGAAAAGTTTAGAACGACTCTGAGGTTATGAATTTGGGTGACTGGAAGTATGGTAGCGTCCTCTACAAAAACAGGGAAGTTTGGAAGAGGGAGGGTTTTGGGGGAAAGATAATGAGTTCTGTTTTGGACATGTTGACTTTGCGATGCCGATGGGACATTCACTGGAGATGTCCAATAAGCAGTTGTTGATATGGGACTGGAGCTTAGCAGAGAGATTACAGCTGAATAAATATAGATCTAGGAGTCATCTGCATAAAGATGATAATTGAACCCATGGGAGCTGAGAAGGGCATTGAGAGGGTGTAGAGAGAAAAAAGATGAGGGCCCAGGACAGAGCCCATCCACAGTTGGGAGGGGAGGGGATGGATGAGGGTCCAGCAAAGGGGAATGAGAAGGAACTGTCAGACAGGTAGGAAGAGAACCAGTAGAAAGCAGTGTCATGAAAACCTAGAGAGGAGAGAATATCCAAGAGAGGAGAGTTATCAACAGTGTCCAAGGCTGCTGAGAGGTCAAGAAGGAGGAGGACTGAGAAAAGGTCATTGGAAATAGCAGATCAAGTAGTATTGGCTCCAAAAGCTAAAGCCCACTGAGCTTGCCCAAGAAATGATTCACGTATTTTTAAGTGACAAATTCTATGGAAAAAACTCACAACCTAAGACACCCATTAGCAGAAACAATTAAGAGACCATCTAATTATGGGAATTCAAATGGCAAGCCCTTCACATCTCTCTAAGTCAATTGCCAATGTCTTTGCGGTTCACTGTGCTGCCTTCTGAGGATCTGGGGCATAAGTAGGCAAAGGCTGTTTGTCACTGAGTGCTTGAAGAGTTACTTGTATTCAAATGCCACCAGTCCCACTCCCCAGGAGCCTAAAAAGCAGGTAGAGAGAAGGAGGAAGTCAGGGAATGTGTGGGGCATGACTGCCACCATCCTAATGCATGCCAATATGGTTACCACTTTACTATCCGTGAAAATGTCCAAAAAATCATCTAGGGGCATCTGGCTTCCTTTGTTATTTGAATGTTTGTTTACAGAGCCTCAACTACTTAGAAGGAGGAGGCTTAGGGGGCAAGAAAAACTTGAAGCTGAAACAGTAGGAGCTGAAGAGCAATTGGAAATGTGAATAAAGCAGCTTGGAAATGCTACTACAAATAATGAGTGGGAAAAGGAGACTGTGTTGGGGTGTTAAGAATGGGCACAAATCTGGTTGTCAGACCTCAAGAACGAAATAATGGAGCTGAAAAACGCCCAAAGGTGGACAACTAGAATGAGCAATATGAAAACATTCTGCTCCAGCCAAGCTGGTCTCTGCTCCACACAACTTCTCATTTCTAGCTGATATGCTTTGGCGTAAATCATTCCCCTTCCTGGAACACCCTCCCCTTCTCCTTTGTCCTCCCTTGCTTCAAGACCCAGCATTGTTATTTAGTCATTTTTCATTCACGTCTAACTCTTTGTGACCACGTTTGGGGTTTTCCCGGCAAAGATACTAGAGTGGTTAGCTATTTCCTTCTCTAGATCATTTGACAGAGGAGAAAACTGAGGTAAACAGGGTGATGTGACTTGCCCAGGGTCACACAGCTGGTAAGTGTCTGAGGTCAAATTTGAACTTGGGATGACAATCTTCCTGATTCCAGGCCCCCTTGATGTATCTATTGCAGTGCCACCTAGTTGCCCGTAAGACCTGATACAATTCCTATATCCTCCTGGAAGCCTGCCCTAACAATAATAATGATACTGATAACAATAACATTAATAGTACTTATATGGTGCTTTAAGTTTTGCAAAGCTCTTTACCTGTGATATTATATGGCTTTTATAACCCTTCCTGATCTCTCCTTCTTGGTATTTGGACAGCACTTCACCTAAACCACCCACTTCAGGTGACTAGCTTGTATTTTCTCTGATTTGGTTCTGGGTATAAATATTTTCTCTTGTTCAGACTATTTGCCCTTTGAAGGCAAAGATCACGACTTCTACTGCTAGGCTCACAGTCCATTCTCAAGAAAACCTTATTGACTGATTATCAACTAAGGTTATAGAAATAATATGGTGCAATGGAAAAAGAATAAGATTTGTAATCAGACTCTGGGTTCTAATCGGTTTTTTTCATTGACTTGTTTGTTCACTTTTAGTTTACAAGATTCACTTCCACAATCCCTCGAGTTTCAGATTTTCTCCCCTCCCTTCCCCGCCCCCATGGTGGCGTGCAATCATGTATAGGATCTGCAAACGCTTTCACATTGTACACAGTCTGGTTGTATAGAAGGGTTGTAACCAATGAGTGATCACTGGGAAAAAAAGAAACAAAACCAAAGATGGAAAAGAACGAGAGCATGTAGATTTCTTCAGGCTCCATTTAAACTCTGGTCTTTCTAGATCTTTCTCTGAATGTAGACATCTCCTTCCATCCTGAGACTTGTAGAGTTGTCTCATAGCTGTGCATAGCTGAGAAGAGCCCAGTTTATCAAAGTCGGTCGTCACACATATGATGTGTCTGTGATTGTGTACACATTTCTCCTGGTTCGGCTCTTCTCACTTAGCATCAGTCCGTATAAGCCTCTCCAGGTGATTATGAAATCCATCTGCTCCCCATTTCTTATAGCACAATAGTATTCCATTACATTCATATACCATAACTTGTTCAGCCATTCCCCAATTGATGGGCAACCCATATATTTCCAGTTTTTTGCCACCACAAAGAGAGCTGCAATAAATATTTTGGTACATATGGGTCCTTTTCCCACTTCTGTGATCTCTTTGGGATACAACCCCAGAAGTGGTATTACTGGGTCAAAGGGTATGCAATTATTTATAGCCCTTTGGGCATAGTTCCAGATTGCTCTCCAGAATGGTTGTATCAATTCATGGCTCCACCAACAATGCATTAGTGTTCCAGTTTTTCCACATTCTCTCCAGCATTTGTCATTTCCCAGTTTTGTG
>CM053582.1:14920083-14938608 GCA_028627135.1 Pseudochirops cupreus
TTTGCTAAATTTATTCATTGTCTCAAGAAGTTTTTTACTTGATTCTCTGTGATTCTCCAAGTATATCATCATATCATCTGCAAAGAGTGATAGCTTAGTCTCTTCTTTGCCTAATTTGATTCCTTTGATTTCTTTTTGTTCTCTAATTGCTACTGCTAACATTTCTAGTACCAGAGTGAATAAGAGGGGTGATAGTGGACATCCTTGTTTCACTCCTGATCTTATTGGAAATGCTTCTAGTTTATCCCCATTACATATAATACTTGCCAATGGCTTTAAGTAGATGCTACCTATTATTCTAAGGAAAACTTCATTTATTCCTATACTTTCAAGTGTTTTTAATAGGAATGAATGTTGTATCTTGTCAAAAGCTTTTTCTGTATCTATTGAGATAATCACATGGTTTCTGCGAGTTTTATTGTTGATGTGATCAATGATACTGATGGTTTTCCTAATATTGAACCATCCTTGCTTTCCTGGAATAAATCCTACCTGATCAAAATGTATTATTCCTGTGATAAGTTGCTGTAGTCTTTTTGCTAATATTTTATTTAAAATTTTTGCATCTATATTCACAAGGGAGATTGGTCTATAATTTTCTTTCTCTGTTTTGTCTCTCCCTGATTTAGGTATCAGTACCATATCTGTGTCATAAAAAGAATTTGGTAGGAATTTTGGGTTCTAATCTTAACTCTGCTATTTATTAACTGGGTAACCTTGGGCAGTTAGGTGGTACTGCAGGGGATAGAGCACTGGGCCGGGAGTCAGGAAGACTCATCTTCATGAATTCAAATCTGTCATCAGATACTTCCTAGCTGTGTGACCCTGGGCAAGTCAAGTGACCCAATTTGCCTCAGTTTGCTCATATGTAAATGAGCTGGAGAAGGAAATGACAAGCCACTCCAGTATCTTTGCCAAGAAAACCTCAAATGGGTCACAAAGAATTGGACATAATTGAAAATGGACTTAACTCATTTCACCTTTTGGGGTTCTTTCCTTTTTCCTTTTGCCATGATTGCTGCCTTTGTGACATTTGTGACTGTATCATTTGGTGCACTAGGGAGCAGGGGGGGGACTGCTTTTATGAAAGCTCATATCCTATATTATCTTCCCAGGGTTCCTCATGATGTTCCATTTGGGCAGGATGGGGAGATGTGAACTAGATGATGCTAGAGCTAGATAGATTTATAATTGGTTAGATGGTCAAACTCAAAGAGCGGTTATCAAACGCAGTGGGTTGGCAGTGTCTTGGAAGGAGGTCTCCAGTGTACTTTGCCAAAGACCTGTGTCTGGTTCTGAGCTATTTTAACATTTCCTTCAATGCCATTTTGTTTGTTTTTTTGTTTTTCCTTTTTTGTTGTTGTCCTTTGTTCTTGAAAAGGACTGTGACATCAAGGAAGTGATGCCATGATGTGCAAATGAATTGGATTTAAGTGAGAGAGGGCTGTGCAAAGTCACCAGTCTCACTTTCTCCTCCAGAGTCATCTGGGTCCAGTGGCCAGATATAGATCAGGATAATGGGAGATGCCTTCAATGACAGGCAAAGGCATGTAGATGACATTCTCATCAAATGTGAGAATGAGACAAAGCTGGGGGGGCTAACTCATACAACGGCTGACTGAGTCCAGAGCCACAAAGATCTTGACAGGTGAATTCTTTGGTCTGAATTGAATACCATGAAATGCAACAGGGATAAATGAAAAGTCTTTCACTTGAGTCTTAGATTCAAAAATGCAACCTCACAGTTATAAGACAGGGAAAGCACAGCTAAATAGCAGCTCAACTGGGAAAGATCTTGAGCTTTTAGTGGAATGAAAGCTCAATATAAGTCAGTGTAATCTGGGAATTAAAAAACTAAGGCAGTCTCAGGCTACTCTGAGGAACAGTGCCTCAGAATTTAAAAGCCCTGCTGTACTCTGCCATAGCCAGACTACATTTAGAATATTATAGTCAACTCTGAGTGACTCATCTTGGGGGAGGATACAAGCAGGAGAATTTTCAGAGAAAGAGAGACAGGATGGTGAATTGCATATAAAGATTGGTTGAAGAAGTTGGCAATGTTTAGCCTAGAGAAAACTTGGGAAGGACACAGTGATTATATAGCTAAAGAACCATCATAGGTGAAGGGGAGTGGGTGGGATCATATTCATTCTGCTGGCTCCTAAAGGGTGAAACTTGGAGCAGTAGAGAGACATGGCAAAGAGGTACATTTAGGTTTGAGATGAAGAACTTCCCAAGAGATGGAGCTATCCAAAAAATGGAATGGATTGCTTGAGAAGGTTCTTCAGGTGAAGGTTTTCAATAACCTCTTGTCCAAGGTGCTAGAAGGGGTATTGCTATTACAGATGGGCCTAAGGTGAAATGGCAGCATGGTGCACCAGATAGAGCACTGGACTTTAGGTCAGAGAGATTTGAGCTCAAATCTCCCTTCTGATACTTGCTAGCTGTGTGATACTAGGCAAGTCACTTTCAACTCTCTCTCAGGCTCAATTTTCTCATCTATAATTAAGGGTAATGTGACTTTTGGGCAGCTATGTGGTGCTGCAGTGGATAGAGTACTGGGCCTGGAGTCAGGAAGACTCATCAAATCTGGCCTCACACATGCTAGCTGTGTGACCCTGGGCAAGTTACTTTACCCTGTTTGCCTTAGTTTCCTCATCTGGAAAATGAACCAGAGAAGGATATGACAAGCCACTCTAATATTTTTGCCAAGAGAACCTCAAACGGGGTCACAAAGAGTAGGACCTAACTCAAACAACTGAACCTCTGCTACCTACTTGACAGGGTGGTCATGAGGCTCAAATGAGATAATATGACATGTCCCAAAAGTCTTAGCACAATTTTAAGTTTTAATAGCTTGGTATTAATACTTTAAGCTCTATTGGCTTAAAACTGCACTAAGACTGTTAGCTCACTTGAGCCTTACAACCACCCTGTGAGGTAGGTACCAAAGGTCATTTTAAGTTTTAATAGCTTAAAACTGCACTAAGACCTTTGGGACAGCCTGTCTATATAAAGCCCTTTGTGACCTTTAACGCTCTATACAAATGCCAGTTGTTATAACCTCTGAGGTCCCCTTCTGGCTCTGCGAGTGTATGAATAGATTAATATTTTGATGCATAAGAAGTCAAGCAACTCCTTCATTCCTAATCATTTATTAAGTGCCTGCTAGCATGCAGGCGCCATGCTAGGCTCTGGGATTCCAAATACAAAGAACAAAACAATCCCTACTCACAAGGAACTCACATCTAAGAAATCTTTTATCCTGCTCTGCTCTCCCATCCCAGCAGAGTGGATGAGTGGCAATGGCAGATGCTGCAATTTTTATTCTACTCAATAGGGAAACTGAGATATCAGTGTAAATGACTTCCTGATTGGGGCAGGAGGTTTCAGTCAGGTAACTGGGAAAGAGAAGATTGTGGGACCTGGGCATGGCAGTGGGAGGACCTAATGGCAAGCAAAGCAATAGTTCAGAAGAAAAGTTATTTTTTAATAATATTCTTCAATGTGTTTGTGTATGTGAATGTGCAAACCTGACTGTACATGTCAGTCTTTCTGTCATTTTCAGGGATACAGAAGAAGCTAGTCAAAATGACAGTGAATAACTGAAAAGGTGAATAAATAAAATGAATACAACCAGAAGGATCTTCTAAGTGCCTATACCTGTGGTCCCTATAATCAGTCAATTAGCAAATCCTTATTAAGTACCTATGTGCCAGTCAGTGTGTTAAATAGGACAGCTCCCGTTTTAGAGGGGGCTCCAACCTAAACACAATTGGCAATGGTGGCTGGGGAAAGGAAGGGAGAGAGCTTTTTCTTTTTTTTAATCTTGGCAAGCACAGAGTTCATGAGTGAAGTTCATGGGGCTCCCGCCGCCATTGTCTTTCCAGTAGTGACAAGGGAAAGAGAGTGAAACGGATGGTGATATGAAATGACCTAGAAGGTCCAAAGATCTGGGAGCCGAGCAAGCCCTGCTGTCCTGGTGGGATGGGATGTGGAGCATGGTCTGGGGAGGATTAAGGCGAGCTTTCCTTCACTCACTCACCGGCTCACTGATCAAGGCAGCTCAGCTAAGTTGAATGAACTCTCCTCCAACCCCCATAGGAATCTCAGAGGTTCAAACAAATAATGTCCCTGGTAAAGAGAATGGTGCAGGAACCAACAGATGGAGAGATAACTGAACTTGATGGTAGATGGGTAACCTTACCCATAGGGAGAGTGGGTGCATGCTTTGAAGACATCTTGAAATGTCCACCTTCCTGTAACAAGACAACAAACCCCCGACAAACACATAAGATCTAACCTTAGTGACCAAAATTCCATCATTAGAGATTAATTTCTTTGTTCATCTCTATCAGGCTCCCATTGATATGCAAAGGTTCCTTCAGTAATATTAGAATGAATAGGGAGAGGGTAAACCACAAGCCTTTAACACCTCATCCTAAATTCATTGATCAACTTACCTCTAGTCACCTACCAAGGCCCTGAATGGGTGATGATAGGATGCAGGTCTGGAAAATTTAGAGTCAGTGCTCTGAAGTGAAAAGAGACCTAGACTTGGAATCAGGAGAGAAAGATTTCAGTTACTGCTCTGTCTTTTAGGAACTGTGTGACTGAGCCAAGAACTTCACATTTGGAAGCCTGTTTCCTCATCAGTAGAACTGGACATAATAATAACTCACATTTATATAGGTTTACAAAAAAACCCTACAAATATGATCTCATTTGATCCTCACAACAAGCCTGGGAGGTGGTGCTGTTATTTACCCCATTTTACAGTTGAGGAAACTGAGGCATAGGTCAAATGACTTACCCAGAGTCACATAGCTAGTAAGTATGTGAGGCTGGATTGGAACTTGGGTCTTCTAGACACCAGGCTCTATCTACTATGGCCCCATCTAGCTGACTCATATGTATTTCCTACATATGGAGGCACCCTCACAGGGTTGGGAAGGGGAGAGCACTTTGTAAACAGCAAAGTGCTATAGAAATGTGAGATATTAATGCTGCTATCCATAGTAACAATAATGAAACAAGGATAAAAATGTACATGCAACCTACCATACAAAGTGAGAAATGTGCTGTGTAAACCATAATGTGCTATAGGAATGAGAAGCCATAGGAATTCAGACCCTCTCTAGTCCAACCCCTTCATTTTACAGAGAAGGAAACTGAGGCCCAGGGAGGGGAAAGGACTTAGACAAGGTCACACATTGGACTGTAGCTCTAGAGTTAGAAGGGCCCTCAGAGGCCAGCTAGTCCAACTCTCTCATTTTACAGAGGAGAAAACTGAAGTTCAAGATCACACAGGTAGCAAGCATTATGGGTGGGATTGAGCCTGGAACCAGACTCCAGGGTCAATTGATGCTGTTGCTGGTGTTATTTACCTTGTTCACCTCACCTACCTTTCAGAGTTCAGATATAAGCAATTGTGGGTCTTGTACTTTATATAGTTAATGTCTGCAGACTACTGAATAGATAGAGAAAATGACCTCTTTCTATAGTTGAACATAGGTACTGGGATATCAGCTCTTTTCTGGGACCTCTTCAGCAGTAGACAGGACGCTATTGTTGGATTGATGGAGGGGCTGAGGATACACCCACAGTCAGAGAAGCATGGAGGCTAATCTGTGAGGGAAGAAAGGTAGCAGCCTCTATTTCACTCTATGACTGTTCATAGGAAGATGAGAAAAGCAAAGAGCATCAAAGCTGCAAATCCAAGGACTCTTAACCTAGGGTTCACAGATCTCCCAAGGGGTCCATGCAGAGATTCCAGGCCAGCAGGGGTGGGAAACCTGTGGCCTCGAGGCCACATGTGGTCCTCTAGGTCGAGTGGCCCTTTGACTGAATCCAAACCACATGTGGCCCCTAGGTCCTCAAGTGTGGCCCTTTGATGGAATCCAAACCACATGTGGCCCTCTAGGTCCTCAAGAGTGGTCCTTTGACTGAATCCAAACCACATGTAGCCCTCTAGGTCCTCAAGAGTGGTCCTCTGACTGAATCCAAACCACATGTAGCCCTCTAGGTCCTCAAGTACAGCCCTTTATTAGATTCCAAACCACATGTGGCTCTCTAGGTCCTCAAGTGCAGCCCTTTGACTGAATCCAGACCTGGAATCCAAGTGTAGATTCAGTCAAGGGTTGCACCTGAGGACCTAGATGGCCACAAGTGACCTCGAGGCCACAGGTTCCCCACCCCTGTTCCAGGGGGATGGGGAAAAACAACTCTTTATTTTCATTAATCTCTACCTGAAATTAAACATTTCTTTCCATCATTTAAGATCTTATTCTGAGAAGGAATCCATAGGTTTCACCAGACTGCTAAGGGGGTTGCAACATAAAAATGATTAAGAAATCCTGGCCTGGCTGGTATCTGTTACATAGCAGGCTTGCCCACAATAGTGTGGGCGTGAAGCTTTCTGCATTAGAAGATAAGAGCAGGAGGGGAAGGCCTGATCTCTGTTTCAAAGCAGGGACAGCACAGGGTGGGCCACAGTGCTCCTTTGTCCACAAATTTTCCTACGTCTGGCTTTGTCTCTTCTGTACTGTGTGTCTCTAGGGAAGCCTCATGTACCAGTCTAAGCTTTAAGCTGCCTGAGGGCTTTGGGGCTGATGACTCCTTGACAGCTGCATTTCTGACTGAGCCCTTCCTTATTCCTTAAGGATTGCCCGCATCAGAGGTCATAGGACCTTGACAATTAGAAGTGATAGGAGCCATCAGCAAAGTCCAGAGCAGCCTCACCTAAATAGGGTAATGGGGGGGGCAGCAATATGCTGCCACTGGTTGCCAGGAGAGACTCTCCAAAGACAATACCAGGCCTGGGGTAACACCTGTTACAGGGATACACTCCTATAACCACAAGAGAAATAATCTAGCTCTGATTTTGCCTCATGTTCCTGTCCAGAGAGCATAGATTGATCATTTTCATTATCTTCGACTAGTAGAGATTTAAACACCTGTTTCAGGTATTCAATAAGTATTAGAAAAACAATCTATTTTTCTTTAAACCAATGTCTTGATTTACAGGTTCCTGCTCATAGGGAAATACCCTGTAGCCAATTCTGGAGAGAGAGGGAGAGGGAGCTTCAGAGCAAAGTTGGAAACACAATTAGCTAATGATTAATTCTGTTTTGTTTGCCTACATGAAATATAACCACTCTAGAAAGTACTAAGTCATTTAATTACCATCAATTTGGATGTGTTATTCAGGCCTTGATACTGAAAATGGTCATGCATATTCTACATACACATTTCTTGCAGACGCCCCCAGGATCATAGTAGCCATTACCATCTTAGTCTGAACTTGCAAAAGACTGGAGCAGACTAGTCTGCCAGCAACTTTTATGGAACCACTGGTGGCTGTGCAGGCAGATAGCTTTGGAGGGGCCTAGGCTAGCATGCTGATGAGACAAACACTTTCACCTCAGACATCCTGTGTCCATTTGTGATGTTAAAATGACCAAAAAACCCTATCTTCAGTATCAAACCATAAGTAACAATAAAATTTGTTACTGGAAAAATCAGTAGACAAGAGCCCCAAAAAGCAAGAAAAAGAAGGTATTTCCTCAAGCCCTGTCAATGAAGCCACCATTTGGTCAAGGCAAAGTGGATATTGTGTACAAAGGACACTTTGGCTACTAGGAATATGTAGCCCCAAGAATACTAGTTTGTAACTCAGGAAAACTGAGTTCAAATCAATCCATCAATAAGAATTTTTTTCCTTAATAGTACTTTTGTTTATACTTGTTTGTTTGCATGTAAAGATAGCCTTCAACATTCATTTTTGTAAAAGTTTGAGTTCCATCTATGCCCAAAGGGCTATAAAATTTGTATGCCCTTTGACTCAGTAATACCCTTTCTAGGGTTGTATCCCAAAGAGATCATAAAAATGGGGAAAGGATCCACACGTGCAAAAATATTTATAGTAGTTCTTTTTGTGGTGGCAAAGAATTGGACATCGAAGAAATGCCCATCAATTGGGAAATGGTTGAAAAAACTGTGCTACATGAATGTAATAGAATACTATCATGCTATAAGAAATGATGAACAGGTAGATTTCAAAAAATCCTGGAAAGACTTATATGAACTGATGCTGAGTGAAGTGAGCAGAACCAGGAGAACACTGCACATAGTAACAGCCACAGTGTTCAGTGACTGACTTAGATAGACTTAGCCCTTCTCAGCAATGCAAGGATCCAAGACAACTCCAAAAGATTCATGATGGAAAATGCTAACCACATCCAGAGAAAAAATTTGAATCTGAATGCAGATCAAAGCATATTACTTGCTCTCTTTCTTTTTTGTTTTGTTGCTCTAATTCTTCTTTACAACATGACTAATGTGAAAATATGTTTAATATAAATGTATATGTAGAGCCTATATATGCATGCTGTCTTGGGGAGGGAAGGGGAGAAAATTTAAAACTCAAAATTTTGTGGAACTGAATGTTGAAAACTAAAAATAAATTTTTTAAAATGTTGAATTTAAAAAAATTTTTGAGTTTCAAATTTTTCTCCCTCCCTCCCTCTCCTCCCCCCTCCCCAAGACAGCAATCTGATATATTCAACAAGCATTTATTAATCACCTACAATTTATCAGGCTCTGCCACTTAGAGATAAAGAGAACTCAGACATTCTCTAGTCTAGCAGTTCTTACAATGCAGCTAAGGTGGTGAAGTAGATAGAAAACCAGGCCTGGAGTCAGGAAAAAGACTCAATTTCCTGAGTTCAAATCAGACCTCAGACTTACTAGCTGTGTGACCCTGGAAAAGTCACTTTCCCAAGTTAACCTCCATTTCCTCATTTGTAAAATGAGCTAGAGAAAGAAATGGCAAACAACTACAGGATCATTGCCACGAAAATCCCAAATGGGGTCACCAAGAGTCAGATGTGACTGAAACAACTGAACAACAACAATAGGGATCCTTAACCTGAGGCCCATGAACTTGGTTATTAAAAAATATTTTGATAATTTTATTTTGATATAACTAGGTTCCTTTGTAATTTTATGCTTTTAAAAGCATTGTCTGGGGTGGCTAGGTGGTGCAGTGAATAGAGAACCAGCCCTGGAGTCACAAGGACCTGAGTTCAAATCTGGCTTCAGACACGAAACACTTTACTAGCTGTATGACCTTGGGCAAGTCACTTAACCCCAATTGCCCTGCCCTACCCCCTCCAAAATGCAAAAAAAAAAAAAAGCATTATCTGAGAAGGGGTCCATAGGCTTCGCAAGACTACCCACGGGGTCCATGAGTTCAGAGTTCAGATATAAGTAATTCTGGGACTCATACAAAGTCAACATCTGTGGACTAGTCCAACCCCTTCACTTTACAGAGGAAAAAAATGGAACCAGAAGAAAACGAGTGACTTGGACAAGATGAAACAGATACTAAGGAACAGACACAGGATACAAGCCCGGGTCTTGCAGATTATAATTCTGTAGGAGAAGGAAGCCCAGAAGGGATCGGAGGACATTCGACAATGGAATTCTGAAGACATCAAGAAAACAATTCGAATGAGGAGGGGAAGAAAAGAGTTGTCTGAAGAGACTAATGGGAATTCACAGGGTTGCACAGCAACAGACGTAAATTTTTAAAGGATTTCCAAAGGATGGACAAAAGAGAAGGTAATAGGGCATGAATACAAAAGCGTGGCACTGTCTGGCAAGAAGAGCGTCTGGTGGAAGATAGCTGAGAATGTGCTGAGGCTGTGGAGAAAGCCAAGGACAACAAAAGAGAGTTTTATGAATGCTGGGGAAAAGAAGATCAAAGATGACATAGGACGACAGTTGCTTTCAAGTGAATAGAGTGATCGTGATGAAATGTTATAATATCATGCGAAATCTAATCAGATGAAATTTAACAAGTCTTACACTGAGATTCCCAAAAATCACCCTCACAAACAGAAGATGGGGGAGGTGTGGCTAGACACAAGTGCATCTGGGAAATATCTGGGGGGGGCATAGTAAACACAATAGGATTTACCAATGTAATAGGGCAACCAAAGGGGTTAATGCTACCTTAGGCTACATTGAGAGAGGCACAGTGCCCAAGACTAAGAAGGTGATAAGTTGGCTGTCCTCTGTCCCGGTAAGGCCACATCTAAGGGGCTGTGTTTGGGTGTAGGTACCACATTGTATAAAGACCAGTGAAAAGCAGGAGAGGGCAAGAACAATGGGCAAGGGCCTTGAGATCATGCCATGAGGGTCAGATGAAAGGCCTAGAGACATTTATCCCAGAAAAGAGAGTGCTTCAGGGATGCTGTGATAGTTGTCCCCATGTTTGAAGGACTCTTACAGGGAAGAAGGCTTAGGCTTGTTCTTCCTGATCCCAGGAGGCAGAGTTCAGAGCAATGGAGGAACAATGTCATGTTCAATGTCATGAACAACTTCCTAATAATTAGAGCTGTCTCAAGTGTAGTGTACTTCCTCCAGAGGTAGTGAGTTGCCTATCACCATAGGTCTTTACATAAGGGATGAATAGCCACTTGGCAGGTATGTTGGAGAGAAAATTTTTTAGGTACAGAGCTCTGGGCCCAGTGTTAGGAAGACCCAAGTTCAAATCTAACTTTAGACACTAGCTAAGTGACCTAGGGCAAGTCACTGAACCGCTGTATGCTTCAGTTTCCTCACCTGTATAATGGGAATAATAATAGCACCTACCTCCCAGGACTGTTGTGAAGGTCAAATGAGATAATAATTGTAAAGCGCTTAGCACAGTGTCCAGCACATAGTAGGTACTATATAAATGTTAGTTGTTATTACTAGCTTTTATTACAGATAACACCAAGCTTGATTACAACTCCAATAGACTGTGGGTCTGGGGGAGAGGGCTAATGAAGACCCCAAACCTGACTCTACTCTATGGGTGTCCACAGAAATGTTATATATGCCAAATATCTCCCACCAACAAAGGTAGGAGACTAACCAATGCTAACCTACTAACCTAACAACTAATCTCTCTCCCAACTCTCTTTTCTCTTTCCCCTTCTTTGTTCTAGTCCCAGAAGTATTCTCTGCAGCATGGAGCTAAGGTCACAGAACGAGAGCTAGAAGGGACCTCAGATACCATCTAATCTAGCCCCTCCCTTTTAAGGATGAGGAAACTGGGGCCCAGTTATTAAGTATAATAATAATAACTCACTTTTATAGAATGCTTTATGGTTTGCAAAGCACTTAACATGTATTTGTCTTATTTCATCCCTACAACAACCCTGCTATTATGATCCCAATTTTACAGGTGAGGAAACTGAGGCTGAGAGAAGTAAAATGAATTGCTCAAGGGCACACAGCTAGAAAATGTTTGAAATGGGATAAATCTCAGGCCTCCCTAAATCTAAGTCTGACACTCTGGCCACTAGGTCAGAGGCAAGACTCTAAGATAGGACTTGAAGGCCAAATTGTTCTTGGAGATTTGGCTTCCCAGCCAATCTGGATGCAATGCTCATCTGTGATACACACCAGGGACTAGTCTATGTGGGTATGCTCCAAATCAAGGCTTTTTATGATCTGTGAAAAATGGAGACAATAGTGGACACTGCTAATTTATTTCTTGTCTTTGTTCAACTATGTTCTACTGACAATTTCCCCCTATCCCTCAAATTTAAAAATAAAAACCCTTTATGTCTAAGAGGTCCCCATCCTATCAGTTGAAGCAGCTAGGTGGCACTGCAGGGGATAGAGTACCTGGAATCAGGAAGACCTGAGTTCAAATCCAACCTCAGATACTTACTAGCTCTGTGATCTTGGGCAAATCACTTAACCTTCTTTCCTTCAGTTTCTTCATCTGTAAAATGAGCCAAAGAAGGAAAAGCCAACCCACTCCAATATATTTGCCAAGAAAACCCCAAATGAGTTCATAAAGAGTCAGACACAACTGAAAAACAACTGAACACACACACATATCCATCCTACCAACTGTCATCCATTGTACCCTGGAACTGTGTCAGTCAGCTGTTGCTTTGATGGCTACTAGATCCTATAGCTATCAACATTCATTTGGAAAGTTGTGGAAATAATGAGCACATATATAAGCATAGTTTATCATCCACATGGTATAAGATGGCATATTGGTGGCACAGAAGATAGAGCGCTAAGCTCTAGAGTCAGGAAAACCTGACTTTACATCTGACCTCCGACACTAGCTGTGTGGCTCTGGACAAGTCACTTGACCTCTGTCTACCTCAGTTTCCTCATCTATAAAGTGGGGATAAGAAAAGCACCCACCTTGCAGGGTTGTTGTGAGGATCAAATGAGATGAAATTTGTAAGGCTCTTTGTAGACCTTGAAGCACAATTTAAATACTAGATACTGCTGCTGCTGCTGCTACCACTGCTGCTACTACCTACTACTACTACTACTACTACTACTACTGCTACTACTAGCTTGAACAGGACTAGATATGTCAGCATCAACACAGACTCCACTTAGATCCTGTAGCACCAATGCAATATTTACAGCTATCACTATAAATATACCTTCATGGTGCTCAGTTGCAAAATATAACAGACTCTCCCTATAGAAGACAGAAGCCAAACAACTATTCAGACACCAGAAAACCAAATCCCAAAACTAGTAAGCCAATTCCATCTTAGTAGCAAAGAAGTTAATAAGCTACAACAGCACAGAGAGCCACAGCATCCTTTAGCCTTCCCACAAACCAATATTTGACCAATATTTACTCACAAGCCTATCTGTCTCCCTCAGAAACAAACTCTCCTCCCAACCATCTAGCAGGCTCTGACTCCCAGCTTCCTGTAGGCTCTGCTCCACCCTTCAGCAAACTTCTCCCACCACAGGCTTCATGTGACTACATTCAGCCTATTAGCAGGCACAGTACATTTTTCAAAGTAGGGAAGGTCTTCAAATTCCCTTAGGCTTATTAAGGGGCAGGGAAGATCTTTGAATTCCCATTATTATTACAGACCCCAACATGACTGGATAAATAGTAGTTATAACATCAATACTTTCCTATCTCTATTTGGTTTTCAAAATTTTCTTTTCTCCTCTCTACCCTTTTAGGTAAGTGAGGAATTTGGGTGGGGAAATGTTTTCAATTATCTTTTTCTTGGTCAGTGTCCCTACTCTGACGCACCTCACCAATGAAGTGGTTATGACCTCTCTCATGGTTTAAATGCTACTGATATATGAATTCCTGCCTATAGAAATAGGGCTAAATTAAGGAACAAGCATTGTGTGGGATTAGATTTATTTATCATTTACTCTACACTGAAACTATCAGTATAACTCCCACATGGGGAAGATTCCTTTCCTAAACAGAAAAAAAAAATTGTATTAATTATGGCCTATTGTAATAGTAGTAGCTTGCATGCTGAATTAATAGTTTTCTTTGAATTATAGCTGTTTGTGGGTTCATAGCTCAAATGTTAAAAGTTCAGTAGCTTCTCCCCCTTTTCAAGAAGCTGAACAGGTTTCTTCCATCTCCCCTATAAGACAATAGCAGCATCTTCTAAGACTGTTCTCAGAATAATTATTAGCATCTGTTCTGGGCAGATTGCCCATTCTCAGATAACAGCTACGTCGCAAGGTCATTGAATGTGTATCATCCTTAGACAAATTATGAGAAACTTCCTGCTGTAAGCCTTCCCCCACCTCCCAGATAAGTCACCTGTAGCTGAGGCCATTGAGGGTTCTGAGCTATTTGAAGGACCCTCACAATTGTAGTAAAGACTATCCATAAGCTCAGTGACATGTACCCTAGACAGTTACATCTCCTAAATCTTCAAGGCTGATCATGAAGTAGAAGTTTGCAGCTAAGTGATGCCAGATATTAAACTTTTTTTCTATAACAAGGGCAACTCAGCTTCTAATCATACTCTGCCAAAGACCCACTCTGCTGATTGCCTGCCATTGAACATAATACCGAAGAAAGAACCATTACTAAAGAGATCTATTGTTTCTTCCCCTCTACAGACATGGAAGCTAACAAAACATGATGTGCCTGGGACAAATATTCAAAGCAGTTGTGTTCCAGTACCTTTATCCAATCAGTCAGTCAACAAGCGCTTATAAAACACCTACTATGTGTCTGGCTAAGTGCTGGAGATACAAAGAAAGGCAAAAGATAGTCCTTGCTCTCAAGGGCTTCATGTTTTAATCATTTCAGAGAAAGGTCTCCTGAAAAAGGTAGAACTTGAGCCAAATTGTGAAGGACAGCAGAGGTTGGAAATGAGGAGGGAAAGCATTCCAGGAATGGGGACAGCCAGTACAAATATATGGAATTGGGAAATAGAGTGTGCTGTGTGAGAAAGCTCAGCAGGAAGCCAGCATAGCTGGATCATAGCAAGCTTAAAAGGAATTAAAATGTAGAAAGAATGCAAAGGTAAGAAGAGACCAGGAGATGAAGAGCTTTAGATAACAGAGGACTTTATATTTGATCCTGGATGCAAGAGGAAGCCAGGGAAGTTTATAGAGTAGAAGAAAGACATGGTCAGATCTGTGTTCTAAAAGATCACTATGGCAGCTAAGTGGAAGATGTTTGGAGCAGGGAGAGATAAGGCAAGGAGACCAACTACAAGGCCATTACAACACTATGGGGTTGAGATGATGAAGGTCTGCATGATGGTGGTAACTGAGTGGGCAGGAAGGGATATATAAGAGAGGTGCTGTGAAGGCAGAAACAACAAAATTTTACAACAGATAGGACATATGAAATGAATGAAAGTAAAGAGCAAAGGATGACACTGAGGTTGAGAGCCTAGTTACCAGGAAGGTGGTGGTGTCCTCAACAGCTAAAAAATTCAGAGAAGGGAGTGTTTGGGAGGAAAGATAATACTTTCTATTTTGGATATGTTGAGTTTGAGATTTCTGTAGGACATCCATTTCTAGAAGTCCAAAAGGCAGTTGGTAAAGTGGGACTGAAGATCCAGAAAGAGATTAGGGCTGGGTATATAGATTCAGGAATCACCTGCACAGAAATGGTCATTGAACCCAAATGGTAAAAGATACATTTTCAGAGGAACCTTGTGAGAACCAGGAGAATAATTTATACAATGACAAGAACATTGTAAAGACAAACAACTTTGAAAGAGTTAAGAACTCTAATCAATGCAATAACCAGCTAGGATTTCAGAGGACTGATACAGCATGCTACCTACTACCTAACAAAGTGCAGGAAAACTCGAAAGGTAAGAAGGGACCAGATGATGAAGAGCTTTAAATAACAAACAGAGGACTTTATATTTGATCCTGGAGTTCATAAGGAGCTACTGGAATTTACTGAGTAGACAAATGACATGGTCAGACCCGCATTTTTAAAAGATCACTTTGGTAGCTAAGTGGAAGATGTTTAGAGCAAGGAGAGACAAGGCAAGGAGATCAATGGGAGGGAAAGAAAAATAAACACTTGCTAACTGAAAACATAAGTAATAGTAGCTAGAATTAATACAGCACTTTAAAGTTTAGGAAGTTTGATATAAATTATACCTCATTTGATCCTCACAAAAACTCTGGGAGTTAGACGCTATTGTTATCTCCAGTTTACAGATGAGAAAATTGAGACAGACAAAGGTAAAGAGACTGAAGTGTCCGAGGTTGGATTTGAATTTAAGTCTTCTTGTCTCAAATTTCAGTACTCTATTCAATAAAATAAAATAAAAAGAGATCATTGGTAACTTTGAGGAGAGCAGTTTTGGTTGAATAATGATGTAGTCACAAAAGGGAGGAGAGATATGAGATGATAGGTAGTAGAGGTGGATCAATCAAGTGAAAGTTTTCATAATGATGGGGAAGACATGGGTGTGTTTGTAAGTAGCAGGAAAGCAGTCAATAGATAGGAAGAGATTGAAGATTAGAGGAAGACAGGGGATGATCTTTGGTTCAAAATGACTGTAAAAGATGGGATGGAGTGAGAACAAAGGCTCATGTAGAAGGGCCAACTCTTCATGTGAGTTTCGGTTCAAAGAGGAGACAGTGGAAGAAGACACCTGAGCAATGTGAGTGAGGAGAAGATGCCAATAGAGATCTCTCAGTGAATTGTCTCAAACTTTGGGGGGCAGTATGAGGTGATATCCTGAGTTGAGACACGCAATGGGAGACTTGAGAGGGGAGGAGAGATTAAGAATTGCCATCATGTTGAGTGGGATAGCAAATTTATTCGGGTGATGTAAAAGGATTGCCTTGCTGCAATGAGGTTCCAGCACTCAAAAAGGTCCTGGAGTGAAAACGGAGGCTTAGAGGCAGGTGATTTGGATCTAGGGTTGACACTGGACTTGTTGGGAAGTCTGTGGAAGAAAGAGGCTAGAAGGGGTAGCCTAGATCCAGTACTCACACAAGGCTCCCTGAGAAGGCCCTGGAGAGAAGATAGAGGCCAGGAGGCAGGTGGCTGAGATCAAGGGCTGAAGCCATGCTCTGTGTAAAGGCTTTGGAGTAGACAGACCAGAAGTGACTGGTCTGGATCAATCATCTTGGCCCTTGGCCAGTTATTATACCCTTCAATAAGTTATGCATCAAGCTTTTCTTTTACTTTTTAGCATTGCACTGATAAAAATGTACCATATAACCATTCACGTGGAGAGCAATGGCTACTAAATACTGCGGAATGTTCAGGAAGCCAGAGCACTATAACAGACTAAAACAGGGGTTCTTAACTTTTAGGTCTGTATACTAGTTTTTTTCTTAATATTGTGATAACTGAATTTCAATATAATTGGTTTACTTTGTAATACTATATAGTTTACTTTATGCATTTAACAATATTATTCTGAGAAGGGGTCCTTAGATTTCACCAGACTGCCAAAGGGATACATGACACAAAAAAGCTTAAGAACCCCTGGCTAAAGCATGGGTGGCTAGGAGCTGAGTTAGGACTTCACCCTTGTTTAGAGAGCCAAGACCAATGGGGACAACCAGGAAGCAGATCAAGATATCTATTAAACCCAGCCACATCAGGCCACTGACGTATGCCCAGTTTGATTTCCTTCTTATCTTCTTCAAAGTACCTTCCCTCAAATGAGAATAGAGGGGACAGTCTTCATCCTGGAATAAGTATGAGAAGAACCTAGTCTGAGAGGCAAACATCCCAGCTCCATTATATACTAGCTGTGTGACCTTAGGCAAGTCACAACTTCTCCCTAATCTTCTAGAATTTAAGGAGGATATCCAGGGAATTTTCCACTCAGCTACTCCCCTGGGTTTCATGATCTCTAGACACTCATCATTCTGTAAGATAAAAATCAACTCTGAAACTTATGCCTCTTTAGCTCATTTCCTACCTTAGAAGTAGGAATCTATTACATCTCCATACAAGTGTCCTCCCACCCACCCCTGCTTCCCACTTCTCAATTTCTTTATACATGTTGTCTTCCACCCCTTAGACTGTGAACTCCTCTTGAGGGCAAGGACTCTTATACCTTTATTTGTATCTCCAGAGCTTAGCACAATGCCTGCCACATGGTAGGCATTTAATAAATGTTTACTGACTATGGACTATTGACTTTCTTTCTTTCTTTTTTTGCTTTTTGGAGGGCAATTGGGGTTAAGTGACTTGCCCAAGGTCACATGGCTAGTTTTGTGTTAAGTGTCTGAGGCCACATTTGAACTCAGGTCCTCCTGACTCCAGGGCCAGTGCTCTATTCACTGTACCACCTAGCCACCCCGAGGACTATTGACTTTCACCCTGTTTTCTTGTCCACTACATGGAAATAATATCTACCCACACTTCACAGAGATGCTGAGAATCAAATGAGATAATTAATGATAATAGAATATAACTTTTTTAAAATTACTTTTTATTTCATTAAATATTTCTAAATTACATGTAAAAGATTTTAACATTGGTTTTTAAAATATTAAGTTCCAAATTCTCTTCCTCCCTTCTAACCTTCCCCTTTTCAAGAAGGCAATTTGATATAAATTATATATGTGAAGTCATGCAAAAGAGAATGTAAACAAAATAAAACAATAAAATTAAAGTGAAAAAACTATGCTTCAATCTGTATTCAGAGTTCATCATTCTCTCTTCAGAGGTGCATAGCATCTTTCATCATGGATCCTTTGGAATTTTCTTGGATCAGTCTTGATCAGAGTATCTAAGTCTTTCACAGCTGATCATTTCTTTTTTTTTTTAATAGTATTTTTAAAAGCACTTTAAATTCTTGGCAGTCAAGTTTCTTTTTTTTATTTTTTTTTATTTTTAAATTTATTTTATTAAATTTTTTTTGAGTTACATATTTTCTCCCTGTCTTTCCCCCGCCCACCACCCCAAAACAGCGATCCCAGTGTTTCCCCCCTCCCCCAGTCTATTCTCTCCTATGTCACTTTTTGGTAGGGCAGAATGGATCTCCCAACTGCAGTGCCTGTGTATCTCAAGTTCCAGTTGGATGTAGCCAATAATAATAACAATAATTGCATATATATATATACGTATATATATACATATATACATATATATATATATACATATACATATATACAAAGATAGATAGATAGACACACATTCATAACATTTGATTATGGAACTCCAGATTCCAGATTCTTTCTCCTCCTCCCTCACCACCCATCCCCACTGGA
>CM053582.1:14939108-14953674 GCA_028627135.1 Pseudochirops cupreus
GAAGAGATACTGGAGGAAGGTGACAGTTACTTATTTAGTGTTTAGGTTCACTACATGTGGAAATCTCCAGGAGAAGTGACAGCAGCAGCAGACACCAAACCTTGGCCAACTGAACATTTAATTGACACCGTTTTGTGGGCAAACTTGACTACTATTAACAGGGAAGTCGTTATTATGGTTAAATATAATCTCATCCCAGCAGAGGACCAGGAGAGCTTTTGAATATTTATGTGGCAATAATTGATCTCTTACTACTGTCAAATGTTGCTAAAGATTATCAGCCTGCTATTTTAGCACCATATGCTGTATCTGAGATGCGCTCCATGCGTCCTTCCTGTGCCTTAGGGAGAGAACATTTGTGGTGGATCAGAATAGAAAATTGTATTGGCTTCAAAAAAGCAACATGCTCTTGGAGTTCCTTTCCTGCATGGGGGTGCATGAGTTGTCTCTAAAGTAATGAGACTGCTTCTCAGCAGGACACAGGAAAGTCAGTCTTAATCCTTTTATGTAGGATTTCAGCCTATATGCAGCCAAGTACTGACTGGCCCACTTAAGGAGAGTGTGGATGGGAGTGGGAGGGAAGAAGATATTGGCCGCAGACTGGAAGACCTTCCGAACAGTTAGAGCTGCCTAACTTTGGAATGCCCTGCCATGTTGAGTAGTGAGCTTCTCATCATTGGAGGTGTTCAAGCAGAGGTTAAGGGGGTGGGGAACCTGTGGCCTCGAGGCCACATGTGGCCCTCTAGGTCCTCAAGTGTGGCTGTTTGAATCCAAACTTCACAGAACAAATCCCCTTAATGAAATGATATTTTCTGTAAAACTTGGGCTCAGTCCAAAGATCTCACCCAAGGACTTAGAAGGCCACATTGGCCTCCAGGCCACTTAAGGACTTAACTAGAGGACTTAACTAAATTGGGTAAGAAGTTGAACTCCACCTTAAAGGTTCTTATTATGCATTGGATATAGCTTAGTTTATTTTGTCTATCTATATTATTATTCTTATTAAAGTGACCAATACCTTACATCATATTCATTTCCACATATATCCCTACTCCCTCCCCAAGCCAGAAACATTATGACACATAGATCTACAGATGGTAGGGATCTTTGAGGCCATCTACCCTAGTACAATCAATACCCTCATTTCACGGAGGAAGAAACAGAGTCCCAGGGCAGGAAGTGACTTGCCTATTTACCTTCTACCAAATGAAATGGTTTAATTTCCTTTAAGAAAAGCAAAGAGGAAAAAGGACACATTTCCTCCTAACTGGTGGTGCGTCAGAATAAGAATAAGTGAACCTGGAGGTATTGTGGGAGGAGCAGATATCTTTTAAAGGTTGAATACCCAATAAAAGAGTGTTAAACCAACAGGGAAATTGGTGGGTTGTAATGCCACGCACCAGCAGCTTCCCAAAAGAATGCTACTGTGAACAGCTTTTAAGATTCAGATTACACAGTATAGTGAACACTCCATTTATTCCATTACAAATCCAGGCAAACATTCACAACAAATCACAATATAATATTCATAACATTACATCTTATCACAGAAAATTACAATATTGTGTTCACAACAGCTTATCATTAGAATGGCCACATAGTTTTCACTACACTGGCCACAATATTTAGAACAAAGAACAAAAGAATAATCATATGGTTTCCCTAAGGGGGAAACCCTCCTCACTTAATCATTCAATCAATTCATAATACAATAATCAATCTTCCACTCATGGGGCAATCTTAACTTAATCAGTCACTCATCTAGCAATGAGTCACGAAGTACCATTAATCACAAGATACAATCATTAGAAAATTACACAAACCCTCCACCCCTCGGTGTCCAACAAACTTCAGTTTCATCCAAGGGGAGGTCTTTTCTTCATCTTGACTCGGGGTGGTCTCTCTGATTCCCTGGATCCCCTTCCATGGTCCCAGCTCCTTCCTGAATACACCAAACAGTCACCTGGATTCAGGGGAAGACAGCTCCAAGGTTCTCATCCATTCCTCAGAAGTAGATAGCTCCCAGGTCCTTGTCCAGTCCTCTGGGCAGTTCCTTGCACACACCAAAGTTCCCAGGGTCCAGCACATCTCAAACCCTTTACCACTTCTCTTGCCGGGAACTCAAAGATCAGCCAAGCCATGAACCAACAAAGGCTTATCCTGGTCATGCTTCTTCAGTCCTCCATCAGTTCAGCTGGCCCTAGGATCCAGGAGAAATCTCAGCTTTCCAGAAGGCCTTCCAGGCAAGCCCTCTCAGCCTCCCAGGCAGCCTTCACCAGATTCTGGTCTCAGAAAAACTCCAACTCAGTTCTCAGTCAGCTTCTACATGCTGGGAGAGAAACACTCACTCTCTCTCTCTCTCTCTCTCTCTCTCTCTCTCTCTCTCTCTCTTTCTCTCTCTCTCTTTCTCTCAAGAAAACTCTAACTCAGTTCTTCAGTCCAGCAACCCAGCTCTGAGATGCTGGGACGATCCTGCTTCCTCCAACAGGAGCCACCAGGAGGAACATTCCCAATTCTGTCTATCTCTAGAACTCTTCTTATATACACACACTGGCCTCCTGTCTCAGCCAATCCCCTCCTGCTGTCAGGACAGGAGAAGAGCTCACACCTTCCTTACTTAGCCCTAGGTTACTAAATGCTAAGTATCTGCTAGATTGATTACTGTTACATGGGTACAAGGAGGGTGAAGGGTAGAGTTGGGGAGAGAATAGTCACAAGGGAAACAAAGGGGGAGGGGCTTAAAAGGAGAGAGAATAAAGCATCGAGACCAGAAATTTCAATCTGGGTTTGGTGAAGGAGAGAAGGGCAGTGGCATGGCAGGGACAGAGGGCTCAATGGCCAGTTGCCAGTAGGGTAGCCATGTGCCACCTGGTACCTTAAAGAGAAGCTGGGGTCCTAACAGGAGAGCATTCAATTCAAGGTATGGGATTCCCTGCCTCCTCTCCCTCAGGTCCCCAGAGCACAGAGAGGAGAGGAAAAACTCTGTGCTTGTCAAAGGAGCCCCCAGCCATTTGAAGCCTGGAGGATACATAGCCAAGGCCTCCTCTGAGCCAAGGCTCAGAAAAGAGAGAACAGGACTGATGACTACACGTGTGTGCCGAAACTTCATGGCATCTAAGTGTGACTCAGAAGTGGTTATTTCTTAATGCCTTCCATTTCAGCCCCATGCTGATAACAACAGGGAGCCCTGATTACAGATTTTCAGTGTATCTGGGGTAAGTGTGTGGGTGGGTGGAGATAGGATGGGGGAGATGGTCATGGATTTTGTTTTAACTTTCTGAAAGCTGAAAGCTTTGGGCTTTGTGTGACATGCAGAATTACAAGGGGTGGAGAAAATGGCATTGTTAAAAATTGATTACCAGGTGGGAGCAGAATAGATGGTCTTTTATACCTTAAATATAAATGAAGGACTTTTTATTTTTAAAAGAAAAGGGACCATTTGAGGGGAATAATAGACTAATAGTTCAAAAGGTAATTTGTCTTAAAAATGCTTCTTCTCAAATGCCATCTCTTTAAGAGCTGCCCTTACACCCCCAGAATCCTAGATGTCATTTAAATAAGATGCAAACTTTCTTCGTCTGATGTCCAAACAAGGAGGAACAATTAGCAGTTCCTTCATTAGTGCCTTTTCTAATTGTTCTTTATTGACTTTTATTTTTCATAGAATCCTGGATTTTTAGAGCTTCAAAGGACTATTTAGGGGCCATCTAATCTAAACCCCTTGGTTTACAGATGAAAAACTAAAGTTCAGAGAGGTTTAAATGACTTGGCCAAGGTCACACAGATGTTAACTAACTGTCTAGATTTGTACCCTGGATCTCTCCTGTTGAGGACCACAGGCAAGTGGGACTTGGACCCTGATGGCTGAACAAGCCCTCTAAGGTGTTTGGCTTGCCGATAGGCCTGGATTGGTTCCCCATCTCCTAGGAAGATGCTCAAGCATACAGGTGTGAGGATTAGGTCCTGGAGATATGCTTGGCAAATACACCCATTGCCTGGGACAAAGAAGTAAGCAATGTCTGCAGGGGAAAGCAATTAAGATGCATCCTATAAAAGCATGGATGCAGGGTAATAAAGTTGGCTCTCTACTTTCACCATTCTGAGAGTTCCCGTCTCTCTTTTATATATTCAATGGTACCTCTGGGTTGGTGATTTTTTTCTCAGCCCTGTCTGGGGACAACAGGGCTCCCCAAAATTGGCTCCCCACACTCTACTATTTTCTATTAGAAATTTCATTTGCATTCAACTTTAATGAAGCACCTACTGTGGGAAAAGGTCCCCTACTGTGATAATGAGCAGGCTTGATTTTCACAGCTTACTGCAGGAACTTGGGCTTAGTCACCATGTTAACCTGTTACCATATGTTAATAGTCTCTTAACATAGGGACTTTCCAAGAGGACTTGAATGAATGAATGAACTTGCTAATTGTTCTTTTCTCTCGTCCTTGATCTTCACATCTCGGGATCACCTAGGAATGTGAATATTCTTCCCTAGCCTTCTCCATCCCAGTGACCCTGAAATTTCACGTTGGAAATACCAAAAAGCTATAGAATCAAGCTCTTTGTATGGAAGGTTCCTCATTCAGTCATGATTGGCAGAATGAACAAACCTCAAAAACCATTCTAGAAAAATTTCTGAGATGTCAGTTCTAGACATCTCAGCTACCCTGACTCCATCTTGTCCCTGGAGAAATATAAGGAGGAATTCTGCCTGTGGTGAGACTAACGTGTGCCAAGGGAATGACAATCCCCACCTGGGACAGAGGAGGTGGAGCCCAGTTGAGAGGAAAATGAATAAAAAGTAAAACTAAGAACAAGTCAAGCTGGCATTTGCAAAGCATCAAGATCTATAGCAACCAGGTTTCCCATCTTGGCTTCTCCTACTGGTCAGGGGGGCAATGTCTTTCAAAGCCCATGTGAACCATTGCTGATTACGTTCAGAGGCTGTCAGATCCTAGTTATTGTCTTTCTGGTAGGGTAGCCATTTTTCAGTGATTTGCATGTCACTAAGCTCATGAATCTCCATGTCTAAAGGGCAGACTAGGAAGTGTCATCATTGCTGGGTTACTTTCTAGGAAACTATGTAGAAAAGAACCCAACCATCTTTGTCTCTGAGTATTTGCTCATGCTGTTCTCTCACTTGGAACACCCCCCCCCCCGCCCCCCACAACTACTCCAAATCCCATCTATTCCTTCAAGGCCCATGCCAGGTCCTTTCTCCAATATGGAACACCTGCACCTTTCCCAAACACTTCAGTCCACAATGACCTTTTCCTTCTTGGAACTCCTATGGAATTTATTCTCTAGGTTTTGGTGGTGGTGGTGTAAATTATCATTCAGCCTTGGGGCTTCTTGTCCTGTCTCTTGAAGGACACTAGCTATATGACCCTGGGTATGTCACTTAAATTTTCAGTGTCTAAGCAACACTCTAAGACTATAAGTTATAGATGAGTTGTCAATCTACATTGAGGCAAGGAGTTTACACATTGGGATTTCTCTATATCAGTGAGCCCACAGAGGGGAAAAAAACCAATCATTTACCCAGCTAGATGGTGAGCTTATCAAGGACCTGAAACATGGTATAATGGAACAATGGATTTAGAGTCAGAAAACATGGGTTCTAATCCTGGCTCTGTGTGACCTTAGACAAGTCAATTTCACTCTTTAGCCTCTCTGGACCATTAGTAGAATGAAGGGGGTGGACGAGATGTCCTTGGAGGCCCCTTCTAGTTCCAAATCCTCTGATTTTGTGGCTTGTGCCACACTGACTATGACACTGGGCACATGATAAATAATTAATAAATACTTTTGGACTTGACTGACATGTCCCTTTGACCCTACCCCAGGTCCTGTGGTTCCTGTTTTGAAAACATCAGTTCTTTGGTCCATCCAAATGATCCCTTTATTTTCTTCCCATGGCAACCTTCACTGCTTGGCCCTGAAATGAAAACCAGGGTGGACCTGAGGTCAGAGCCAACTTGGCAAGTGGCTTGGTTTCCTCATTCCATCTCCACAGACTCCCATGAGTACCTGCCTAGGTATCACTCCTGTTGGATCCCGGACCTTACTTTGATCAGCTGGAAGCCATAGTGGTTGGAGTAGGAGAATTATCCCAAGGCGTTCCCAAGTAGCTACCCTCCTCCTTCACTTCACCTCAGAGACTTTTCCTGATGGACTGAGATGCTCCCAATCCAGTTTGGTATAATTCAAAATGAGGCACAGAGGCCTCAGCAGACAACCCAAGCCCAGAGAGCTGAGCTGCTTTTAAGACAGGGTTCTTGTCAATACAAAGCAAAATATTTTTGCAATTTTAAGAAACTATAAATTTTCACCAACCATCTGCCTGTTATTTTTTTTTTACAAGTTTTTGCCCAAAGTAGGTTTGCATTTATGCTGTCAGAATTTGAAGGAATAATTGGGATATTGTTCTTCAGACTTCCTGTTCTACTGCCTTTCTAGCTGATTTCACTTTGCATATTCCAAAGGCTTGTTTATTTTCACTGAGAGGGAATCAAACACATGTCAATGGGACCAATCATATGTCACCGCCAGGGAGCCCATGGTACTTAGACTGTCAGAGTTAATAAGTCAGAATGTATTGTTAACAAATGCACCCTACAACACACTTTAGTACAGGTAATTGAATAATTATCAAAAACTTCTTTATCATTCCTATCCCTTGATAGAATAGACCTTTAGAGTCTTCCTTCTCTACTTGACTCTTCTGTTACATGGTCTCTGTAACTTCTTTTGTCCTTTTGGACTCCTTGTGTTTCTTTTTTTTTCTTTTAATTTTTAGCTTTCAATATTTATTTCTATAAGATTTTGAGTTACAATTTTTCTCTCCCCATCTTTCCCCTATCCCCACCCCAAAATAGCAAGCCTGCTGAATACCCCTTCCCCCAATCTGTTCTCTCTTGTATCCTCCCCTTCCCTAACTTTCTAGTAGGACAAGATGGGTTTCTATACCCCAGTCCCTGCATATTTTATTTCCCAGTTGCATGTAAAAAGCAAATTTTTAAACATTTGTTTTTAAAACTTTGGGTTCCAGATTTTTTTCCCCTTCTTCCCTCCTTACCCACCCCCACTGGGAAGATAAGCAATTCAATACAAGTTGTACACGTGTAGTTACCCAAATCATTTCCATAATAGTTATATTGTGAAAGACTAACTATATTTCTCTCCATCCTATCCCACCCTCCCCACTTATTCTATTTTCCCCTTTGACCCTGTCCCTTTTCAAAAATGTTTGCTTCTAAATACCCTCCCCTCCAATCTGCCCTCCCTTCTATCCTCCCCCCTCTTATCCCCTACCCCCCTATTTTCCTGTAGAGTAAGATACCCAATTGAGTGTATATTATTCCCTCCTTAAGCCAAATTCAATGAAAGTAAGGTTGAGCCGTTCCCTTTTACCTTCCTGCTCTTCCCCTCCATTGTAACAGTTTTTCTCTAGCCTCTTTTATATGAGATAATTTACTGTTATCTATTACTCCCTTTCTTCTTCTCCCAATAAATTCCTCTCACCTCTTAATCATACCTTCATATTAAACGCATCCTGTGCCCTCTGTCTATGTATACATGAACATACAAAAGCCCACACTCACACATATATTTATATACACATACATCCTACTATACATATATATGTATGTATACATACATATATATGCATATATACATACATATATATTCCCTTCAGCTATCCTCATACTGAGAAAAGTCTTGTGAGTTACAGTTATCATTTTTCTATGTAGGAATGTAAATAGTTCAACTTTAATAAGTTCCGTATGATTTCTTTTTCCTCTTTACTGCCTCATGCTTATCTTGCTTGTTGTATTTGAGAGTCACATTTTCTATTCAGCTCAAGTTTTTTCATCAAGAATGCTTGAAAGTCCTCTATTTCATTGAATGACCATATTTTTCCCAGTAGCATTATACTCAGTTTTGCTGGGTAGGTGATTCTCGGTTTTAGTCCTAGCTCCTTTGACCTCTGGAAGAGCATATTCCAAGCCCTTCATTCCCTTAATGTAGAAGCTGCTAGATCCTGTGTTATCCTGATTGTGTTTCCACAATACTCAAATTGTTTCTTCTGACTGCCTGCTGTATTTTCTCCTTCACCGGGGAATTCTGGAATTTGGATATAATATCCCTAGGAGTTTTCTTTTGGGGATCTTTTTCAAGAGGTAATCGGTGAATTATTTCCATTTCTATTTTGCCCTCTGGTTCTAGAATATCAGGGCAATTTTGCTTGATAATTTCTTGAAAGATGGTGTCTAGGCTCTTTTTTTTATTATGGCTTTCAGGTAGTCCAATAATTTTTCAATGATCTCTCCTGGATCTGTTTTCCAGGTCAGTGGTTTTTCCAATGAGATATTTCACATTGCCTTCTATTTTTTCATTTGTTTGGATCTGTCTAATATTTTTCTCATAAAGTCAATAGCTTCAAATTGCTCCAATCTAATTTTGAAGGAGTTATTCTCTTCAGTGTGTTTTTGAAATTCTTTTTCCATCTGGCAAATTTGGCTTTTTATAGCACTCTTCTCCTCATTGGATTTTTGGGCCTCTTTTGCCATTTGAGTTAGTCTATTTTTTAAGGTGTTATTTTCTTCAGTGCATTTTTGGGTCTCCTTTAGCAGCCTGTTGACTCGCTTTTCATGATTTTCTTGCATCATTCTCATTTCTCTTCCCAATTTTTCTTCTACTTCTCTTACTTGATTTTCAAAATCCTTTTTGAGCTCCTCCATGGCCTGTAACCAATTCATATTTTTCTTGAAGGCTTTTGATTCAGGGGTTCTGACTTTGATGTTTTCCTCCCACTCCATGCCTTGGTCCTTTCTGTCCCCCAAAAAGGATTCTATCATCTGTTTGTTCTTCTTGTGCTTGCTCATATTGGCGGCCAATTAGTTGACTTTTGAACTCTTTGCCACAGTAGAACTCTGCTTCCAGAATGGAGAGAGCTATGTCCCAAATTCCTGTGGTTTTTGCAGCTGCTGGAGCTATTAGATGTGTGCCCTCTCTACAGCCTCCATATGCTCTGGCTCACTGGTCACACACCCCAGGACCACCACCCAACACTGTAATCCAGATCCAAGCAGTTCAAAGCAAGAGCAATTACCCTCTGAATGGTCTCTTGGTCCCCCTAGAATCTGCAGGCCAGGAGCTCTGAAGCAGGCACATAGCAGTGGCTACAGCCACCACGCCTCCACTCTTCTTGCTCCGGGGGTAACAGCTAGACTGTCCTCTTCTATCTCCCCCTGGACCAACAATGTTCCACACTGACCTTTTACTTTATCTTTGGCATATATGGACTGAGAAATCTGGAAACCACTACAGCTGCTGGGTATTTACTCTCATGAAGGCTGCTCCAGCCGTGGCTGGTCAGGGCCACCCTGGGGCTAAAACCATGGCTCAGGTGGGACTATGCTCCACTCCCAGCATATTGAGATAGAATCTTCCTGCTGGCCTGCCAGGCTTCCTTGAGCAGGAGATTTGTTTCTCTCTGTCACTTTGTGGGTTCTGTAGCTCTAATGTTTGTTTAGAGTCATTTTTTTACATGTATTAGAAGAGGTGGAAGCCGGAGCAGCTCGGAAGTACTGTTTCTACTCCGCCATCTTGGCTCTGCCCCCAAGTTGCTAGTATCTTAAATCACCCCTTGTGTTTCAACAGGGTTTGAGCCACGATCAAAGATCTCAAGTTACCTGTGTACATCACTGATTCTGGCCAAACAGCTGGACCACTGTCTCATATCATGGAGCCTTTTGTCTTTCCATTGGCAGTCCTCAGCTATCCAGTCTGTAAGTTGGACAGTATGTTTGTCTGTTGTCTTCTATCTGTGACCTACCCAGCATCTCTTCCCAAGATAACCTGCTCCCAAGACATCTGTGGTGTGCTGAACCTTTGCCAAAGTTTGGCATTTATCTGCTGATCCTCATTGTTGGATGTGTTCTTTGCATTGCCTACTGGCATTCCAGGCTCACATCCCAATGCAAATAAAATGTCACAGAATCACAGAATCATGAGTTAGAAGGGCCCTTAGCAATTTAGCCCAACCTATATCCCATTATAATATCTAGCCTGTGCTTAAAAATCTTCAAGGAGAAGGATGCCACTACCTCCCATGGCAGATAACTCTCTGGAACTGAACATTTCTCCTGTACACATGGAACTCACTCCTCAGAAATGCCCTTTGCCCTTGAGGCCACTCCCTCTGATTTGAGGGTGTAGGGATCCTTCCAGAGCCTCCATTTAAGGAGAGTGCCCAGGGCAGTCTTCCCTTCATTTCCCACCAGACTGGACTTCTCCATCATGCCATAAAGTTACTTGGGGTAGGATGCTACCTTTATTTTGGTTTATGCTTGTATCACTGGCACTTAAGACAGCTAGGCATATAGCGCAAAATACATGAGTACTTCTTGACTAGTATGTGGCTAGAACTAATCTTGGCCTCTTTCTTTCTTGCAATCAGTCAGTCAGTCAATCATCAAGCACTGATTTGGTGACTACCGTGAGACCAAGCACTGAGCACACAAGGACAAAATGAAAACAATTCCTGCCCTCAGGGAACATATATTTTATTGAAGGAAATAGCATGTACGCATACAAGTGTAAGCGAAATATATACAAAATAGAGACATGATGACGGAGGAGGGGGAGATCAGGAAAGGTTTCATGTAGGTGACACTTGAATTGAGTCCGCTGGCCTACTTTCCAACCATACTGTCAGGAGTGTGCTGGTAAATATTTAACAACCAGCTTTCAAAAAAAAAGAGGGAAATTTTTAAATTTAATCTGTATTTAAAAAATTATCTCCACTACTTTCTTAAACCTAGAGAATCAACAGAACAATAAATCAAGCCTTGATTTGTCGAGGTGTAAATGCTCACAGTGCAAATTTAACAATTGACTCTGATAAGTCTGGCTGTAGCACATCCCTGGCTGTGTCTTCAGCTGACAAGTGGGGTGATGATACATACCCTAGTCTCCCTTGAAAGGTTGTTTGTTGTGAGTTATCTTGCTGAAGGTAGAGACCAAGGTCTCTATATTTCTTAATTATAATGTCTTTTTGATTTCCAAGTCATCTGTGCGGACCATAGCTTTCTTTGTAAATTTCCTTTGAATGGCATCAAACCAAGCTAGCCGCAAACCACTCGTAAGGTCTACATACAGTGTTCCAACGAGAGGGCTCATAACACAAAGAACACCTGCTGGTGTCAGTGTTAAAATTCTAGTCAGATGCTTGAGAAACTGAAGAAACATAAAGTGGTGAGGGCATGCACGATGGGAGGCAAGACCAAGACAGGAGACAGGTTTGCTGACTCTCTGTTCAATGCTTTATTCATTATAACATGCTTCTTCTAGATTTCTATTCATTAGTAATGAGTGTTCATTACTATATGCAAGGCAAATGATGTCTGTTAGGAAGAGGGGAATTATGGATGGGCCATGGAGATGTCAGAGATGATCCTTAGATAATGGGATGGACTCGTTAATGGCTGCTCCTTGCCTTGCTTGCGTCGGTAACCAGCCTTCTTAATGTCAGCAGGCCATGCTGCCTTTGATGGGGATGAACATTTGTAACCCATTAATGGCAGTAGTGATAGAAATCTGTCAGTCTCTCAAGTTTTAATTAAGTCACTACATGCCCACAGTTCAGTATCCAAACTCTGACTCAGAGAGCCTGAATAATTTGCATGGTTGATCTGAGGAGAATAATAGCCCTTATAGTTCTCTTTATGTTTTTCAAAATGCTTATGCATGCATTATTACTTCCATTAAATTCAATACACATTGATAAAGCTACTGATATGTGTTAGGCCCAATGCTAGACCCTAGAGGTACAAAGAACGAAATGAAATAGTTTCTATTTTTAAGAAAGTTACACTCTGAAGATGGCGGAGTACAGAAAGCACTCAGCCAAGCCTGCCCAATATTCCCCACCAGACAACTTTAAAATAATGCCTCGATGGGGCGGAGCCAGCATGGCAATGTAGAAGCAGGAAAACTCCTTGAGCTCCCCCCATAACCACCTCAAATACCTATAAAATATGACTCTAAACAAACTTTAGAGCTACAGAACCCACAAAATGACAGAGACAAAACCACAAAGAAAAGCTGAAGGCAGGCTGGCACGCAGATAGGAAGGGTCCATCAACAGCCTGCTGGGAGCTGAGCCCAGCCTCACATGAGCCTACAGTTTTAGCCCCAGGGTGGTACCAACCAGCAGTAGCTGAAGTGGACTTCAGGAGAGTGGATCACCAGCAGCTGTGGCAGTTTCCAGAATTATCAACCCATAAATGCCAAAGGCAAAGTAAAATGTTAGTGTGGACTTTATGGGAATAGGGGGACCAAGAGTGCTGTCTGGCTCTGTCCCAGGGTGAGAAGGCGAGAAGTGGCAGAGGCCCTACAGCCATGCAGCTGCCTCTCTGTGGCTGCTTCAGAGCTCTTGGCCTGCAGATCATAGGGGAACCAAGCGACCGTTCAGAGAGGTAATCGCTCTTGCTTTAACCTGCTTGGATCTGGATCACTGTCTTGGGTGGAGGTCCTGGGGTGTGTGACCAGGTGCCAGAGCCTGTGGAGGCTTCAGAGAGGCACCCAAATAATACGTCTGGCAGCTGCGAAAACCCCAGTGATTCGGGACAAAGTTCTCCCTTCTGGAAGCAGAGTTTTACTGTGGCAAAAAGCTCAAAAATCAAGTAATTGACTGCCAACATGAGCAAGCAAAGCAAGCACAGAAGTCAAACTTAAGATTCCTTTTTGGGGGACAAAAAGGATCAAAGCATGGAACAAGAGGAAGACAATGAAGTCAGAACTCCTGTACCAAGAGCTTCCAAGGAAAATGTGAATTGGTTACAGACCAGAGAGGAACTCAAGAAGGATTTTGAAAACCAAGTAAGAGAAGTGGAGGAAAAATTGAGAAGAGAAATGAGAATGCTGCAAGAAAATCATGAAAAGAGAGTCAACAACCTGACTGAAGAAAATAACACCTTAAAAAACAGACTAACTCAAATGGCAAAAGAGGCCCAAAAGGCCAATGAGGAGAAGAATGCCTTAAAAAAGCCAAATTTTCCAGATGGAAAAAGAATTTCAAAAGCTCACTGAAGAGAATAATTCCTTCAGAATTAGACTGGAGTAAATGGAAGCTAATGACATTATGAGAAATCAAGATACTATTACACAGATCCAAACAATTGAAAAAATGGGAGGCAATATGAAATATCTCATTGGAAAAACCACTGACCTGGAAAATAGATCCAGGAGAGATAATTTAAAAATTATTGGACTACCTGAAAGCCATGATCAAAAAAAGAACCTGGAAACCATCGTTCAAGAAATTTTCAAGGAAAATTGCTCTGATATTTTAGAACCAGAGGGCAAAATAGAACTTGAAAGAATTCACTGATCACGTCTTGAAAAAAGGTCCCAAAATCTACCTGCCAAAACAAACCCAGCACCTATATGAACACAACTACAAAACACTTTTCACATAAATAAAATCAGATCTAACCAATTGGAGAAACATCAATTGCTCATGGCTAGGTCAAGCTAATATAATAAAAATGACAATTTTACCTAGATTAAATTACATATTTAGTGCCATACCAATCAATCTACCCAAAAATTACTTTACTGAGCTAGAAAAAATAGTGACAAAATTCATTTGGAAAAACAAAAGGTCCAGAATATCAAGGCAATTAATGAAAAGAAATGCCAGGGAAGGTGGCCTAGCCATACCAGATTTTAATCTCTATTATAAAGCAGCAGTCATCAAAACTACTTGGTACTGGCTGAAGAATAGAGTAGTGGATCAATGGAATAGATGGGTACAAATGACTTAGTAGTCAGTGATTATAGTAATATACTGTTTGATAAGCCCAAAGACCCCAGTTTTTGGGATAAGAACACTATTTGACAAAAACTGTTGGGAAAATTGGAATATAGTATGGTAGAAACTGGGCATAGACCATCATCTAATGCTGTACACCAAAATCCAGTCCAAATGGGTAGGGTACGTGATCTAGGTATAAAGGCTGATACTGTAAATAATCTGGGGAAGCAAAGAATAGGCTCTACCTGTCATGTTTATGGAGTAGGGAAGACTTTATGACCAAAGAAGAGTTAGAGAGCCTTATAAAATGCAAAATGGATAATCTGGATTACATTAAATTGAAAAGTTTCATGGGGCGGAGCCAAGATGGCGGTGTAGCAGCAGCAACATATCGCAGCTCTCACATAGCCACCCCAAAATACCCATAAAACAGGACTCTAAACCAATCCTAGAACTCCAAAACGCACACAAAGATACTTCCCACTAAAGTCAGCTCAGCTACGAGGAACCATATCAGAACCGCGAACCGAAACCAGCCTGCCCTGAAGCCGCGGCTGTGCCCCAGGGGTGGCTGGACGGGAGGAGTGGAGGAACCTCTCAGGTGAGCAGATTAGCAGCAGCTGCGAGTGGGGATTGTGAAAGGGGGAGATAAGCAGTCTGGTGAAAGGCCTCCAGAGTGGAAAAGCAAAAGGCAGAGGTTTTGCACCCGCCTCCACATTGTAGCTTCCCGCCCGTGGCCTG
>CM053582.1:14954174-14972172 GCA_028627135.1 Pseudochirops cupreus
CCCCTGCTGTCTGCAGGCCGCGGCAGGAAGCTGCAAAGCCGAGGCGGGTGCAAAACCTCTGCCTTTCACTTTTCCGCTCTGGAGGCCTTCTGGCCGGACTGCTTATCTCCCCCTTTCACAATTCCCATTCACAGCTGCCGCTAATCTGCTCACCTGAAGCTTCTCAGCTCATCTGCTCCTCCCGTCCAGCAGCCCCCGGGGTACAGCCGCGGCTTCAGGCCAGGCTGGTTTCGGTTCGCAGTGCTGATATGGTTCCTCGTAGCCGAGCTGACTTTAGTGGGAAGTATCTTTGTGTGCGTTTTGGAGTTCCAGGATTGGTTTAGAGTCCTATTTTATGGGTATTTTGGGGTGGCTATGTGAGAGCTGCGATATGTTGCTGCCTCTACGCCGCCATCTTGGCTCCGCCCCCGGGAAAGAAAGTCTTAATCACAGGGTTGTTCTTTTTCTAAATCAAAGTTTACTGCTAAGTCTCACATGGTTCTGTTTGTCTCAGACAAGTCTAATCATTCCCCATAGACCTGGTGATGAATCTACAAACATAAGATCACATTCTAAGTTCCCTGATGCAGCAGAACACCCAGGCCTACCATTAACACTCCCCAACAGACCCTAACCCTCTAGGAAACATGTATGACAAGGCAGCCCTGTTCTGAAGTAGAGACTGAACTCTCCGACCTTGGCCAGGGCATAAAAGAGCCACAAACCAAGAGAAGGAGGTATGACCTTCCAACACCTGAAAGAACAGTACATTTGGGATCCTGGCAGATGACCACATCGCTAGATAGTTCAGCCTCAATGCCTACATAGCAAACAACTTTGTCCAATGAAGCATCCAGATTCGAAAACAATAAATGAAGCAACCAGAGATTCAAAGACAATGATCAACAGTGTGGGGGATCCATTAGCTGGTTGTTATAGTCCTTGGTCTGAGGTGGATGGGCAGAAGTCCCCCCCCCTTAGGACCCATGCTGTCCACTCTCTGTCACTATGCAAAGATAGCTTTTGCACAGGGAGCAAGTCAACTAGCAATGGCAGTTATCCAATGGTAGAGAAGTCAGAGGGAGCTGGAAGATGGGACAAGATGAATATGGCTGGGCATGAAAACCAGGATACACCTGAAGAAAGATGAATGTAGCAAATGAAAGAAACCCTCTGTTAAAAGCATACCTCTGGACCAGTATGGAACCCAAACCATGCTTGCTTGTTCCCTCAGATATTTTTAAAGCACACTCTTTATTCTACAGTCACTGCAAACACTATTTCTGCCTCTGGTCCCTAACTTGGCACCTGGATTGCTGTCACCAAGTCTAATAAATTATGCGATGCTTTTAGCCCCTGAGTGTATGGGAAAATCCTGGTGACACTATTTCCTTTTCCTCCCAACCATGGAAGCTTTAGCTTGGAACTTGACCATTCTCAGCTCATTGCTCCACACCTCCAAAGGGCAGGCCCAACAGGAAGACCCATGCCTCAACACCAAGAAATCTGTGGCCTCTGGGGTGGTTTCTGTTCATCCAGATGCTCATCAAAGCTGAGACACATCTGGGCAGAGTATGTCTGATAGGACCAGCTTTCTTGAAGTGGACTCCACACCATTCCTCTGGCCATGAGCTAAAGTACTCCAAGGTGCCCTTGCTAAAAAGAACACATTCTCAATGCTGACAGACTTAGGAAAAGACCATTCTTTTCCCCACAAAGTGTTATTAATTGTTCTGACACATGCCTCTGGCGTCTGCACTTTTTTGTGTAAATAAATGATTAGCTCCATCAGGATGCAGCCTGGAACAAGTTGATTAGAAGAAAGAGCAATGGCTCTACCACTCATGGCTCCCCTATAACTTTCTTCATTAGAAAGAATCTTTTCTTTCTGTCTCCACCCCATCTTTTCTTCATATTCTCACTCCAGCTGCTGTTTTTTCCTTCTTCCTTTTCCTTCCCCCTCACTCCACTCAAAAAGGAAGGCTGTGAAAAGAGGAAATAGAAAACCGGCTTCCAAGTAATCGAAAGAATCGTGGAATCATACAGTCTGGATGGGACCTCGAGATCATGTATCCCAATCAATCATTCAATCACCAAATATTTCTTAAGTGCTTTGTTCTAGAAAGGGAAAATGGGACAGTCCCTACTCTCAGGCTTACGGCAAATCAGCTGCTACCTGAAACTTTAATCTTTTGCTTCACGGATATATCTACACAGATCAATGAGTCTGAGGTGGATATGTGGGAATAGACGTTGAATTAGGTGATCACAATGACTGTAATAATAGGAATCATACACATCTATATAACGCTTTATGGCTGCAAATCACTTTACATTTAGTATCCTAATTGATACTCACAATCCTCTGAGATAAGAAGTTATTATTAGGGGTGACTAGGTGGTGCAGTGAATAGGAGTCAGGACCTGAGTTCAAATCTGGCCTCAGACACTTAACACTTACTAGCCATGTGACCTTGGACAAGTCACTTAACCCCAATTGCCCTGCCTTCCCCCCTCCAAAAAAAAGAAAAAAGGAATTTATTATTACTCCCATTTTACAGATGAGGAAACCAAGGCTCACTTGCAAAAGGATTATATAGTTTGTAAGGAACAGATCTGGGGCTTGAACCCAGTTTTTCTAACTCTAAATCTCATTGCTGTTAATTCAGTAAAACAACCTCTTGCCACTCTTCAATTCAATTTTCAACAAACATGTATTATCCAATTAAGTTTCGAGTAAACACTTACTATATAACCAGATGCTGCATTATATCTAGTCTGGGGATATAAGGACAAAATGAAACAGTGCCTGACCTCCAGGAGTTTATATTCATTTAGAACACATGTAAGCAAATACCAAGTACAAATAATTTTTAGACTGAAGATATAGTTCTAATGGGGGCCACTAGGTGGCTTTGCAGTGGCTAGAGTGGCAGGATGTAAGTTCAAATCTTGTCTCTGACACTTTCTAGCAAGTCACTTCATGCTGTTTGCCTCAGTTTCCTCATCTGTAAAATGAGCTGGAGAAGGAAATGGCAAACCACTCCAGTTTCTCTGCCAAGAAAACCCCAAGAGTTGTGTCAGAAATAACTGAAAATGACTCAACAACAACACAATTCTATTATGAAAGGAAGTTTGTCAACAAAAACAAGGCCTCCAGAAGGCACAGTGGAAGGGTAGAGAAGAGTGGGAGATAGACAACAGCAGGATAGGGATGATAGGGAGATATGGCTGGTTATGCAGGAGCAGGAAGTGGTAGTCAGGATAGGAAGGGAGTTTCAATGATCTTCCATTCCAAAACACCAATATTCTGAGCGTACCTACAATCCAGCCCTTTCCCAGCTCTAACTATGGCAAAATCTGTGTAGAATCCAGTGGAATCTCTGAGTTGAAGCCAATGAGACATGCTTTGCAAAATCTTTAAACTTCCCTCAAAATGCAGTTAAAGAAAACATGTTTTTTTTAAATGGGAGAACAAAATTAGTGCTCATGGGAGTGGTCTGATGCAGAGTGAAGCACAGAGGCTTCACAGTTTCAGCTCTGCCAGTCTCAGCCTTAAATACCTTTGGTTATTCTGGGCCTGAGCCTCTCAGGAACAGATGCCACCAATCACAGACCATGCTGGGCTGGATCTTTAACAAGTGAAAGAGACAAAACATGGCCCAGTAACTACAATAACCCAGAGGAATTAAATGACCCCCCTCTTCTGTGACAGTATCATATTACATTGGCATTGGCAGACTAACCTTGTCTTAGGGGCTGGCATTTTTACACCATCAGGTTCTCAAGGTTCTTATGTTAAGAGATGAGCTGTCCAATGAGAACAGGTTACTGCCAAGAGATAGTGGGGTCTGCCTTATTAAAAGTATTCATCCAGAGGTTGGATGATCCGTTCTCCAGGATATTATAGAGAGAATGCCTGTCTGGGTATGGATTGGATGAATGATTTCTTAGACCCCTTCCAACTCTGAAGTTCCAGGATTTGGGGATACTAAAACATGAATGGCCTAGTCCATCTTACTCCGAAGCTCACGGAGATGTTCAAGATACAGAGTTACAAGGGATTACAAAGACCATCAAGTCATCCCCTCTCATTTTCCAGATGAGGAAACCTATTTAGTACTCATTCTGAAACTGTCTGATGTTCTTTGATGTAGCTTCAGACTAGGAAGTCTTTTCACCTTGCTTAGCTAATCATCACCTTGAAAGAAAGAAACTGTTCCCCTACAGTAGCTAGCACACAGTTATTGTCATTGCTTTTTATCCTTCCTTTTCTAAGAAGACCAATGACATCATGGGGTAACGTCATGACCTGCACATGAATTGGATTTAAGTTAGGCAGAGGTGCACAAAGTCATCAATCTCCCTCTTTCTTCCAGAATCATCAAATTCCAGGGGGGCAGCTAGCTAGTACTGTAGTGAATAGAGCACCAGCCCTGGAGTCAGAAGGAGCTGAGTTCAAATCCAGCCTCAGACACTTGAGGCTGGGTGACCTTGGGCAAGTCACTTAACCCCAATTGTCCTGCCTTCCCTACCCAAAAAAAAAAAAAAATCATCAAATTCCAGTGGCAAGATAAAAAATCAGGACAACTGGCGATAGCCTGCAATGCAGTGCTCCATAGTGCTGGATTCAACCACCTTCATGGCCATTGGAACAAATTGTTCTCATCTGCCCATTCTGCTGGGGCAGGTCTTCACATGCTTGGGGTAGACATCTCTGTAACTCATTAACAGGTTTGAGGCCCGTCAGAAACTCTCAACTGGGGTTAGCCCATCGGCCAAGCAGTTTTACCAGGGTGTAACCAATGTACATGCTACAGCTTCTTGGAGCCACAAGTGACAGCTGGGTAGGAGGAGAACACCAAAGTGGCATGAGCAGCCCTGAAAAGGGCTCAGCAAGTCCTCCCTTCAGAGGTTCTTGGCCTTCCTGAGCAGGGCATCATGTTTTCATTGATGAGTCAATTCACTGCTAGTTTGGGTGAAGCATGTTGCTCCTCAGGGTAGAATCTTCTCCTGACTAAACTATTGCTGCTCCTCGCTCCAGTGGCCTCTGCTCCCAACTCTGATTTCTGAGGGAGCCTCTGATGGCTCTTCTGACTGAGACAGCACACAGTACACCATCAGGCAAGACACAGTTAAGTGATGATTTGACATATGTAATAATAAGTCATCTCTATGAAGCCATTCCTGATTTCCCACCCATCTACCCAGTTACTACTCTTTCCCTCAAATGACCTTGCATGTATTTATGTATGTACACATAGCATATATGTATCAGCTCTCCTGATAGAATGGAAGCTTTCTGAAGGCAGGGACTGTTTCCTGTTTTGTTTTTGTATCTCTAGGGCTTATCAAGCTTGTTGGTTGATAGGATCAGACATGCAGCCCAGAATGGTGTCAAATTAGAATGCAACACTACTTGACCTACTATGCTCTTTTTCCTACGGCCCCAAGGCTCAAGGGGAGAAACTCTCTCTTATGTTACTCTGTGGTATACACCAGGCAGCTGATCCTGGGACAAATTCTGCTAGTGAAATTCCCTTAGGAATTTATCTGACATCCCAGTTCTCCTCCCCCCTAACCACCCTCCAATACACAAATGAATGAGGATTTCTAGAGTTTTTCCCTCCCTCAGAGAACACACTAATAAGGTTTCCCTTCTCTGCAGGTGATTCCTAAAACCAGGAGCTTCAGAGAACAAAACCAGAGTTCCCATGAGGTCTAAAGTAGATGAGATTCCATTCCTCAGGCCTGGCTAGCTACCTGCCACAAACTTTTCACCAGCGAAGCTATTATACCTGCTCAACAATATTCTGTTAGGGCCAGCACTAACTGTTGAGAAAGTACATGAGAAGGATTTGTATGCCTGCAATTACTCCACAGGGCAACACTACATTTCCCCTGCAACTTTCAAAAGTATAGGGAGATGAAAAAGGCAGCACTGCCTAAACTCAGCCTCTCCATATTTCCAACAATGGCTCCTACAACAGGTGCTATGTGGAGCATGTCTACTGTTGACTCAGCAAGGCTCTTTTTAACACATTAATTGTATTAATGTTAATTGGAATTAATTTATTCTACATATTATTAATAACAACAATTCTCTTTAGCTCTCAGGTTAACAAAATGCTTTCCTTACAACCTGAGTGGTAGCTAGGGCAAGTGTTGTTATTTCCATCCTAAAATGAAGAAATTGAGAGCAACTTGCCCAGGGTCACATAACTATGCGTCTGAGCTGGGCTTAGCATCCAAAGCTCCAGAGTTCCATATTGCCTCTTGCTAACAATTAGTGGGTATAGGTATTCTAAGCATTGTGCTAGGGAAAGCATTCTGCCTCTCAAGTCTGAGAATGTGGGTTCAAATCTCACCTCTGATATTTACTCAAATGACTTCCCCCGACCTCGGTTTCCTCCTCTGTAAAATGGGAGAGTTTGGATGGACTCAGTGGTCTCTGAAGTCCTTTCCAGATCTAGATCTAGGTTTCTGGGTATGATGGTGGGCAAGTCATTCCCCTCCCTGGGCCTCTGTTTCCTCCTCTGCAAAATGAAGAGATTGGACTCAATGGCCCATGAGGTCCCTTCCAACTCTAGAACGAAAAACTCTGATGTCCTAACACTGACATTGGCCTAGGTGTGCCAGCAGAGGTGGCAACTCATAGAGCCTTAAACCTCCCTTAAAGGCTCAGCTCAGATGCTGTCTCTCACATGAGACCTTACCTGATCCTCTACCGGTTTGAGCTCTCCTACCCCACTCCCCAAATTACTCCACATTTATTTTGGATAGGTATCGTATTTACTCCTCTTCATCTGTGTCTCTCCCCAGGAGAATGTAAGCTTCATTTCTGCTTTTGTAACCCTAGTGCTGAGCACAATTCCTGGCATATCACAAGCTCTTCATACATACTTATTGAATTTAGTAAAATTGAAGTTCTTGTCCTCATCTGTAAAATGGGGATAATAATCCATGCATTTCTTCCCTCATACACTTGTGGTGGCAAAAATGCTTTTTTCCCTCTTTTTGAAGTGTCTTGAAAATTACACCTGGTATCATTACTGAGATAAGTTCTTACTGCATGGGGGGAGGGGGTCATATTGTAGAGCTGAGGCATTCTGGGAGGCTAGTCCTGTCCCACTCTCAGAGCAATTAATGCTCAGAAAAGGGGACGAGCAGCTACAAAGTGCCAGGGACTTTACTAAGGATGTCAACCTTCACAATAACCCTGAGAGAAAGGTGATATTATTATCCCTATTTTAGAGGTGAGAAGACTGAGGCTGTTGGAGGTTATGTGACATGCTTATAATCACACAGCTAAGGAAATGACTGAGGTTAGATTTGAACTCAGTTCTTGACACCAGATCCAGCACACTTCACTGCTGTAGTTGCTGATTGTTAGAAAACTGCCTGCTTTGAGGTCAAGGTGCTCAAATTCTTTGAAAACTTCAACACTTCTTTGCTTGGCTACTAATCAGTAAAGCAACCAAAAGCAAGAAAGCCAGCAGAGTCTGCTACCAGCTCATCTCTGGGAGGCAGCACCACCAAATTGGGGATTTCACTTTCTGCCAATGCTTGGAAAAGACCTCTCTGATTCCTACCGAGGGCCAAGCAGCCCCAGAATGGGATGATCTGAAGATCTGGCAGAAAGCTCAGATTGTGGAAGGCTCAGAATCACCCAATTAAGGCAAACAGAGGTTAAATGACTTGCCCAGGGTCACACAGCTAGTGTCTGACATCAGATTTGAACTCGGATCCTGACTCCAGGCCCAGTTCTCTATCCACCTAGCTTTTTCATCTGTCACATAGTAACCACTGAATAAATGTTTGTCCAATTGATTTTGAAGCTCAGTTTCCTCATTTGTAAAATGTGAATAATCTGTACCTAACTCCCTCACAAATTAAGATAAATCAGGAAAGCAGGAAAGCCCCCTACCTCAGCCTGAATTGGCTGTGCTGCTCCCTGTGGTAGGAAGAGGAGAAAGAGGGGTGAAAAGAGAAGCTCAGAGGTCCTGAAGTTAGAGCCAGGAAAGACCCTCAGAACTGGTCTCATCAACACCCCAATCCTCTGGATCTGTTCTCACCTCTCAGCAAACTCTCCTGGAGCTAGTTGGCCTTAGCTACAGAACATGAAACAAGAATGCCATCAGCTTCCAGTGAATCCCCAAATCTTAGAGTTGGAAGCAGCCTTAGTGGCCATCTTGCCCAACCTATACTTAAACAGGACTCTCCTCTACCAACAAGGGGTTATATAGCTTCTGCTTTAAGACTTCAGTGAGAAAGGACTCAGCACCTCTAAGGGCATCCCACTCCATTTTGGGGCAGCTTAAATGGTTAGGAAACTTCTCTTTGCATCAAGCCTAGGTTTGCTTCCTTGTAACGTCTACCCATAGCTCCTAGAACTTCCTCCCATTGCATCCTGGATGGCTTGCACCAGACCTGGTATTGTGGGACTCCTTTCAACCTTCAAAGATCTCTCTGGGACAGTCAGTGGAGGTGAAAAAAAAGAAATTATATTAATGCTCACTGTTGTCTCAAGAGCTCAGATTGTAGGGAAGAACCCATTTTCATCTCTTTGCTCACTGAAATATTCTGCCATGGAGTTCATCCCAACTGATATTGGTGGAACAGCAACCTTCATCAGAAGTGAGGGTAGCACTCAAGCTATCCTTCCATTTCAAGAGGGAAAGGAAACGGGGCACCTTTCCAAAGAAGTCCCCTCTCCAATGAAGACTAGCTTATTTTGCAGTTGACAAAGACAGAAGAGGAAGAAATTTGATGAAATTTTGGCTCAGGATGATCAGGGCTTAACATTCTAGCATAAGCCAAAGGTCTTGGTCAAATTATTTCCTTTCTCTGGGCTTCCTCAGTTTCCCTATCCATAACATGAGAGAGTTGGATTAGACAATATTAGACGTCTTTTCTTATCCCTTCTGTTCATATTCTCGGATTGTCTCTGAACTCACCTCTGGAGTTTATTTGCCTTACCCTCATGGGACCAACCTATGAAAATTCAAAGAATAGCATTGTAGCCATACAACTGGAGTAAATTTGACCTGGCTGACCTAAGCATCCTGTAGCCCTCTCTTTACTCTCAAACACCTTCTTTTCATTATTAGATTGGGTCATCAACATGGACAGTACTTCCTGACATCAGGCCCCCTGGAACTTCGCCTATAAACCTCCTGCCCTCTTTCGAGTTTGTATTTAGTACTTTTTTTCATCCACGGGTCTTTAAAGGGGCTTTGATATTCATCCCTCTCCCCAATCTATATCTTCTAATCATTTTTTGGAGGGGGGAAGGCAGGGCAAATGGAGTTAAGTGACTTGCCCAAGGTCACACAGCTAGTAATTGTTAAGTGTCTGAGACCAGATTTGAACTCAGGTCCTCCTGATTCCAGGGCTGGTGCTCTATTCACTTGTGTCACCTAGCTGCCCCTCTAATGATTTTTAATAAAGCCATCTTTAAATATGCTTTCCCAACAGAGTCTTCCCAAGTCCTGAACGCAGCTAGAATTAATACCAAATAGTCCTAAAAGGACTTTTTTTTTCATTTTTAAAGAAGTCAAATGGATTACAGATGAGATTATCATCAATCTCTAGCTAGAAGGAACCTCAGAGGCCATTTGGTTCAACTTACTCATTTTACAAGTGGAGAAACTGAGTCCAGAGGAGTTAAGTAACTTGTCAAAGGTCACAATCTAGAGCAGTGGTTCTCATCCTTCCTAATGCCGTGACCCTTTAATACAGCTCCTCATGTTGTGGTGACCCCCAATCATGAAATTATTTTTGTTGCTACTTCATAACTGTAATTTTACTACTGTTATGAATCTATCTGATATGCAGGATGTATTTTCATTGTTACAAATTGAACATAACCCACAGGTTGAGAACTGCTGATCTAGAGCATCATAGATTTAGAGCTTGGAATGACCTCAAAGATCATCTAGTTCAACCCTCTCATTTTTTCAGATGAGGAAACTGAGACCCAGTGAAGGGAGGGGACTTCCCCGGGCTCCCACAGCTAGTAAATGACAGAGTCTAGTTTTGAACTTGGACCCCATGATACCAAGTCCAATGGTCCTGGTTCAGTACACTCTGTTGTTTTCCATGCTGTTTCTGGGTCTGACGGCTTAAAGATATTTGAAACCAATACTTGAAAGTTTCTTCATTTTCTCTAAAAACCTAAAGATTAGCGTGAAAATCTACGAAAACACAGTGAGGTTTTTTTTTTTACTGGATCAACAGTGACACTGATTTATAACTTAATAGAGATTCCCCCCAATGCTTAATGACAGAGGTTATACCCTAATAAATGCATTTCCTGTAGGCTTATGAGACTAAGTCTCTAATCTAGTAGGCTTTAGAATAATATGGGCAATTTCTCTGGGTTACTGGGGAAATTTCTAAGGAATTGACACCTTCTAAAATAGAAATATTCAACAAACATTTTTATTGGAGGATTTTTTCTTACAAATTAATTCCTACCTGAGAAATAGACATGCATAATTTCATGTCCTCGGCAAGTATCTATTAGAAATGTTCACCAAATGTAGCTTAAAGCGTGAGCTGCCTTTTGGGCTGTTTAACTTTAATTATCCTTAAAACCTTCAGGATCGTTAAGAGATTTAAGCTGTAGAATACTCTTCTAATGTAGTCCCTCACGTCAAGATTCCTGTCTCCCCTTTTTTTGCTGGTTGTTGTACCCTGGCCAGTACCCAGACTGCCTGTCACCATCTGAATGTGCTTTATCCTTCCCCTCCAGACCTCAGGCCCTATTACAGGTTGATCAGTGACAGAAAAAACCTTTACATGCACAGGCTTGTAGCATCTGTCATGAAAGCCCCAGATTAATGAATAGTTGGTTGCCTGGCATGTCCAAATGTCCCAAGACGTGGCTACTGTTTTGATCAGGTTTGAGTGGCCTGGAGAAGAACCTCTCTCTGACAGCTAGAGGGGACGAAATAATCACATTGAACGGAGAAGTCCAGATTCACACAACTGGTAATGACAGCTCTCTGCATATTGATTTGGTTTGTTAATAAGCTCAGAAGTTCAAAGCCTTCTTCAGACAAACTCCCTTCCCCCACAGAGTGGCTGTTGCTCATGCCTCCTAAATGGACAGGATTAGGAAAGAGAATTCTTCAAAGCTGCCTCCCACTCCCACCCCCATCCCCACCCCCACCCTATTTTACCCTCTTTCAAGAGGACCTTGGGTTGAACTTTCATTTAAATTCCCTTTACCACAAAGAAATGACACCCAAATCGTTCTGAGTGCCACTAAAAGATGATGTGAGCTGAATCATATCTTTTTCATAAGATATTTTTCCAAAGAAATTCTCTGGTAATGGAGTCTTGCTCTTTTTTTTTTCAGATTTCATTTCTCTCATACATAAACTCTGGGCTCACTCTCCTAACCCCATGAGCACTGTCAGGTTGAGTCCCCAAAGCTCAGCTATTACTCCACCTAAGGGTTCCAGGGATAACTAAAGGATTATGGGGTTTTCTCTAATGCTGTTGGCTGTAGCCCCCTCCCAATGTATTCTCCCTAATATCAATCAAACAGTTATCTCTTCACTAACTGGCTGATATCTTCTTAATGCTACAAAGAAGCAATTAACATCAATTAGTCTTTACAAAGGATTTCACTGAGAAAATACTGCAAGAACAGGAACTGTGGGGGGAATCCCCCTCTACCACCTCAGTCCCCCTTACAATTACACTTACATTTTATTGAGGCTACCTGCTTTTCCATCCCATTCATTTCCTAACATGCCCACCCCCTTTCTGGCCCAGAAATCCTTCTCTTAAAACAAAGGCATTTTTCCTAAATGCTCAGCAAAGCCATCCAATGCATGGATGGTAGCTGAAAGCATATACAACATTTCACACCCAGAATTAACTAAGGAGGAAGGTGCATTTTCCCATCTCTTCTGCAGGGGCCAAATTTGTTCTTCATAATCTCACGATCTTGTATTTTGTTTCACTGTTCTTTCCATTTACATTTTTGTAATCATTATGTATATTGTTTTGCTGGTTCTCCTAACTCTGCATTAATTCATGCCAGACTTTGCAGTTTCTCTGAATTTTTTCATAGACATCATTTCTCACAGAGCAAAATATTCCAATATTCCAATATTCCCACACACACATGCACATTCCCATCATATCCCAATCAATTGCACCTACTTTGTTCTGGTCTTCTGCAACTACACACTTCCCTCTGTTGAAAACGGATTTTGTTGGGGTGGCTAGGTGGCACAGTGAATACAGCACTAGCACTGGAATCAGAAGGACCTGAGTTCAAATCCACCTTCAGACACTTAACACTTACTAGCTGTGTGACCTTGGGCAAGTCACTCAACCCCAATTACCCTGCCTTTTCCCCCTCCAAAAAGCAAAAGAAAAAGTGGATTTTTAGAGTTTTAGGAGAACAGAACTGACTCTATTTTGTGCTAGATTTGTGTTTATATTTCTCTTTTTCTGTGTGATGCTGAATGTACTGAATGTCTCCTTCAGTATTTCCCTTCTCCCAATCACTTTATAGTCACAAAAGAAAACTCAAAGAATTTTAAATAATTCTAAGTACTCAACCACTTCTCTTTATTCTAACTAATAAAGCACTTAGCAGTTTAATAAATGTTAAATGACTGATTGATAATGAAGATACTGTTTTCTTTGGTCAGGTATAAATGCCCAAGGTGGGTGGTAGGTGGCTCAGTGGAGAGAGTGCTGGGCCTGGAGTCAAGGGGATGTGAGTTCAAATCAGACCTCATATACTTACTAGTTGGGTGACCCTGGGCAAGTCACATAAAACTGTTTGTCTCTGTTTCCTCATCTGTATAATGAGCTGGAGAAGGAAATGGCCAACTGCTCTAATATCTTTGCCAAGAATACACCACATAGCGTCGTGGAAGAGTCAGAAAGAACTGAAATGCCTCAGCAACAAATGGCTATGCTAAAGTCTTTGTGGCAGGTTATACAGCCTTACGCTTTTCCTAAAAACAAACCTTTTCCTGATAAGATATAAATATATAAAAAATTATTATATATAAGTATATATGTGTATATACATGATATAAATATATATGTACATATATATACACACATAGATTTTATAGTATATATATCATTTCATATATACTCAAACATATAGTTTTATATATTGATGTGTGTGTGTGTGTGTGCGCGCACGATCTGTGGAATTGTGAGATACACATATCTACTGCCTACTGATGGATTGTGTTACACCAATGGTTCTCAACCTGTGGGTCGTGACCCCTTTGGGGGTCAAATGACCCTTTCACAGGGGTCGCCTAAGATCATCAGAAAACATATTTCCAATGGTCTTAGGAACCAAGACACTGTCTCCAGGTGGGTCTGCACACATGCAGATACGTCCAAATATGAGTATTAAAGGGTTGCGGCATTAGGAAGGTTGAGAACCACTGTGTTACACTCTTGAGTAGATAAACTAAAACAATGTACCTGTCTATCCACAACCTGTCCTGGTTTGTGACTTTCTCCAGCTCCATTCAATAGCATGTGACTAATAGCGAAGGAGGTAGACAATGGAAATAATCCAAGACTGAAGTTTGACAAGGCATGTTCATCAAAAAGGACTAAGGATCAAGGCGTTTGAATGTAGAGCAGCGGTTCTCAACCTGTGGGTTATATTCAATTTGTAACAATGAAAATACATCCTGCATATCAGATCGATTTATAACAGTAGCAAAATTACAGTTATGAAGAAGCAACGAAAGTAATTTTATGGTTGGGGGTCACCACAACATGAGGAACTGTATTAAAGGGTCACGGCATTAGGAAGGTTGAGAACCACTGATGTAGAGGATAGTGTGGAGTTCTAAAAGGAAGCAAATACAGCCAATGTAAGAGTGAGTAATGGTCTGGGAAAGAACTGAAAAGTGAAAGGAAGGGAAGTATGTAGTTGCAAAGGACCACATACAGTGGCTAGCAAGGATCCTGAAAATTCTTATAACACCCTCACCCCTGGCCTCAAAATGCTGTTATTAATATTTCAATTTAAAGGTCTTTTCTGTCTTTTGATTTCCTTGGGATATATATGACTAGCAGTGGAATTTCTAGACGATCCTCTATTTTAGTAACTATTTTAGCATAATTACAAATTGTTTTCCAGAATGTTTGGACCAATTCATGACTGCACTAAAATTGACTATATCAGCACTCTTGTCTTTCCACATCTCTGCAATTGTAATTATTTACATCCTTTGCTATCTTTGCCAATTTGCTGGGTTTGAAGTAAAACCTTGGTGTTGTTTTAATTCATGTTCCTCTAATTATTAATGATTTGAAGTAATCTTTTATATATTTGCTTTTGTTTTTCTTATAAATGGTTTTTGCTTGTAATTCTTTTCAGAACGGCTTGTTCTTATTATTTGATTGTGTAGCCATTGGGGAAAAGCTCGCAGTCATATTTTTTGTTAATTCCTTCCATATTTTATATATTAGACCTTTACCAAAAATATTTGGTGCAAAAGTTTTTTTCCTCTCAGTCAACAACTTCACTTTTTTTCACTAGATATATTAAACTTATTCAGGTAAAAGCTTTTCAATTTCATATAATTTTATCTTTTTGTGACCTCCTCTCTACCTTTCTTGGTTAAGAATCCTTCCCCTAGCTATAATTGTGAAAGGTACTTCAATCCTTTTTTCTCCATTTTTCAGAACAACTTTAACATTTATATTTGTCAAGTATCCATGGGGAATCTATTGTAGTGTATGCTTGTAAGACACTAGATTAAACTATTTTTTAGCCAAATTGCTTTCCAATTTTCCCAGCAGATCTTACTGAATAGAATGCTTCCCCAAGTAGCAAGTGTTGTTGTTTATTGAACTGAGTTTGATTGTTTCTCATGATTTCATTTTCTCCTGTGCCCCAGCACCTTTAACCCTGCTCTTCATTCTCATTGTGATCATCAATCCTTTCACCTTTCAGTTTTTCTCAGACCATTATTCTTGCACTGACTATACTCGCTTTCTTCACTTATCCTGACACCTGAGTGTCTCCACACTATGCTCTACATTCAAACCCCTCGATCCTTAGTCCTTTTTGATGATCATGCCTTGTCAAACTTCAGTCTTGGATTATTTCCATTGTCTACCTCCTTCACTACTAGTCGCATGCTACTGAATGGAGCTGGAGAAAGTCATAAAACTATATTGATTAGGTCTACTACAAATTTATGCCACATAATCTCAACTGGGCCCTCACTGCTGCAAGGCAATTCTTTTACTTCTCCCTAAATGGATTGTTATCCCATTAACCATATCAGTTACTCCAAATCTTTTCACTTCTCCTCAAGGCTCCCACTGTTCCCCTTCCTCCCATCTTCTACACTGAGTATCTCATCTCATACTTTACCAAAAAAAATTTAGGTCAGTGACTAAGGGGTCCCTTTTCTTCCCTCTTCACCTTGCATCACTTACATCTTCCCTCCACTCTTTCCTTCACTTTGGTCTTAGATGAAATCGTAGACCTCCTTCTTGTCAAGGAAAATCCTTCCACATTCATCCTTAATTCCATCTCATCTTCATTCCTGCAACAGATCGTCCCTTCATCATCCCCTTTCTTTTTCTGATCTTTCCTTGCTGCCTACAAACACACTAATGACATCCTTAAAACACTCTCACTGGGTCTTTCCATCTCTGCTAGACATATTTCTGATTCTCTCTTCCCTTTCATAACTAAACTCCTTGAGAAGGCTATCTACAGCTGGCAACTGCAGTCCTACTCCCTTACTCTCTTCCAAACCCTCTACAATCTGGCTTCTGACTTTCATGACTCGGCTGAAACCATTCTTGGCAAAGTTACTAATAACTACATGGGTATGCCCCAAGTCTCTGTCTTGGAAATTTTTTTCTTTTACCTCTAATATATAGGATCTTACTTGGTGATCTCACCAGATCCCATGCATTCAACTACCATGCTTATACAGATGATTCCAGATCATCCAACTGCCTTTTGGACATCTCTAATTGGATGCCCCATAGGCATATCAAATTCAACATGTCCAAAATGTAATTTATCTCCCATCTCCCATACCCACTTTTCTTCCAAACTTTCCAATAACTGTCAAGAGCACCATCAGCCTCCTAGTCATTCAAGTTCAACTTCATCTTTATCTTTAACTTACTCACTCCACATACACAATCTGTTGCCAAATCTTGTGTTTCTACCTTCACAACATCTTTCACATATGCCCCCTTCCCTCTAGTTACATAGCCACAGCTGAGGTCCTTTCTTGAACTAAACCACCAAGTATTCAAATTCTATTGTAGAGAGTGCAACTATGATTGGCTGACCATGTTGTTCAAATGCAAAATGGACAATTGCCTAAAAGACTATTTTATGAAGAACTCACACAAGGCAAGCATTCACATAGGAGTCAGAAGAAGCAATACAAGGATATTCTGAAGATTTCTCTTAAAACCTTTGGAACTGATTGTGTGACACGGAAGATACTGGCACAGGACCATCTAGAATGATGTGCCCTCCTCATCACAGAAGGTGCTATGCTCTATGAGTAAAGGAGTAAAAGAAATGCAAGATGTGGGGGTGGAGTCAAGATGGTGGCATAGATGCAGGAGAACTCTGTGAGCTCCCCCCATAACCATCTCAAATACCTATAAAATATGACTCTGAACAAATTTTAGAGATCCAGAACCCACAAAGTGACAGAGAAACAAATCTCCCACTGAAGGCAGCCTGGCAGGCAGACAGGAAGGGTTCATTGCAGCGTGCTGGGAGCCGAGACCAGTCCTGCATGAACTCGCAGTTTTAGCTCCAGGCATCCAGGACAAGCCATGGCTGGAGCATTCAGGAGAGTGGATCACCAGCCACTGTGGTGGTTTCCAGAATTATCAACAAATAAGAAACAAGGACAAAGTGAAATGTTAGTGGAACTCGGCTAAATTTGGGGGAGACAGAGGAACAGGAGCGGGTCCGGCCATCAGCCCCCAGAGCCAGAAGTGGCAGAAGTGGTGGCCCTGCAGCCACCTCCATGTGGCTGTTTCAGAGCTCCCAGCCTGCAGATTGCAGGGGGGCCAAGTGACCATTCAGAGGCTAAGTGCTCTTGCCTTAACCTGCCTGGATCAGGATCGCAATCTTGGGTGGTGGTCCTGAGGTGTGTGACCAGTGAGCCAAAGCTGATGGGGGCTGCAGAGACAGCGGCCTTCTAATATCTCCAGCAGCTACAAAAACCTCAGCGATCTGGGGTAAAGCTCTTGCATCTGAAAGCAGAGTTCTACTGAGCCCAAAAGTCAAGTAATTGACTGGCAACATGAGCAGGCAAAGGAAGCAAAGCTTCAAGAACAACACTCCAACTTTAGATTACTTTTTTGGGGACAAAAAGGATCAAAGCATGGAGTGGGAGGAAAACATCAAAGTCAGAACTCCTGCGCCAAAAGCTTCCAAGAAAAATATGAGCTAGTTACAGGCCATGGAGGAGCTCAAGAAGGATTTTGAAAATCAAGTAACAGAAGTGGAAGAAAAATTGGGAAGAGAAATGAGAATGATGCAAAAAAATCATGAAAAGAGTCAACAACCTGATTGAAGAAAATAGCACCTTAAAAACAGATTAAATCAAATGGGAAAAGAGGCCCAAAAAGCCAATGAGGAGAAGAATATCTTAAAAAGTCAAATTTGCCAGATGGAAAAATTATCTCAAAAGCTCACTGAAGAGAATAATTCCTTCAGAACTAGAGTGGAGCAAATGGAAGCAAATGACTTTATGAGAAATGAAGATACTATTAAACAGATTCAAACAAATGAAAAAAATAGAAGGCAATGTGAAATATCTCATTGAAAAAAACCACTGACCTGGAAAATAGATCCAGGAGAGAGCATTTAAAAATTATTGGACTACCTGAAAGCCATGATCAAAAAAGAACCTTGAAATCATCCTTCAAGAAATTCTCAAGGAAAATTGCCCTGATATTTTAGAACCAGAGGGCAAAATAGAAATTGAAAGAATCCACCAATCACCTC
>CM053582.1:14972672-14990857 GCA_028627135.1 Pseudochirops cupreus
ACTAATTGGATTTTCTTTATTTTTTATGAGATTCGCTAAAAATTCATCAATTTTGTTAATCTGTTTAAAGAACCAGTTTATAATTTTATTAACCATTTCTATAATTTTTTTGCTTTTTATTTTATCTACTTCTCTAATTCACATAAGATCATCTTTTGTGCTTAATTTGGATTTATTCATTTGTGGCTTTTCTAGTGCAGAACTTCTTAACACTTTTTATATCATAGGCCCCTAGGGAAGTTTGACAAAGTCTGTGGACCCCTTCTTAAGAAAAAAAATGCTTTTAAATCCATACAATACACAGGATTACAAAGGAAACTAATTTTATTGAAAGACTATTATAAAAATATTTTAAAATAAATAATGTAATTTTTCCTCTGAGGACTTATTTGGCTGCATTCCCAAAATTTTGGTATGTTGCCTCATCATTAGAATTCTCATTCATGAAGTTGTCCATTGTTTCTATTATTTGTTCTTTAACCCATGCATATTCAATATACCATTATTCAGTCTCCATTTAGGCATGTATCTTTTGCTTATGTTCCCTTTATGAAGTATTTTTTTAATGTATTATGGTTTGTGGTTCATATATTGAATATTTCTGCCATTATATATTCATTTATAATTTCTCTGTGCCTGAGAAATATGTGTATTTTTTTTAGTGTACCCATTCATAAGAAATCCTAAATCCTTCAGATTAAACATCAGTTCAGTTCAACATTTTCCTTTTTATTTTTGTCAGATTTGCCCAATTCTGAGAGAAAGACATTAAAGGCTCCTACCATTGTTAAGTTACTATTTGTGTCTTTTTGTAGCTCGGTAAAGTTTTGTTTTATGAATTTAGATGCTTTATGTTCTAGTAAACAATACATTTTCTTTTTATACTGTTTCATTGTCTAAGGTACCTTTTAGGTAAATTATATGAACTGTTTTCCTATGCAGAACCACTCAACTTGGTCACAGTGAATAATTTATTTGCATATATTGCTATAGTCTTTTTGCTAGGATTTTATTTAAATTTTTTGCATTAGTATAGTAATAATTGTTTATTATCCATTTCTCTTCACTTTGGCATTCCTTGATTTAAGTATTAGGACCTTATTTGTCTCAGAAAAGGAATTTGGTATGGGATTTTCTTTCTCAATTGCTGTAAATAATTTCTACAGTATAAGAATTAGTTGCTCTTTATGATTTTGATGATATTTACTATCTCTATTTGCCCTATTTATCTCTCTTGACCTTGTAAATTTTTACTTTTCCTTTGCCTATGTCTTAGGCCACGTAGATGCTGCCCCCAAATATAAGCTCAGGATTTGGGGAGATTGAGTAAATGAGTAGGATGAAAATTTTTAAAACATCTTTTGCTAAATACATCCCACAATAAAATACAAACACTTAGGCAGTATATACATTGACAGGTGCAGCTTCCCAGGGATGTACCCAGAACACAACATCAACAATCCACTCGGGAATAAAAAAGTCCATTAGGTCTAAAGAGTTCTACCTCCTTCTTGGTGCTGATTTACACAGGATTTATTCAAAAGTGGGACATAAACATTTAGCTCAACTTTCTCCTAGGTGTCCATGTCCCAGCCTGAGATAATATTTCCTTTCTCTGGCAATTTTTTTGCCCACTTCTGTATTTTTTTAGTTACAAATATGCCATTCTGTTTTTAGAGACTCTTTTGCAGAGTCTCTTTAGTGTATTCTAAATTACCTACTTTCCTATTTGCCCTATTTAATTTTTATTTGAGAGATCTGACATACAAATATCCAAATAGATCTGTGATCTCATCCATTCAAGAGTTCTCGTCAACTCATCCATGCTTGCCCATCCTGTATGATTGTCATCCATGACCTTTCAAAAGTTCTAGACATAAGTAGGCTGGAAGCTTCCTCAATTTCTCCTAACTTCGTGAAGGTATCAGTAAGCACTCTAACTATCTACCAGTCATCCCTCACTCTTGCTGCATGACTGGTTCATCTCTTTCTGTCATACAATTCTTTAATGATATTCTTTAGTCCTCATCTTCTTTAGAGTCCCTCCTTAGTTATGTGGGTCAGCCCACTCACACACACCATGAAAACTGCCACTGTCCTCTCTGTGATGCTCATCTTTGATTCTTTTTTTTTTTGAGGGGGAAGGCAGGGAAATGGGGGTTAAGTGACTTGCCCAAGTTCATATGGCTAGGTGTGTGTGTGTGTGTGTGTGTGTGTGTGTGTGTGTGTGTGTGTGTGTGTTAAGTGTCTGAGGTCAGGTTTGAATTCAAGTCCTCCTGACTCCAGGGCTGATGCTCTATTCACTGTACCACCTAGCCACCCCTCATCTTTAATTCTTAAAAGTATTCCATGTCTCCCTGTCATACAGCAACACCTGTAAAATGTTAGTATTGAAAAGATAGGCTGTAGGTGTTGTGAGGAGGGGGGGTGGGGGTGGGGGTGGGATCAGTAAAGGTGCTTTGACAATTCCCTGAAAGCTTGAAAACTTCCTAGATCAGGAAAACTCGAGTTCAAAACTGGTCTTAGATATTTACTAGCTGTATGATGTCACTTAACCTCTCTTTGCCTCTTTTTTCTCATCTGTAAAATTTCGAATATTCCAATCTGTGATTGTAAAAATTGTAAGATTTGATTTGCTTGACATTTGTCCTAAAGCTAAATTATAATGAGGTTTCATTTAAAGTGAAAGATATTGTCCTATTAGGATAATTGTGGTAAATCAGAACTTAATGCAAAATATATTTGAAGTTTCTTGACTTTCAAACTCTCCATTCACACTGTCAGTGCAAACAGACTCACAATTTTAATGTTCCATTCATTTTCCTTCTATCTTTACTTACTTCAACCTTCTTTCTTCTAGGTTTTTTTTTCTTTCCAGGGGACTTGGAGTAAAACCTACCAACTCTGAAAGTGACTTTTCTTTTTACACTCTGATTCCTCACTTCCCTTTACCTTTGCTACTTTTCTTAAGTCCATCTTCTCTTGTTTACCAGTCATATTCTCCTCTAACACTCCCCTGAATCTCTCCTGTACAGATTTTCTTATATAATACCAATTACCTGCTATATTTTCGCTTCTTGAGTTGTATAGTCAATTTCAACTTATGTAACTTAGCTACTAGTTCACCTAAACAATTAAATTCTGTTCAATCATTTCAAACTAGCTTCAGTTCTGCTTATTCTCTAGTAGATGAAATCACCTTTTACAAGAACAGTGCATCTAACACCCTCCAGAGAAGGGAGAGAAGTGTGTGCTGTTTGCACTTAATCTTAATCCTAGCTGCAAACCTCCAAAAAAATCCACAAAGATGTTTTAGCAGTTTCCATAATTTGGAAATTTACAATAAAGGTATTACATTATCAGTTATAACTTTAGTTTCTAATTAGTTTTAATACCATAACTTTCTACAAACCAGTAAAAGTTTTTTTTGTATTTCCTGTCTGTCTTTAGCTCTGCAATCTTTAATCCGGCCAGAGTTGTGAAGGCAGAGAGAAAGAATGAATCTCCTAGTTTTTACTTCTTTATCTCTCACTGAAAGTCTAATTTTTTAAAAGTCAGTGAGAAGTCCCTGCTTAACATTTTAGGTAGGAGAGTTGTTTTGAGACTTCAGTGGTCTTCCCCATCCTTCTAAGCTCCCTTTCTGTGCTGTCTCACAGTGGTTTTGATGGGTGATGAGCTATTCCCCTTCAAAGTTCTGTAAGCTAAACAAAACCTTATACTCACTAGAGAACTTCTGAAATGGAAGCCTCATCAAGTTCCCCCTCACTGCCTGCCTCACTGACCTAGGATCATCCTAAGTGAATGGATGTAGAACTAATGCCCATGCTCACCAGGATATCCAGGCAGCCACTGACCAGTCTCCAATCAGGTATCTTGGGAGAGTGGAGGAGAAACATAGAAAGAGGAAGAGGAAAGGAAAAAAGCTCTACCAAACGATCACTAACCTAATTTTAACCATTTTGGTTGCTTTTAGTGACTTCCTACCAATCTTGATCTCAAGCAGCGATCAAGTCATAGGGATTACTTGTTTGCCAATTAGGTGGCCAAGGTGAATTCTAACCCCAACAAGTCTTTCTCTGGGCTAAGGCCAAATACAGCCCCTTAATTTTCTGGATACTTAGAGTCAGGGCCTGGATTGTGTCCAACCTGAACCCAAGAGGACTCAGCAGGTTCTTGTTGTATTCAGTGTGATCTCATGTTGGTCGGGTCCCACCCATGCTCAACCCTAAAATCACAGAGACTTACTCAGTTTCCATGGTCTCAGAAAATCTTTAGAACTTCTGGCAACCACACAGGAATTCCACTTCTGACACCATATTGTAGTTTGCGAGAACAAACCCCCAAATCTGGAAGAGTTTTAGAAAAAATTATGTTAGGTCTTTTAGTAGAGAAAGCAAGAAAGAAGAGGTGGCTCCCTCCCCCCAGGTTCTGGAAGGTTTACATTATATAGGATTTTGACAAAGGTATCAGTACATAAGTCAAACACAAGTCACATAAGGGGAACTCAAACACCAGCTTGGGTAGACTTGAAACAAGTCACAAGTGTAGAAATTCAAAACAAGAATTCTTTGGGTAGTTCTAGGAACCAGGAATTCCTTTTAGCCATCTCTGGAATTCCCAGAGAGTTACTGAGGTCAGGTAACATTCTGGGTACAAGCAACCTCTAATCATATAACAGTGGATTTAAACAGTCTAAAATATTTCTGAATAATATAATAAAACATCCTTTTTGCACATTTCATGTTGAAGAAGATACAAAGAAGTATAAGAGGCATCATGAAACATAGGTTAAAGCCCTGGCTCTATCATTGACTAGCTGTGTGACCTTGGTCAACAAAAAAACCCATCAGAGCCATTTTTCCCTGGAAATATTGCTTAATTTTGCAATTTTAAAAATCAGAGATTTTATCCTCTCCGAGCTTCAGATTTCCCCCTTAAAATGAAGAGGTTGGACTAAGTGATCTTAAGGTTTCACTCCAGCTCTGACATTTTATTATTCTATGATGCTTGCCCTGTAAGACCCTAGAATCTAAGATATAGACATTTGAAACTAGAGCTAATGGTTTCAGTAATAGCATTAAGTGCCAGGTGAATGGTACAATTAGCTTTCTAAGAGTGCAGAGGAGGAGGAGATGACTGTGGGTCCCAATGGCAGAGAAAAGTTTGGAAGAAGTGGCATCTACAAAGTAGGAGGAAGTAGGACTCTATAAAGTAGGAGAAAGTAGGACTCTATAAAGTAGGAGAAAGTAGGACTCTATAAAGTAGGAGGAAGTAGGATCTATAACATAGGAGGAAGTAGGATCTATAGAGTAGGACTCTATAAAGTAGGAGGAAGTAGGATCTATAGAGTAGGACTCTATAAAGTAGGAGGAAGTAGGACTCTATAAAGTAGGAGGAAATAGGACTATCTAAAGTAGGAGGAAGAAAGAATCTATAAAGTAGGGAGAAATGTCATCTACAAAATAGGAGGAAGTAGGATCTATAAAGTAAGAGGAAGTAGGACCTATAAAGTAGGAGGAAATAGGAATCTATAAAGGTAGAAAATAGGGAAGCAATGAGAATTGAACATTGGTCTGAGTAAGGTATGGAAGCATCTATTCAGTTCAGAGGAAGTTCAGGAAGTTTTCTAGGGACATTGAATGCCCAACTTTATCATATCATAGGATGTGCATAGAGAAGGAATGGAAGAGAAGTGAAAAGTTATGTTGGAGTCAAAACGGAGCAGGGTTAGGATGGCAGGCTAAAGAATCTGGGCTTGATCTTTCAGATCATGGGGGACTATCAAAGGTCTTTGAGTGACAAGATAAAAGCAATGCTCTTTTTTTTTTTGCTCTTAGGAGGGCAGGGTAATTGGGGTTAAATGACTTGCCCAAGGTCACACAGCTAGTAAGTGTTAAGTGTCTGAGGTCAAATTTGAACTCAGGTCCTCCTGACTCCAGGGCTGGTGTTCTATTCACTGTGCCACCTAGCCACCCCTTCCTTTGCTTTTGTTATTCCCTTGTTGCCTCCTCTTCTCCTCATCCATCTCAGTCCTTTCCCTTTGGCCTCATTCTTTGCCAATTTCTCATCTGCCTGCCTGTTCCTTTCACCTATCCCAATGAGCATTTCAGACTTTAGCTGTGCTCTAGATTTCTGATTATTAATTGAAATAAAAAGGACTTAGGGAACATCAATCAATTCATAAGTATTTTTTGAGAACCTACCACCTTCTGGGCATCCTGCTCAACTTAGAAGATAGTCCAGAATGAAATAGTCCTTGCCTTCATGAAGCTGACATTGGTTCATTTAACATGCATTTCTTAAGCACCTACTGCATACTAGGCACTGGAAATATAAAGGTAAAATTCCTGTCCTTAAGCCACTTCTATTCTATAGAAGTACCTTCTCTTTGGCACCCTTCAGAGGATGAGATCAAATTGCAAAAAACCCAAAGCTACAGACACCTTTGTTTGTTGGATTCCTTAATACTAGAGTTCTTCCCAAAGAAAGGTGATGACCACTTGCCTAGCATACAGTAAGAGCTTAATAAATGCTTACTGTGGGAGCAGCAAGGTGGTGCAGTGAATAGAGCACCAGCCCTAGAGTCAGGAGGACCTGAGTTCAAATCCAGCCTCGGACATGTAACACAAAAAACTAGCTGTGTGACCTTGGGCAAGTCACTTAAAACCCAATTGCCCTACCTTCGCCCTCCAAAAAAAATGGCTTGCTGACTGATTGGGGGGTAAGCCAGATTTGAGCCTTGTGTCAGGAATGGCAAGGGCATACCTTGTTCTCTGTAAGTCAAAGTCCTTAATGGATGGGGGTAGGGGGGGAAATGGTTTTGTTGAATTGAAATCTCAGTGACTCAAAGAAGACCCGTGAAAATCATTCAGGTCCAAGCAAAATGACAAAACAAGACCAATGGGAAAAAAGTCCAGAGAAACTTTTCCCTAGAAGAAAGACTTTGCTAAAAGTTGAAGTTTTCCAAATTGGTAGCTTTTGAGTGTCCCATCATTAGAGTGCTTCCAAAAGATATTAGATGACTTCTTGCCTAGGACACCGCAAGTGCTTAATAAATGCTTCTGGATTGCTGGGGAGTGTTGTAAAGCAGATCTGAGGCTTGCATCACGTTTGGGCTAGCTGTCCCTGCTGTGAAGGCTTTGCCAGCTCTGTGATTCAGAATCATTGCTGAGCCCAGGGCACGTTGTAGAATCAATGAGCATTTATGAAGCATTTAAAATACAATTTGTGGTCCAGGTTCTCTCCTATTCCCAAGGACCCTGGATTTAATTAGACTAGGTCCCATCCTGGGGGCTAGACTTCCAGTGGGTCAAGCTCTCTTCCTTTGTTTTCTTAACCCTGCCTGGATCCTTTGGGATTTGGTCTGTGAAGTTTGGATTCAGTCAGAGGGCCACCCTTGAGGACCTAGACGGCCACATGTGGCTGCAACACCGCAAGTTCCCCACCCCTGGTCTATACAAGGTACCCACTGGCCAGGGACTCTGGCTTTGGACTCATATGAAGTCACATTCTTCCTGGGGGGTGCCTGATCCCAAAAGCATGATTTCTACTGTGTAGAAATGCAACAACATAAAAGAAAGTCTCTGTTTCAAGGAACAAGTTAAGGCTGGACTTTCAATTTGGGTCTCATGAATACTCCATTCTCTACCATCATATATTAACAGCTAACATTTATATGTTTATATATAAAAAAATTAAAGTTTGCAAAATACTTCATAAATATTAAACTCTCCCAAAACCCTGGAAGGTGGGTGCTATTATTATCCCCCTTTTTACAAATGAGGAAACTGAGGCAAATCAGGGGAGGTGATTTGCCCAGGATCACACAGTTAGACAGTACCCGAGGCCGGATTTGAACTCAGATCTTCCCGACTCCAGGATCATCATTATGCCACCTCCCTGAGAGTAGAAATTATTTCATTTGATATATCCCTCAGTTCCTAGCACAGTGCCCACCTGTACAGTAAGCAGGAAGTACTTAATATATGCTCAATGATTCATTCATTCACTGCTAAAGCCATTGTTCAGCTCCTCTAGTTTAACTATTAGAAAGTCTTGGGAAGTTTGACCGGGCTCTGAAATATATACTGCTTCCTGAACCCTTAAACAAAAAGGCCCAACGCAAACTTTTCATACATATCTCTATCGTTTACACATGTGATCTTGGCTGCTGAAAGTTAAACCATGTCACACCTCCATCTGCTCCTCACTGGCTTGGCAGCTCTACTTTCCACAGGCAGAGTGACATTCCAAATGGGAGCCTGGGCCCCAGCCCATAGCATTGCTTCTGTTACGAGCCATCTCGAGAGACACAGTTCACGTTCACAGGGAACAATTCTAGCTCAAATCTGCTGCTCTCAAGGCAAGGGCTACCGTGAGGATGTAAAGCATACTGTGCCGTGGCTACTCAGGGCCCTTTATTGTTGATCTGGGTCCTGCCACAGCACACATGACCTCTGACCGTTCTGTTGGAATAGCAGATGCAGCAGAGTGACTCCTAGATATGGAGTTTTAACAAAAGGAGCAAGTATTCTACAAGCATACGGAAATCTATGATGAGCAGAGGATCTGGATTCATGTCCTGCCTCTTACTACCTGTACCTGTATCTCCTTAAGCCTCAGTTTCCTCATTTGTACAATAAAGGGGTAGGACTGGGTGGCCTCTGAGGCCCCTTACACTCTAGGTATGTGATCCTATGTGTGACCTTGTATAAGTCTTTTCTCCTCCCTGGGCCTCAATTTCCTCCTCTGTAAAATTAGGGTGGTTGGACTAGCTGGTCTCTGAGGTCCCTTTCAGCTTTAGGACTATGATCCTATATGTGATCCTACGTGTGTTCCTTGTGTGTGTGATTCTATGTGTGAGCCTTCCTGGGCCTCAGTTTCCTACTCTGTAAAATGATGGGTGGGGGGTTAGACTAGTTGACCTCTGAGGTATAACTCTATAGCTCAAGAATTAGGTTATGATTTTATGATCCAAGCACCTCTGTCTTACAGGTATGTATTTACATATCTCTTACTTATCTTACATATCTCTAGGATATAGCTACATGTTGTCTCCCCTATTAGAAAGTAATCTGTTTAAAAGTAGGGACTGCCTCATTCTTTGTTATCAGAACAGTACCTGGCCCATTATAGGTGCTTAATAAATGCTCACTGGGGCACCTAGGTGGCATAGTGAGTACAGCACCAGACTTGGAGTCAGGAAGACCTGAGTTCAAATCCAGCCTCAGATACTTGATGCTTACTAGCCGTGTGACCTTGGGCAAGTCACTTAACCCCAATTGCCCTGCCTTCCCCTCCTCCAAAAAATAAATAAATAAATAAATGCTCACTGATTGAGTGACATGGAATATGTTCCATCTTGCTCCCCCTATATTAGGAAGAGGTGGCTCTTTTTTTTTTAAAGGATCAAAAATGGAAAACAGTTTATAAAAATTGGGAAAACTCCTACTAATTTACATAAAAACAGGCAAGTTCACAGATTTCCAGTTGTCCTGAATATCCCTAGCCCATCACAAGCCCATGTCATTTTCTTGTCTTGGCACCAAGGCCCGATATCCCATCATTTTCGTGCTGTCAATATCACACTGGCCCTTGTCATCCATCCATATAAACATGGCACCTGGTACAGGGACTCCATTGCTATGAAAGATTCTTCTTTCCATTCCTTCCTTCTGCTTGGTTTTATACATTGTCTCCTTAAGGAGCACTTTGAATTTTCCCATAAAATAGGAGATGAGGTGACTTGTTTGCCCAATCTCTAGGACCAGCTAGCTCAGTGTGGAAAACATAGAGAGGTAGTCAGAAATCCCCTGGAATAGCTTACCCAGCTAGGTAGCAAGAATTGGAAGGGAAGAAAATGTCTGAGAGCCTTCACCAATTATCCAGTCCAGCATTGCTTATTTCACAGAGAAGGAAACTGAGGCCCAGGCACAGGAGCAAGGATAGCTTGTCCAAGATCACATAACTAGTTTCTACCTGAGCAGACAGTAGGATACAAGTCTTCTGATTCTAAGTCCTGGCCTACTTCCATAATACCACTTGGTTGCTCTGTCCCTTAGTGACAGAGGTGGGGAACCTGCAGCCTTGAGGTTACATGTGACCTTCTAGATCCTTAAGTGCAGGCTTTTGACTAAATCAAATTTGGATTCCTCACCCCTGCTTCAGGCCAATAATTCTCAGTTCCCACTATTGCAAGGTCTTGTAACATTTCCTAGCATTTCAAAGGGAGGACTCAGAAGTCTTCAAACAAATTTTATTTTTGTTTGAAAAATAAGCCATACAGTGCTTTGAGGGAGGCAGGGACAACATATAATCATAACTCTGTACAAAAGGATAGTACTTCAGAGTGGCAAGGCCAAAGAGAGATGGCCTCTGGCTGAGCTACCCCTTACGCCTCCCCCGTATGGGAAGCTGACTCATCTGACTCCAAAGCTACGTCCTACTAAGCTGACCACTTGCTGGAGGCCTCCTACCAGGATACTCGGTGTATTCATACCTGGGTTCCCTTTGGCCAGCATTCTTTGGTCAGAATCTGCAAGATAGCAGCCAGTGTGTCCCTGCCTCTGATAGCTCTCTGCTGCCCCCTATTAATAGATGGGATGTCAGCTCCTTGAGAACAGAAACTGCTTCATCTGCTGAGCTTTCATGACTGGTACATGATAAATGTTTACTGATTGATTGGTAGTGCTGGTCAACCTCACCAGTGCCAGTCTGTTCTTTCCCACACTACCATCTAGTCACTTGGATTTAATAAATAAAGAAGCAAATAAGTATCTTCCTCCATCTGGCCCTCCATTTCTTCATCTGAAAAATGAAGAGTTAGAACATTTTAAAAATTCTTTTAAAGTTTAAATAAATTTCAATAAATAAATAAATAAAATTTTAAATGCTTAAAAATTTTTTTACATGTAACTGGAAAAAATAAATAATAATTTTTAAAAGAAAAAATGAGTTAAAATTAGATGGTCTCTAATTGGAGATAAATTAAAAACTAACTAAATAAATAATTTTAAAAAGAAAAATTAGTTCAACCTAGACGGTGTCTAATATTTCTTCTAGCTCTAAAATCCTTTTGATATGCTGGGAAGGGGGCACAGAAAGGAATCTACAGGGAGACAGATTCTAGCACAGTATAAAGAAGAACTTCCTGATAGTTCAGGCAATTCAAAAATGGAACGGCTTACTTTGCAAGGTAGTGAGTTACCCATCACTGTTAGTGATCAAGGAAGTGAGGTGGCACAGTGCATAGAGACTGGGCTATCAGAAAGACCTGAGTTCAAATCTGGCCTTAGACACTTACTAGCTGCATGACCCTGGGCAAGTCACTTCATCCTATTTGCCTCCTTTTCCTCTTTTATAAATGAGCTAGAAAAGGAAATGGCGAACCTCTCTAGTATCTTTGCCAAGAAAACCCCAAATGGTCTCACGAAGAGTCAGACATGACTTAATGACAATAGCACCTAACTTGCAGGGCCATGATAAGAACCAAATGAGATAATAATTATGAAGCACTTAGTACAGTGCCTGGGCACATAGAGGTGCTACATAAATGCTATTATTATTATTAATCAACATGGATCATAGATTTAAAGCTAGAAGGAACCTTAAAGATCATCTAATACACATCAACCCAAGTTCCCCCTCCCTCTCATTTTACATACACTGAAATTGGAACCCTGAGATGACAAATGACTTGACCAAGGTCACATAGGTAACAAGTAGCAGAGCTGGGATTCAAACCCAGGACCTCTGACTCCAAATCCCATGCTCTTTCCCCTGTCCCAGGATGCTCTAGGAGGAATCTCTGCTTCATTAAGGACCTGGCCAGATGATGCATGAGCACTAAGGTTCTATGAGGTATATCTTGCTTAGGACATAGTCCACTCAAGAAATAACGGAAACCATCCAACTTTCTCACTCATGGAGATGCCTGGATTTTATCCCCAGTGTAGCTGGATATGACCACCAAATGAGTGCCCAATATTTTCCAAGGGGCCTGCTCCACAGCACGCATTGCTGCTGCTTCTTCACCAGCCATTTCTAATGTTCTGGCTCGTCCAACATGAAGACTACCAGCACAGGCTCCACTCACTCACAAAAGATCTGCCATCTCTCCTGACAGAGAGGTAATAGACCCAGGGGGGAGAAAAAGACGTGTATTTCCAGACAAACACAATATGGACATTTATTTTGCTTGACTACACATATTTATTATAATACTTTTTTAGGCAATTGCGGTTAGGTGACTTTTCTGAGGTGGGATTTGAACTCAGGTCCTCCTGGTGCTTTATCTACTAGGGCTCCACCTAACTTTCCCCTCACCTTTTTAAGGCTACAGTTTCTTCTTATATACACTTTTATTTTTTATTTATTATGTTTTGTAGAGAGGCAATCTGGGGTTAAGTGACTTTCCCAGGGTCACGCAACTAATCAGTATCTGAGGTCGCATTTGAACTCAGGTCCTCCTAACTCCAGGGCTGGTGCTCTATCCACTGCACTATCCATTTGTTACAAAGGCTTTCACTTGTTTCTCTAACTTTCTTGACCAGGAGAAGGGGTGGGGAGGAAGGAAAGGATAAGGATAGGGTTTTGAAAAAAATGAAAAAGGAGCCATTGAAGTACATTTCTAAAAATTATACCAAAGAGACTTGAAGAAAAAAAAATCACAGACAAGTAAGACACCTTTGAAAGTTATGTATAGGGCTGCTAGGTGGCGCAGTGATTAGGGCACTGGTCCTGGAGTCAGGAGGACCTGAGTTCAAATCCAGCCTCAGACACTTAACACTTACTAGCTGTGTGACCTTGGGCAAGTCACTTAACCCCAATTGCCCCCCCCCCAAAAAAAAAGAAGCAAAAGAGAGTTACATATAGAATTTATTATATATTTTATATAATAAGCTGTATATAATAGAAATCTATTTCCCGTTCCCTCTTCTACTAAATATATATATATGTGAGTGTGAGTGTGTGTGTGTGTGTGTATATATATATGTATATATATATATATACACACACACACACACACACACATATATACACATATATATATATGTATATGGCAATGTGCATTTTAGATGGCATTAGTTAAATTCAGAACAAAAATAAAATGTAAGGATCTAAGTTCCTTGAGGGCAAAGACTGCCTCAGTTTTACCTTTGTACTCCCATTGTCCAGTACAGGATTTGGCAAATAGTAGGTGCTTAATAAATGCTTAATTGATTCATTAATTCAGTTGATTTAATAATTGCCTATATTAACAATAATAGCAGGTTTTAAGGCTTACAAAGAACGTTTCTGACAACCTGGTGAAGTAGGTAGTGGACTAAATGACTAGCTCTAGAGCTATATGAGCTATGTGAGACCTTGGGCAAGTCCTTTCCTCTCCCTGGGCCTCAATTTCCTCCTCTGTAAAATGAGAGGGGGGACTGGATGACCTCTGAAGGCACTTTCAGGTCTTGATCTATGGTCCTACAAACCTACAAATACAAGTAGTTGCAAGTGTTCAGAGAGGTTACATGATTTGTCCAAGGTCACACATCTCATATATGGCAGGACTGAGGCTTGAAACCCATTCTCCTGACTCCAAATTCAGTGCTCATTATACCACAACATTCTGACTTGGTCGTCTTCTGGCCGCTGAATCCCAATGAACACCCGCCGCCCCCCGCTTCCTATTCCCACCTCCAGGCCTGACTGCAGGTTTCTAGCACCAGATAGCAAATGTACAACAGGAAAGAGGGGGATTAGGAAACACGGGTGGTGTGGCACCCAGTAAACATTACGATGCTGAATGTGGTGCCTCCTAATTATTACAACAAACACTTGTAAAAACACTTTAACTTAATCTAAAGATTTTCTGAGTTGGAAAGGGAGCAGCATGAAGTTAGCACCTGGGCCTTATTAATATGCATGACAACCTGCTTTCGAGACAAACAACAGCATCCCTGTAAACTATTTAATATAAAAGCCATCACACAAAGACATAAGCCATCCAATTCATGCTGGTTTTCATTTAAATTTAGCCCATAATTCGGCTATTTAAACAGAGCATCTAAAAAAAATTAAACATTTTGGTTTACACTCATTTCACTTCGTTCTTATGGAATTATAAGCAACATTTAAGTTTAGATTTGGCCACTTGACCTAGATTTAAAGGTGGGAGGGGTGGGGTGTGCCCACCCCTCTAAAATCTGCCCATCTGGCAATAAAGCGGGCAGCCCTCAAATGGTTAAAGTATCAGCCCAATCCCTTGGCCTCCAAATCACTACAAATGACCACCTAGAGATAGTTAGGTGGCATAGTGGATGGTGGGCTACATGTGGAGCCAGGAAGACCTGAGTTCAAATCCTGCCTCAGACACTCCCTTGTTGTATAAACCAGGGCAAATTACTTAACCCCTCTTGGCCTCAGTTTCATCATCTGTAAAATGGAGATATAAGAGCATCCACCTTGCAATGTTGTTGTGAGGATCAAACAAAAAAAATTGTCAAGTGATTGGCAAACCTTGAATCACTAGAGAAATGTAAATATTATTGTTAATATGAACGAGAATGGGTATGAAAAAGTTTGGCTCTGCCTCACGAATTTGACACCTGCCCTTTGTCCATGTTGTACCAGGATATCTCTGGTCAGTTATCCCATTGGTTAGAAGAATCTCAAAGGATCTCCATCAAGATATACAGGATGGTCCAAAAGCCTAATAGCTTAAAACTGCATTAAGAATTTTAGGGCCCCCTGTATTACTCAGACCATTGGTCCAAAAAAGTACAAAAAAAGTCTTTGATCAGATGAACAAATTTTGAAGCAAAGAGTTGGCAAAAGTCCTCCAAGTATATGAGTGCTAGGACCCCAAAAGAAATAGGACATTTGAGGGGCGGCTAGGTGGCGTAGTGAATAGAGCACCGGCCCTGGAGTCAGGAGGACCTGAGTTCAAATCCGACCTCAGACACCTAACACTTACTAGCCATGTGACCTTGGGCAAGTCACTTAACCCCAATTGCCCTGCCCTCCCCCCTCCAAAAAAAAGCAAAAAAAAGAAATAGGACATTTGAGTTTGATCATCCTGAAGCCCCCAACTGGGTTACAGGATTGTGTCAATGAGGCCAGTGTTAGAAGACTGAATACTCTTATGGGCCAGTTAGTTCTGCTCTTTTATACAGCCATAGAGAACATCCTTGAGCCTAGATAGATATTATGAAAATTCTGACCTTGAATCATAACAGGGACAGAGTGCATGGATGGATATAAGTCTGTCCCCACTAGGAAACAATTTCCAAGCACGGGTCATGTTGGTGGTGAGTCCATACCAATGGCCCTTCTAAAGTAAGAAGACCGTAGAACAAATTCTTCTGTGGTTTTCGATTTTTGAGTATGGGCAAGTTTTTACAGTTTTCTTTAATACATTTTTAAGCTTAAACTAAAGTATTTAGATCATGCTGTAAAAGGGATTGACTGATTTTTCTTTCAAAAAAAAGAAATGTAAAACCCCAATTGCCCTCCAAAAAGAAAAAAAAGAAATGTAAGCATGAAAGAAAGTAAAATCTGAGAAGTACAAGCTTCACTTGGTTTCCTGGTGAAATTTTCAAGTATTTTGTTAAAGTCATGATTAGTAAACATCTAGAAAGGGAAGCAGTGATTACTAAATACTATCCTGGCTTCACAAGAACACATGCCAGACTCAATTTATTTTCTTGCTTGACAGGTTAATTAGCCTGACAGAGTGGCCAAGTAGGTAGAGGATTGGCTTCGGAGTCAAGTCTCATCTCTGATACATACTGGCTATGTAGCACTGAACTGGAAGACTGAATACCCTATGAGTCAGTTCTGCTTTGTTATACAGCCATAGAAACCATCCTTGAGCTTAGATAGATATCATGAACATTCTGACTTTGAATCATAACAGGGACTGAGTGCATGGATGGGTGTAAGTCTTAACCTTAGTGGCCCAGGCAAATATAATAGCGTGGTAGGGAAGGGAGGAAAGGGAATAAGCATCTACATAGCACTTCCTACGTACCAGGCTCTGTGCTAAGCACTTCTGCAAATATTCTCTCATTTGATCCTTACAACAACCTTGGGAGGTGGGTGCTGTTACAATGTCCATTTTATAATTGAGGAAACTGAGGCAAACATAAGTAACTTGTCCAGGGTCATGCGGCTAGGATCTGAGGTCAGATCTGAACACGTGTTGTCCTGACTCCAGACCCAGCACTTTATCCACTGCACCATCCAGCTGCCCCTTTCAACAGAGAGCCAGGTGAGTGATTGCCATCTATTACCAAGAGGTACAATGTTCAGGAAATCCTCTGCTTTCTCTAGAACTTCTAATCCCCAAATTCTCAAACAAGAAGTGCCACCCAAGGCTAATGCTGCCCAAGAAATCTCTCTTCTCTAGTTGTAAGGCTACATTTTGGCATTACACCACCTAGAAAAATGGAAACCCTCCTCCTTTAAACAAGAAGTGGGCATTCAGGGGCATTACCTATGCATTGCCCACTTCAGCAGACTATGCAAGCATATGTCTCTTTATGCCATGTGCTTCTGCAGGTATGTAATGGGAAGGGGAATTTGAGGATCTTTCCTGTCCGTTAACAGACCTAGGGGGGAGTTTGAAGACCTCCCCTGCTTTGAAAGTAAACTCTGAATGTAATCACATGGAGCCTGTGATGAAGGGAATTTGCTGAACGGAAGGAGAGCCCACAGGAAGCTGGTCAGAGCTAGCAAGATGGTGGGGGAGAGAGGACGCTCAGACAAGGGGTCAGATAGGCTTATGAGTAGATATTGATCTTGTATTGGTTTATGGGAAGGCTGAAGGATACTGTGTCCCTCAGAGTTATTATGGCTTCTCAATATCTTTGGTACTATAATGGAGTTGGCTTACTGGTTTTGGGATTGGGTTTTCTGCTGTCCAGATAAATGCTTCAGTTCTGTCCTCTATCTGGAAAGTTTGGTATATTTTGCAATCAGACATCATGCAATACTTATAGTCATGGTCTTTATCATGATCATGGGTGTGGTAAATATTGCATTGGCACCACAAGGTACTATATCATTGCCCTGGCTGCTGCCACATCTTAAGCCAAGAAAGCCCACTAGTAAGAATCCAGTTGCTGATTTGTGTACATTGGATAAGTGATTCCATGTACTTCTGCCCCAAATCTACCAGAGAGAATTCCTGGGGAAAGAGAAAACTGTATGACTACACAGGATTCATTGCATCCCTGGACCATAACGCCATTCTGCTCTATTCTGCTCTGTCTTTTGAAGAGGAAAAGAAAGAAAAAAGGCAAGAAAGTCTATCAGCAAATTTTATAGGCCTGTGAAAAGGAACTGCTTTTTTGACAAGAGTCCATCTTTCCCAGGGTTCTAACCAATCATACTGGGGGAAGCTCTGGTCCCTAAAAGCTAAACTACATTCCATATCCTTAGAATAAAGTACCAATGAACATGTCCATACTCTACAGAAGAAGAGAAACGCTCATCAAATTGACCAGGGGGATCTCCTATGGTCAGCCTTCCACCCTATACTCATTAATACAACATTAGAAAGACATAGCCAGACAAGTATTTATATAAAAAGATCTGAAAGTTTTAGGGCAGCACAAGGTTAATATGAGTCAATGGTGTGGTGATATAGTAGCCAAGAAAGCTAATGGGATATGAGGCTGCATTTAGAGGAATAGCATGCAGAATGAGGGACTCATTCATCTCTGGTTGGACCAGAGCAGGAATACCATGGTACTTTTCTCATGAATGCATTCATTCTAATCATTCTAATAGTTCTCGAGGGAAGAAATTATAGGACTGTATACTATGTCTAACAATCATAAGAAAACAACATTCCTTTCAATAGAGAAAGAAACCAAAATATTTCATTGGCTCCTGTGACATTAATGAGTCACAGATACGGTAAGCTTGCCAAAGAAATAGGACACAAATTTACTTTGGGTGCCCAAGGGGTGTCAGCTTTGGACAAAGCATCTTTCAGACAACATGTTGGTCAAGACGGGATGGAGATAGAGATACCCTATGCTAAGGTCTTCTATGCCTCACAATGGTATGGCGGTGACCCTGGGTTCTTAAAGGCTATACTAGGGGAGTACAAGCTTCAACAAGGCCTATCAAGCTTGATGGGCTTTCTTTTTTTTTTTAATTTTTTATTTTATTTTATTTTATTTTACTCA
>CM053582.1:14999320-15009998 GCA_028627135.1 Pseudochirops cupreus
ACAATGCCTACAGTAACTATAAGTATGGTGATATGGTTATTAATCACAAAATGGAACAGGCTCTCTACATGGGAAATATAGCTAGAGCATTTATTCAAATACCAGAAAACTGAGTCCCAAAACCAGAAAGTCAAAGCCAACACAGTAGTTATGAAGTTGGCACATGTAGTTAATGTAGTAAACACGCACATTCTCAAGCCTTCAAAACGGGACAGGCTACCTCAGGCAAAGATCCTCCTCTCCTCACTCATGCAACTGCTCAGTGTCCAGGCGGCTTGCTCCCAGCAGCAACAGCCCCTCACAGTTCCTGTCCCTAGCAGTCCTCAGCAGGAGTCCTTAGCAGAGATTCTGGCAGGCTCAGAGGAAAAGGAGTTCGCACCGAAACTGCAGCTACTGCCACTTCTTCCAGTCACCAAGGCACAGATGCTAGCTTGGTTCCGGCTTTCTCTTGCTCCACCCCTTCCTGCTACGTCAGCAAGTTCAAGGGTCATGGAAGATCTTCAAATCCCAGTATCATTACAGCATGTGTAGTTACACAAAACATTTCCATAGTGGATATATTGTGAAAGACTGACTATATTTCTTTCCTTCCTATCCCACCCCCCCTTGTTCTATTCTCTACTTTGACCCTGTCCTTTTACAGAAGTGTGTGCTTCTAACAACCCTCCCCTCCCCACTCTCCCCTGCCCTCCATCATCGCCCCTCTCATCCCCTTCCCCACTACTCTCCCGTAGGCCAAGATACCCAATCAAGTGTCATTCCCTCCCTAAGCCAAATTCAATGAGAGTAAGGTTGACCCTTTTCCTTTTTCCTCTCAGTTAATTGAGGAGGTAGCATTAAAGAAGAAGGAAGAGTTGGCAAAAGTGATACCAAGAAACAGGTAGGAGGGCATTGAAATATGTTTCAATGCACAGAAGAGAGTAGAAGGAAGTTCAGAAGGAAGCACAAACAGGATGGGTTTGAAAGTAAATTATAAAATCTATTATATACCTTTTTAAAAAAGCAAGTAGTATAAAATGGAAATCCACGATTTCATAAAGATTCTCTTTTTGTGTTCTGCTACATGTATGGAAATACCCTTTTTTAATATTTAAGTTCAGAATAGAAAAAAATGTTTAGGGGGTAAGGCAAGGAAATTGGGCTTAAGTGACTTACCCAAGGTCACACAGCTAGTATGTGTGTCAAGTGTCTGAGGTCAGATTTGAACTCGGGTCCTCCTGATTCCAGGGCAGGTGCTCTCTTCACTGCCCCACCTAGCTGCCCCCAAAAATATTTTTTTAAAGGAAAGGATGGAGTGGGGTAGGGAGAGATAATTAGTTAAGCTTTAGACATTGAGTTTAAAATGTCTCCAAAACATCCAATTTGAAATGTCTAATAGGCAGTTAGTGATGTGAGACTCAAGTTCAGGATAGAGACTTGGCTTGATAGCTAGCTAGTTAGCTAGAGATGAAGATATAGTGATATATCTATACAGACATAGAGATATGTCTATACATATATTATTACGTTATAGTATTATATTATGTTATGTATTATATTATATCATTGTTTATTATGTTATATTGTTTTGTTATATTATATTACATCATATCATATTATATCATATCATGTTATATTATATCATATTATGTTTTTTATTGTATTATGTCATGTCATATCATTTTATATTATGTTATGTTTTGTTACATTATGTCATGTTATATTATATTATGTTATGTTTTCTTATATTATGTTGTATTATGTTATTACAAAACAATAGGATGAGGAATAAGAGAAGATTTGGTGATTAAGAGCTCATTGGTAACTTTGGAGAGAGCACTTTCAGCTGAGTGATGAATCTGGAAGCCAAGTCACAAAATGTTGAGGAATTATTGAGAGAAAAGGGAATCTGGGCAGCTATTATAGACGACTTTGGCTAGGAGTTTGTCAGTAAAAAGGAGGAGAGATCTAGAGTGGTAGCTTGGAATGGTGATAGGGTTTAAGGAAGTTTTGTTTTGTTTTATTTTTTTTACTGATAATACATCATAAAGAAATTTACTTTAAAACAATTCTTTGGTATGCATATAATTTTACCATTTATTAAAGATGAAAGCAAATTTGCATACCAATAAGATGGAAGTGCTTGTTTATTTTTACATAAAGAATTAAATCTTGGTAGACTATTTGATACTACAGGACATAGAGCATCAATTTTTCCAAGCTGATCGATATTAAAGGGTTTGGTTTTTTTGTTGTTTTTTTTTTTTTTGAGATTGGGTGAGATTTGGGCTATTTGAAGGCAGTAGGGAGGGAAACATTTGATAGGGAGAGATGGAAGATCTAAAGTGGGGGATGATTGAGGATGTAATCTACTGGAGAAGGTGGGAAGGGATGGGATTAAGTACACAGGTAGAGAAAGTACAGGAGACCAGGCTGAGCAAGAATTATACCCAGGACACTCCCTGGAAGCTTGTGTTTGAACACTTGGCATATATTTTCTTTCTTGGAATTTGCAACTTTCCCCTAAAAGTGGAGTGATGGAAAGCAAACCTGGGGCAAGAAACAGGAGGGGAGGGGAGGGTAATTTCTGATTTAGTAGGTCCCAGGTAGTAGATGTGTCTCTCATAAAAAGATAAAGAGAAGACTAGAGCTTAAACTGGAGAAGAGGGATGTGGTAGCTGCCTTTAAGTTTTCAAAGGGCTGCCTCATAAAGAAGAGGGTTTAGACTTATTTCATATAGCACCGGGAGCAGTAGCTGGAGGTACAGAGAGGGAAATTTAGCCCTGATGTAAGGGGAAAATGCCTAACAATCAGAACTGTCCCCAAAATGGCATGGGCTGCCATAAGAAGTGGGAGGTTCCTCCTCACTGCAGGTTTTCAAGCCAAAGCCGGATGCCCACTTGTCAGGGATATTGTAAAGGTTATTGGCGAAGCACAGGTTTGAAGAGATGGCATAGGAGGTCTCTTCCAACTTGGAAATTTGGGCATTCTATGATTCTGTGAATTGTTTGAGTGCCAGATTAGAAACCAACAAGACCACATTTAGAAATGTACGGCCAAGCCCATCGCCAAGCGAGAGCACATAAATAGCAAAGAGGAATGGAAAAGGATTCAGGGAATGGAGTTATTGAAAAGAACATGCAACAAAACATTGGAAAGTAGGTCTGCTTTTATAAATAGAAGAGAAGAGTAATTCATTAAAAATAGCCACAATATTCGAAAGGAACATAATGTGAAACAAGAATTCATGCAATAGATATTTTGAACTGGAATGAAACCAGCAGACACTCACTGAAGGAAAGTCAAGGGTGCTTGCTCATTAACATAAGCACAGCCTGGAATCCCCCTTTCACATGACTATAGAGGACTTCCGATCTCTTTTGCTTGAAAACTCAATGGTACTTGCAATTGGAATTATTTAGAGTATAAGAGAGAAGGTTGAGGGGTGAGCTTTTAGAGACAATATGGTATAGTAGACTCTGGCACTCGCTTGCCAGCGCTAACCTTAATTGTATGGCCTTTCCTCCCATGGTTGTCAGTGTCTTATCCAATTCTAAAATGACAAATTTCTAGCCTAAAATCTATGCTTCTATACCAAGACATATTAATTATATTATATTCTATCATAACATGAGAGGCAGTGTGCCATAGTGGCCCTTAATGATTTCCCCAAGCAACTGGATGAAATCAATTGTTTACTTTAGTGAAATGGCACCTGGCAGCATTGTAAGCAGGGGCCTGGCACCTTGCAGAGAAGACTTCATGGACCTTGACCATTGACCATCTTGTACCTTTCTATTGTCTTTTTTGAGGAAAAAAATCAGACACTAAGTTCCTGCCAATGTACTTTCTCTGACTTGGGGGTTAGCTCCTCTATAGATAAATCCAAGTTCAAGAATTCCAAAGACATGGGGCAGCTAGGTGGTGCAGTGAATAGAGCAATGGCCCTGGAGTCAGGAGGACCTGAGTTCAAATCTGGCCTCAGACACTTAACACAAAACTAGCTGTGTGACCTTGGGCAAGTTACTTAATCCCAATTGCCCTACCTTCCCCCTTCCCAAAAAAAAAAAAGAATTCCCAAGACATTAAGCTCCTGACTTTGAGGTGATTTCTTCAATAATGCACTTCTTAAAGAAGGAAGAAGATCATCAGTGATGGCCAGATACCCTAAGGACTAGAGCTATATTGGCGACAGGGCTCATGGATGAGCAGATGTGGATATTGTCAAGCCTTGCTGCTACTAGGAACAAGTTGTTTTTGAGATCCTAAGTAAGGGGGCGTGCTTATGCAGTGATGTCCTCCTCCCCAAGGTGTCTGCCTTAATCCTAAAAATATATTTAGCTTGCTTATTAATTTGCATTGCCACATGGTACCTTAAACTAATGCTAATACCTTATACTGATTTCCTAATCTTATGCTATATGTCTCATATTCTATACGGCATATATCCTCACATACATATATATCATATATACTCCATATATATACATATAGAGCATATAGCTATATGTCTCTACTTCTATACGTAATCTATATATAGATATATACCATGTGTAAATAATATCATACATATGTATAACTACATAGATATCCTTGCAATCATGGTATAAATCCAAATGGATTATAACTAATCATTTTAAAACCTATTTCTGTGGACTTTTTGATAATATTTTAATTGATATTTTATATTAGTATCAACTAACAATTTTTGTATATAATTTTCTCCCTCTGCTTTGTCTCTCCCTAATTTGGGAATTAGAATCATATTTTCTCATAGAAGGAGTTTGATAAGGTCTCTTCTTCCTCTCTTTTTATGAAACATTTTTGTGTCATAGAAATATTTGCTCTTTAATTATTTGTTAGAATTCACTTATAAATCTATCTGTACTAGGAAATAGTTGGAATTCATTCATGATTTATCTGAATTTTCTTTCTGAGATCTGATTGTTGAATCTCTATTTCCTGTCTAATTTTTTAAAGTACCTATTTAATTGAAATTTCCTATTCATTTGACATATAACTGAGTATAGTAGTTTCTGATTATTTCTCTTTATTTTTTCTCCATTCTCAGTTGATAATTTGATTTTCCTCTCTTAAAAAAAACAAATCAGCTAATGGTTTACCAATTTTATTTGTCTTTTCAAAAAGCACTTTTTTGGGTTTTTTTTTATCACTTTTTGGTTTTAGTAATGTTTATTTCTCCTTTGGTTTTCAAATTTTCTATTTTGCATGTTTCAGAATTATGCATTCGCTTATTTTCTAGGGTTTTTATTTTCATGCTAAATTAATTGATCTTTTTTCCCACTTTTGTTTATGTAATTTCTATGCTGGTATCATGGCAACTCTACCTATACGGCACCTAGTATGGGTACCCATAACTAGGCTAAGCTCACACCTAAATCCCAGAGACTTGCCCAGGCAACATCTGCCTTATTTGAATTTCCTTCCTTGAATAGGTGATCTTGTGTGGGGCTTTTAAAAAAAAAATTTCATTAATTTTAAACTTAAATACAAAGTGAGAAAAGAAAAAAAGGTACATTTCCATGTCCACAACAGAACATAAGAGAGGATTCAACATAAAACAATAAATTTCCATTTCAAGAAAACCTATATGATAACTACCACACATTGTTTTCCAAGCTACCCAGATTTTCTTTGCTTCCTTATAGGTTTTCTTTTATTCTCTGCTGTCCACTTTTTACTTTATTTTTTCCCAGCCCTAAAGAAGGCTACAATTAAACATGGAACACATACACACACAAACATGCACATATATATATGCATATATACATTCATACACACATATGTAAGACTGCACTATGCATATTTCCACTTGTGATCTCTTTCTCTGAAGGTAGATAACATCTTCCTTCATAGGTCCAAGTTTTTCCATGTTTATCAAAATTAACCAGCTCATATTTCCTATACTGAAGCAATATTCTAACACAATCACTTCCTATCTGAAAGATAGGAAGTTTTCCCCCCAGTTTTCTTCATTCCTTCTATTCTTGGCTACCTTGGGTTTATTTATACAAGAAGATTTAACTTTAAAATAATTGAAATTATCCATTTTGCACTTCAACAATGCTCTCACATTATGATATAGTTTAAGGTCTGATACAGTTGAATCTCCTTCCTTTACATCTTTTTGCTGTTTTCTTTGAAATTCCTGACCTTTTGTTCTTCCATATGATATTTGTTATTATTTTTTTCTAGCTCAGTAAAATCATTTTTCAGTAATTTAATTGGTATGGCATTGAATAAATAGATTAAGCAAAATTGTCATTTTTTTAAAAATTGTATCAGCCTTACCTAACCATGAACAATAAATATTATTCCAGTTACTTAGATCTGGCCTTATTTGCATAAAAAGTGTTTTATGTTTGATCTCGTGAGTTTGAAAAGCGTGCAGGTACAGCAGCAACATCCATTAATAGAAGCAATAATAGCTAACATTTATATAGTACCTACTATGTGCCAAGCACTATGATAAGTGCTTTACATTTATTATCTCATTTGATCCTTACAATAACCCTGGGGTGTAAGTACTATTATTATCCCCATCTTACAGATGAGGAAACTGAGGCAAAGAGGGGTTCAGGGACTTGCCCAGCTAGTGTCTGGAGTTAAATTTGAACTCAGGTCTTCCTAGCTCCAGAACTCTGTGCATTATGGCACCACCTAGGGGCCTAGGTTGACAGTGACAGGAATGACTAGTGATAAGGGAAGTTTATTCTGCATGGGAGATCAAGTTTTGCTATTTAATCAGACAACACCGAACCAAGGTAAAATAGATGTCTATAGAGATGTTCAGAAACCCTGGTGGCACCATCCTTCAAAACAGAACCATGCCCAGAAGAACCTAAGCTATTCAACATTGAACTCTGGGATAGGGTATTTTCACCTTCATTCAAATCAGTTCCCACCTCACCACTATGTAGAATTGTACTCCTTTCCACCTCTTGTTCTTAGAATTGTAATCAAATTAACACTCCCATCGACTGGTGAGATTTTTCAATGGAATTCCTTATGCTTACACTTATCACCTCTCTACCTTCTCAGGTCAAAACACCCCTGGCAACCATTCACCTGAAAGTGTTGTCTCTCCCAATGGAATGTGGGCTCCTTAAAAACAAGGATTTTTGTGTTTGTACACCCAGTTCTTATCATAGGCCTTAGCATATAGAAATCACTTAACAAATGGTCTTTCTTTCCAATATAATTAAATCATCATTCTAAGCACAGGGAACAATTTATATGAAAATACAGAGAATGGAGATGGAGTTCCTTTTGTGAGGAACAGCAAGAAGACAGTTTAACTGGACTGGAGAGTATATGAAGGTCATGCAATGTGGCTGCAAAGACTGGTTGGAGTCAGGTGTGAAGGGCCTTAAATGCTAAACAAAGGACTTTGTATTTGTTCCTAGAGGTAACAAGGAGCCACTGGAGTTTATTGAGCAGAGGAGCAACATAGTCAGTATAAAGTCTGGCAGCTGAGTAGAAGACAGATTGCAGTGGGGAGAGACTTTAGGCACTCAGACCAATTAGAAGTCTGTTGCAATAGAGCAGGCAAGAGATGATAACAACTGTGATTGTATGAGTGCAAAGAAAGGGACAGAGGTGAGAGATGTTATGGTAGTCAAAATAAGACTGGCAATTGATTACGTATGTGAGTATATACACACGTAGATATATGTACACATGTATGTATATGTGTACATGTATATGATGAATATGCAAACAAGAAGTATCACTGGTCTCCTGCCTGGCTCAACAGAGTCATGCCCAGCCCTGCAGCTCTGCTTATCCCCTGATTTTGCAATAGGTTCAAGTCTCTACAAGACCACTGTTGCCAGCCGGCCCTAAGGAGGAAAGAGAGCCATTCCACTGGCACTGGTCTGCCCACTCACCTCAGAGCTGGGTGCTAAGACCCAGAAAATACAATCCAGCTCCTCCCAGTTATTGTCTTGGCATCTCCTCCCACCTGTCTGACTGCCTACCATAGCCAGCTGTGTTTGCCCAGTGTACAGGTACTGACCCAGATGGCCCAGTGTTCAATTGTCTAGCCAAACCTCAGGGATGGTGCCCCTGCTGATGTGGTCGAGTGGTTCTTACCCTCATTTTGTGTTATGGACCCCTTTGGCAGTCTGGGAAAACCTATGGACAAGTCCCTTCTTGGAATCATACTTTTGAGTGATTGAAGTAAGTGTTTAATTTCAGTTAGAGGTTAAAATAAAAATGGAACTTTCCCCCATCCATTCATTTCTGCCTGAAATCTATCCAGCTGTGGTTCCAGCAGTCCTATGTGTCTCAGATCCAAGATTCTCCTGAAGCATTCTTTTCTCAGAGATATATTAAGTGTCTTTCCATCTCCTTATAAGCTGTAGCTTTGGCCCTGGATGCCCTGAAGGAGGAGCATAGAATGACAGCTGAGCTGGAAGGGACCTCAGAGGTCAGCTAGTCCCACTCCCTCACCTTATACATGAGGAAACTGAGGCCCAGAGAAGGTAAGCAACTTACCCAAAGTCACCCAGGTAGTATAAGATTTCATCCAAGTCACCTGCCCCCAAAGCCTTTTGGGGAGTTGGCATCTCTGCCAGGGCTCCTAGCATGATGCTTTCTAGGCAGGAAATGAGCCCACAATGAATCCAACCATGTCCCCAGGTTCTAGACTGTATTACTTCCTTCCAAACCACACTCATTTCAGTGTAATCACCTAACCTGGCTCCCCAGACCACCGCTCCCAACACCCAGAGGGTCATTTAGCAAAGTAGATTGATTTTCCCATTGATTTGAAGCCTAAATACAGCAAATACCCTCTATCTTGTTGGGTTTTTTGCCTTTGCACATCTGAACTTAATGGACTCCCTTGCCAGCCTGCCACTTTATCAAATTGATTGAACTGTTTAATGAAACCCATGGAGATGGAACAACTTTGTCTCACGGTCAGCTGCAACCCTTGATGTAAGTAATCTCCAGTGATACCGTATGCATCCAATGTCCAACCTGCCAGTGGTTATCAATATCCATTAGGCTTCTGGTTGGCTTGAACCATTAATAACCTGTCAGATTAAGCAATTAGGCTGTCTCTCCTTGCCAGAGGAAATTGTTTTTCCCTAACTGATGGTTTTGGCTTTGCAATTGTGCAGATAACCACTCGGTCAAAATATTTGGCGCATTTCTAGCTGGAGAGAGACCGCTTTTGATGGATGTGGAACAGGAACTAAAAGCCAAGAGGTCAAGAGGAGCAGGCAAGCAGTGACAGAGGAAAAGTCACGTGGACAATGCCATTCCCCCTTTAGAGAAGTGCCTTAATTATCTCCCATGCTTTTCAGAGATGGTCCTCATGTGCCTTGTCACCAAGATGGGACCGTGTGTTATGATGGAGTTCAGCATGTCTGGAGCATTGAAAGTTTAAATTGAGATGTGAACTACACGTAGGCTCCTGATGCTAAAACTGATAAGGCCCTCAGAAGCCAGCTGATCTAACCACACCCTGTATTTTACAGAGAAGGAAACAGGATTAGGGAAGGGAAGGGACTTGTCTGTCCATGGTCCTAGAGTTGGAAGAGGCTTCAGATGCCCTATGGTCCACCCACTCACTCCCATCTTAAAGAGGGGGAAACTGAGGCCCAGGGTGGGAAAGTGACATCCAAAATCACATATAGGATATTAGATCTAGGGCTGGAAGGGGCCTCAGAAGCCAACTAGTCCAACCCCCTTATTTTATTTTAAAAAAATTTTCTTCATTACTACGAATTTGATAAACCAACAAACATTTCTAGATACCAAGAACAGAGAGAGGGTTACATATAACAGCGTGAATCTCAATTATACCACTTGGCTTTTTAAAGTATTTATTAAATTTAACACAATTGTGCCAACACTACCCTGCTTGTCTATGCCCCCTTTGGGACTACAATATGGTCTCATCTGCATATTTTTAATGTTTAATTGACATTTTTCCTTTTTTTTCCTTTTTTTGGCATTACTATCATTCATTCACTACTTGCCCCATTCTTTCTCCCGCCCAAAAAAGTCCTCCCTTGTGATAAATTAGCAAAATAAATCCACATAACAGCCATGTCTGAAAAATGTCTCTGCCAAGAGAGAAGAAGACTTTTTTAAGTCTTGATTCAACCCCTTCATTTTATAGAAGGGGAAACTGAGGCCCTGGGACGCAAAGTGACTTGGGCCAAGTTATGTATGGGGTCTTCAGTCTGGATCTGGGAGGGATCCCAAAGCCATCTAACACAACCCCCTCATTTTATAAATTGGGAAACTTGAGATCCCAGGAGCTGAAAGAGAACTTACCCAAATCACACAGGTAGTAAACATGAGAGTTAGGATTTGAACCAAGGTCCTCGGACCCCACAGCCTATGACTTTTCCCACAGCCCCACAATACCTCCCATTAGAGTCACTCTTTAGTGTTGGCTGCCTCATACCCTTTGTTGAAACAAGAACTCCCAGAGTAAAGGTAGGAAGGGTTTAGTAGCAGGGATGGGGAGTCTGTGACCTCAAGGCCACATGTGGCCTTTGTATCAGCAATGCAGTATTCACAATGCCTACAGTAACTATAAATATGCTGATATAGTTATTAATCACAAAATGGAACAGGCTCTCTACATAAGAAATATGGGTAGTGCATTCATTTAAATACCAGAAAACTGAGTCCCAAAACCAGAAAGTCAAAGCCA
>CM053582.1:15010498-15036516 GCA_028627135.1 Pseudochirops cupreus
TTTGTACACAGTCACAGGCACATCATATGTGTGACGACCAACCTTGATAAACTGGACTCTTCTCAGCAACGCACAGCTATAAGACAACTCTACGAGTCTCAGGATGGAAGGAGATATCTACATTCAGAGTAAAATCTAGAAAGAACAGAGTTTAAATGGAGACTGAAGCAATTTATATGCTATCGTTCTTTTCCACGTTTGGTTTTCTTTCTTTTTTCCCATTGTTCACTCCATTGGTTACAACCTTTCTATACAACCAGACTAATGTCCAATGTGAAAATATTTGCAGATCCAATACTAGATTGCATGCTGCCATGGGGGTTAGAGGGGAAGGGAGGGGAGAAAATTTGAAACTCAAGGGATTGTGGAACTGAATCTTGTAAACTAAAAGTAAATAAACAAATCAATTAAAAAAAAATAAAGTCCCTCCCTGACCACACACAAGTTCATATCCCTTCTGACAGTCTGAGTTCTAAAGGTCATTTCTGATCTGAAATTCTGAATTCTAAAATCCACTTCTGATCTGACATTCTAAACTCTAAATTCCCTCCCAGATGTGACATTCTGTGTTCCAAGTTCCCTCCCATATCTCACATTCAAGTTCCTTCTTGATCTGGCATTGCCTGTTATAAATTCCCTTTCTAATCTGACAGTGTTCTCAAGTCCCTCTGGGATATGATAGACTCTGTTATAGGGTTTTCTCAGATCTTGCATTCTCTATTTTCAGGCTCAGCCAGCTCTTATATTTTGAAATTAACTCTGTGTCTGGTGCTTTGCCTATTTTCAACTCCAAAATTCAAATGTTCCTCCAAGAGTTAACTCTTCATCTCTAATTTCTAATCACCATGCTGCTTACTCCAACCTTCACTGATACCACCTCCCTCAGCCTCCTCTCTGCTTTAATTGGAGTTCAGAATATCAAACTCCTCCCAATGCCTTCCTTTATATAGTACAGAAACAGGACTTTTTGACCCATTCCATTCTACATATGCTGGGTTTTTTTTGTTTTTTTTTTGCCTCAAGGACAGTGGTAGCTGTTTGGCTAAGGATTGAAGGTGGGGAAGGTGTTTAACAAGACCCCCTGAGGTTTGACAGGGGTCCCTTTGGGTATGGCAGCTAATATCAAGGACCATAAAGGACTGATGTTCCTAATTGAATGCATTCCCCAAAAAGCCTTTTTGCTGAAAGCTGCTGAGCTGACCTAACTTCTCGGCTTTTTTTCAATAATGGCCAAAAGTTATCCAAGGATTTCCCTAATGAAGCTAGGCATTTTCCCCCAGATTACTACAGAGGTAATATGATCCCTGGAAAATGAATAAGTAGCCTATTATATGGAGATATTCCATCTCCCTAGGTTTGAACCCTGATTTTTATGATTTTTTTAAAGGAATTTTCTTTTCCTCCCTCCATATTATGTACTATATTGTCTACTTATTATATAAATGAGTTTCATTTTAAGATGAGACAACACCTAAAAAATGCCTACAAAAATCCTAGATTTTTTTATCCATGTTTTAGAGGCACTGAAAGACAAAAAAACAGTCTGTAGTCTAAAAAAATCTAATGTACCTGCAGTATAAAAGTGCCACCTACAAAAGTTATTGTTTGAATCATTCTCAGTAACAAACAGTTGGTAAAAAATCATGTGATAAAGAGCCCATTTTCTTCTCATTGACTAACAAAAGCCTATGTTGCTTCTTTTTTACTCCATCTTTTCTTAATAATAAAAGCACTTGTAATTATATATTTTCCTCCTCCTTCAATGCATTCCTGATCAAATGGTCCCTAATACTATTCAAACTGAGATCAGTAATATCCAAGCAGTCACTGTTGAAAATGCTTGGGTCTATGGCAGTGACAGAACTTAAGTCTGTTGTGGAACTTGGTCGGGTAAGCTCTAGCTACTTCATGGTTTCCCAGTGACATTCCATTAAGCTCCATCTGCAAACCTGTTCAATCTATGGAAAAGGGGGAATGTTGAGGCTGTATGGGGGAGACCAGAGCTCACAAGACCTAATGAGAACCTAAAAGTTCATCTTTAACAGAGAAGTATGGTGACAGAGAAGAACAAGACACAAACTCTAAAGAAGACTAGGAAGTCAAAACAACTAAAAGCAAAGCCTCAAAGAGATTTTTAAAAAGGTGAATTGGACATAAGGCCAACAAAATTTCCTGGAAGAGTGAAAAATTGATTTTCAAAATCAAATAAAAGAGGTAAATAAAAAGTTAGGTAAAGAAATGAGAGCAAGGGGAAAATTATGAAATGACAATTAACAGCTTGGTGAAAGAAGCACAAAAAATACTGAGGAAAATAAGCCTTAAAAGCCAAAATTGGCCAAATACAAAAACAGGTACAAAACTTCACTGATGAAAATAAGTTCTTAAAAAGTAGAATTGGCCAAATGGAAAAAGAGGTACAAAAGCTCACTGAAGAAAATAATGCCTTACGAATTAGAATTGGACAAGTGAAAGCTAATGACTCCACGAGACATCAAGAGACAATAAAGCAAATGAAGAAATAGAAGAAAATGTGAAATATCTCATCAGAAAAATAACTACCCTGGAAAACAGATTGAGGAGAGATAATTTAAGAATTATCAGACTATCTTAAAGCTATGATTTTAAAAAGAGCCTAAACATCATATTTCAAGAAATAATCAAGGAGAACTTCCTTGATATTTTAGAACCAGAGAGTAAAATGTAAATTGACAGCATCCACTGATCACTACCTGAAAGAGAACACAAAATAAAAACTCCCAGGAATGTTATAGTCAAATTCCAAAACTCTCAGGTCAAAGAGAAAATACAGAAAATAGCAAAAACAGCCAGAAAGAAGCCGTTCAAATATCATGGAATCACTGTCAGGATCACACAAGATTCAGCAGCTATCACATTAAAGAGGCAGAGGGCTTGGAATATGATATTCCAGAAGGTAAAAGAACTATAATTCCAACAAAGAATAACATACCCAGCAAAACTCATAATCTTTCAAGGGAAAATGGATATTTAATGAAATAGAGAACTTTGAAGCACTCTTGATGAAAAGACCAGAGTTGAATAGAAAATTTGATTTTCAAATACAAGACTCAAGAGAAACACAAAAAGTTAATCACAAAAGAGAAATTATAAGGGACTCAGTACAGTTAAACTGTTGATCTTTCTATATGGAAAAATGGTACATGTAACTCCCAAGAACTTTATCATTTTAGGACAGTTAGAAGGATTCTAAATAGACAGAAAATGTGGGAGTGAATTGATTATGTTGGCATAATGTAAAAAAAATTGGATGGGTAAGAAAGAGGGATGTGCTGGAAGAAGAGGAAAGAGAGAACAAGAATGGGGAAAATTATCTCACATAAAAGAGGTGTGCAAGAAGATGTGAGAGTGAGTTGACTATGTTGCCTTTTCTGTGCTTCCTTCTAAGTTTTCTTTTGTTCTCTGCTGTGCTTTTCTCCCTTCCTCTATGCATTTTTTATTTTTTTCTCCCTTCTTCCCCACCCTGCCCTAGAGAAGGCTACCACTAGACACAAATATTGTGTTTGTGTAAAACCATACTATACATACTTTTGTTTAACTGTTCTTTCTCTGAAGGTGGATGATATCTTCCTTAATAGATTGTTTGTAGTAGTTCTTTTGAGTATTTATAATACTCAAAATGATTTAGTTGTTCTTAGAACAATATTGCTATTGCTGTGTAAAATGTTCTCTTGGTTCTGCTCACTTCTCTCTTCGTTATTTCATGCAAGTCTTTCCATGTTTTTCTAAAATCAACCAAATCATTATTTCTTACAGCACAGTAGTATTCCATCACAATCGTATACCACAACTTGTTTAGCCATTCCCCAATTGATGGGCATCTCTTCAGTTTCCAGTTCTTTGGCACTACAAAGAAAACGGCTATAAATATTTTAGAACATATAAGTTCTTTTCCTTTTTGCCTAATCACCTTAAGAAACACACCTAATAGTGTTGCTATTATTCAGTCAAAGACTATACACAGTTTTAGAACTCTTTGGGAATAATTCCAGCTTGTTCTCCAAAATGGTTAGATCAGTTCACAGTTCTACTAATAGTGAATTAGTATTCCAATTTTTCCACATCCCCTCCAAAATTTGTAACTTTCCCCTTCTATCATTTTAGCCAATGTGATAGGTGTGAGATGATATCTCAGAGTTGGGGTTTTTTTGCATTTTAATTTGTATTCCTCTAATTAATAGTGATAGAATATTTGTTCATATCCTATGTATTGTTTTGCTTTCTTCATTGAAAAACAGCCTGTTCATATCCTTTGACCATTTATCAGTTAGGGAATGACTCATATTCTCATAAATTTGATTCAGTTCTAGGGGCGGCTGGGTGGCACAGTAAATAAAGTGCCGGCCCTGGAGTCAGGAGGACCTGAGTTCAAATCTGGCCTCAGACACTTGACACATGCAAAAAACTAGCCATGTGACCTTGGGCAAGTCACTTAACCCCAACTGCCTTGCCTTCTCCCTCCAAAAAGCAAAAACAATTTATTCAGTTCTTTGTATATTTAGGACCTTTATCTGAGAAACTGTTTAGAAAAAGTCAGAGTTGCACAAAGTTATCAGCCTCACTCTCTCTTCCAGAGTTATTGAACTACAGTGGCAAGACAAAAATCAGGACAGGTGGTGATGCCCTGGAAAGCAGTGGATGATTTTGACTTCTTTGATATCTGACAAAGCTCTAAGCCCTTCACAGCATCTCCTTCAGCCACCTTCATGGTTATTGGAACAAATTGTTCTCATCTGCCCATTCCACCAGGGGAAATTTTCACATGCTTGGGGTAAATATCACCCTAACTCATTGACAAGTTTGATGTCTGTCAGTTATCCTTAACCCTCTGCTGAGACCCTCTGGGGAAAGTTACAAATTTTGGAGGGGATGTGGAAAAATTTTACCAGAATGTGGCCACTACACATGCTACAGCTTCTTGGAGCCACAAGTGACAGCTGGGTGACAAGTAGGCACCAATGGTGAATGAGCAGTCCTGGAAAGGGCTCAACAAGGCCTTACACCATAGATGCTAGTCCTCCCTGAATTCCCATACACCATAAGGCACCATAGACACTGAGGTAACATCAATACTAAGCATATATGCACCAAATGGCATAGCATCCAAATTCTTAAAGGAAAGGTTAAATCAATTATAGGAGGAAATAGACAGTAAAAGCGTATGGGGGGTGGAGGCTCAACTATACCTTCTCAGAGCTAGATAAATTTAACCATAAAATAAATAACAAAGAAATTTAAGGAGATAAATGGAATCTTAGAAAAATTAGATATGATTGATCCCTGGAGAAAATTGAATGGGAATAGAAAAAAGTATACCTTTTTCTCAATTGTTCATGGCACCTTTACAAAAATTAACCATGTATTAGGGCATAAAAACCTCACAACCAAATTCAGAAAAGCAGAAATATTAAATGAACCCTTCTTAGACCATAATACAAAGAAAAATACATTTGATAAAGGGCCATGAAAGCATAGATTAAAAATTAATTGGAAGCTAAACAATCTAATCCTAAAGAATGAGTGGGTCAAAGAATGAATCATACAAACAGTAATTTCATTAAAGAGAAAGAAGAGGCAATATACCAAAATTTGTGGTATGCAACCAAATCAGTACTTAGGAGAAAAATTATATCTCTAAATATGCACATCGATAAAAGAGAGAAATAGCAAATCAATGAATTGGACATACAACTAAAAAAAAACTAGAATAAAATTAAAATCACCTAAACACCAAAATGGAAATCCTGAAAATCAAAGGAGAGATTAATAAAATTAAAATTAAAAACTAAGTCATTGAACTAATAAATAAAACTAAGAGCTGGTTTTATAGAGGAGGGGAACAGATAAACTATTAGTTAACTTGATCTTTTTTAAAGAAGAAAACCAAATTAACAGTATCAAAAACAAAGAGTTAATGCACCACCAACGAAGACGAAAGGCAATTATTAAGTTATTTTTTTGCCCAATTATATACCAATAAAACTAACAATCTAAGTGAAATTGATGAATAATTACAAAAATGTGAATTGTCCAGATTAACAAAAGAGGAAATAGATTATTTAAGTAACCCTATCTTAGAAAAAGAAATTTCACAAGCCATAGATGAACTCCTTAAGAAAAAATCCCTAGCACCTGATGGAATTAGAGGTGAATTCTACCCAACATTTAAAGAACAATTAATCCCAATACTTTATAAACTATATGAAAAGAAAAAAAAGATCAAGAAGGAGTCTTGTCAAATTCCTTTTAGGACACAAATACAGTTTTGATAACTAAACAAAGGAGAACAAAAAGAGAGAAAACCACAGACCAATTTCCTTAATCAATATTGAAACAAAATTTTTAAATAAAATACTAGCAAGGATATTTCAACAATATATCACAAAGATCATACACTATAATAGGTGGTTTTGTTTTGTTTTGTTTTTTAACCAGGAATGCAGGGCTCATTCAATATTAGGAAAACTATCAGCATAATAGACTGTATCAGTACCAAAACCAACAAAAACCATATGATTATCTCAATAGGTACAGAAAAAGCTTTTGACAAAATACAACATCTATTCCTATTAAAAATACTAGAAAGTATAGGAATCAATGAACCTTTTCTTAAAATAAGTAGAATCTATCTAAAGCCAAGAACAAGTATTATGTGTAACAGGGATAAACTTGAAGCCTTCCCAGTAAGATCTCAAGTGAAACAAGGATGTCCATCATCACCACTATTATTAAATATTGTATGAGGAATACTGGCACTAGTAATAAGACAAGAAAAAATTGAAAGAATCAAAATAGGCAATGAGAAAACAAAGCTATCACTCTTTGCAGATGATATGATGTATACTTAGAAAACAAATAGTTGAAACAATTGACAACTTCAGCAAAGTTGCAGGATACAAAATAAACTCACATAAATCATCAGTATTTCTGTACACTACCAAGAAAACCCAGCAGCAAGAGATTAGAAAAATAAATTCCATTTAAAATAACTGCAGACAGGGCGGCTGGGTGGCGCAGTGAATAGAGCACCAACCCTGGAGTCAGGAGGACCAGAGTTCAAATTTGGCCTCAGACACAACACAAAAACTAGCCGTGTGACCTTGGGCAAGTCATTTAACTCCAATTGCCCTCCAAAAAGCAAAAAAAAAAAAAGTAACTGTGGACAATATATAATACTTGGGAACCTATCTGCCAAGACAGACACAGGGATTATAGCAACACAATTACAAAACATTTTTCACACAAATAAGGATGTATCTGAACAACTGGAGAAATACTCATTGTTCATGGGTAGGCTAAACTAATATAATAAAAATGACAATTCTACTTGATTTACTTATTCAATGCTGTACCAATCAACCTATCAAGGAATTATTTTATAGAGCTAGAAAAAATAGTAATAAGATTTATCTGGGGAAAAAAGATCAAGAATATCAAGTGAGTTAATGGAAAAAAAGTTTAAGCAAGGTATCCTAGTAGTTCCAGATTTCAAACTGCACCACAAAACAGTAATCATCAAAATAATCTGGTACTGGCTAAAAAATAGAGTGGTGAATCAGTGGAATAGATGAGGTACACAATCCACAGCAGTAAATGACCATAGTAATCTAGTGTTTGATAAACCCAAAGCTCCAAGCTTTGGGTGCAAGAACTCACCATCTGACAAAAAAGACTCTGGGAAAAGTGGAAAGCAATTTGGCAGAAACTAAGCATTGTCTCATACCATATACCAAGATAAGATCAAAGTGGGTACACGATTTAGACGTTAAGGTTATTATCATAAGTAGAGGAGCCTAGAAAAATCTACCTGTCATATCTATGGATAAGGGAAGAGTTTGTCCAAAGAAGAGAGAAAGAGAATGAGGAGAAGTAAAATTAATAATTTTGATTATATGAAATTATGAAGTTTTTGCAGAAACAAAGGTAATGCAATCAAAATTAGAGAAAATCAGGAAACTGAAGAAAATACAGCAGGTTTCTCTGATAAAGGCCTCATTTCTCAAATACATAGGAAACTAAGCCAAATTTACAAAATTAAGAGCCATTTCCCAGTTGATAAATGGTCAAATATATGAACAAGTAGTTTTCAGAAGACCAAATCAAAAATCATATAAAATATTCTAAATCATTAATATAGAAGTGCAAAATAACACAATTATGAGGTACTATGTCACACTCATCAGATTAGCTACCATGATGGAAAAGACAAATAACAACTAGTAGAGGGAATGTGAAAAAAATAGGTATCCACTGTTAGTATCCACTGTTAGTGGAGCTGTGAATTAGTCCGAACATTCTGGAGAACAATTTGGAACTATGCCCAAAGGGGTATAAAACTGTGCATACTCTTTGACCTGGAAATGCCACTATTAGGACTGTACCCCAAAGAGATCAAGGAAAATGATCCCTATGCACAAAAATATATATAGCAACTCTTTTTGTGGTGGCAAAGAATTGGCAACTAAAGGGATGCCCTTCAGTTGGGGTATGGCTGAGCAAGTTAAGGTATATGATTGAGATGGAATACTGTTGTGTTATAAGAAATGATGAGCAGGATGCTTTCAAGAAAACCCTGGAAGACTCATAAGAACTGATGCAAAGCAGAGTGAGTAGGACTAGGAAAACATTGTGCACAATCATACCAATGTTATAACAATAATCAACTATGAAAGATTCAGCTATTCTTATCAATACAATAATCTAGGATAATTCCAAAGAATTCCTAATAAAAAATACTATCAACCTCCAGAGAGAGAACAGATGAACACTGAATGCAGAATAAAGTATATTTTTTCACTTTATTTTTCTTGTTTATGTGTTCCTTTTGCAACATGGCTAATGTGTAAATGTATTTTGAATGACTTGATATGTATAATGGGTATCATTTCTTACTTTCTCAATAGATGAGAGAAGTGGAAGGAGAAACAGAGAATTTGAAACTGAAAATTATTTTTTAAAGAAGATATTAGGGGCAGCTAGATGGCAAAGTGTCTAGAGCACTGGCCCGGATTCAGGAGGACCTGAATTCAAATTCAGCCTCAAAGATACTTATTAGCTATATGAACCTGTGTAAGTCACCTAATCCTGATTGACTCCAAACTAAAATAAAAGAAGATATCAGGGCTACAGCTCAGGAATTCGGCAATACGATCCAGCAATTGGGGCAGCTAGGTGGCACAGTGAATAGAGCGCTGGCCCTGGAGTCAGGAAGACCTGAGTTCAAATCCGACCTCAGACACTTACTTAACCCTTACCAGCTGTGTGACCTTGGGCAAGTCACTTAACCTCAATTGCCCTGCCTTCTCCCCTCCAAAAAGCCAAAAAAAAAGAAGCTTAAAAAATACGATACAGCAATCAAAAAAGCTAAAGTGATCCCAGGCTACACTGAGAGACATAGCACCCGGAACCATAGAGGTCATAACCCTATTGTACCCTTCCCTGGTCAGACCACCTCCTAAAAATTGCACTCAATTCTGGACACCATATTTTTTGAAGAACAGTCACAGCTAGAAACCGTTCAGAGGAGGATGATGAGGATAGAGAAGGTCTCAATGTCATAACTGAGGATCCTCTGAAAAAGTGGGGTAGAAGAATGACAGTCCTTCCCTGACACTCAAAGGCATTAATTAATATGCATGTGTGGGTCCCTTCCAACACTGTGACTTCCCAATTCATCAACTTCCTCAACTCCCATGACCTATAACTTCATTCCACTCTAGCCATACACAGGGACAGTCATAGTAGTGATCTCATTATTACTCATAAGCACAGTAAAACTCCTGTCTCAGATCAAAACCTCGCACCCTTCCGTTACTCCATCCACCATCACTCCATTCCTAGTTGCTCTCCCAGGCCATCCATCACTCCTGTTCCGGCCTTCCTTTCCTTGCTCTGCTGTTGGCACTATAGTGAAGTAGCTCATTTGTCCGCTAGCTTCATTCAACTTTGACGATGTTGCCCCCTCCTGGTTTTCCTCTTAATTGTCCGATTGTTCTTCCACAATTTCCTTTGCTCAAACGTTGTGTCCCTCTCCCTAACCACTGATTCCTGTATGCTCTCTCTTTCTCTCTCACACACACTCTCTCTTTCTCTCTCTCCCACCCAGACATGACACGAATCATATACAACACTGGCATCCTCTGTCCAGCAAATTTTGCCCTGCAGTTTCAGGTTATTCTAAGCACCATACTTTTTTTTTTCTTTTTGGAGGGCAATCGGGGTTAAGTAACTTGCCCAAAGTCACACGGCTAGTAAATATGTCAAGTGTCTGAGGCAGGATTTGAACTCAGGTTCTCCTGACTCCAGGGCCGGTGCTCTATTCACTGCACCACCTAGCCACCCCAAGCACCATACTTCTTTGTTGCAGTTTTCTCCTTCAAAAACAGCCTATCTCTCTTGGTGTGATGCTTGCATTTAAGCAAAACTCCAGGGAGTCTTTTTTTCTTTAAAAAAAAATGGAAATCTTGCTTTTATATCACTGAAATTTCCCCCTGTACACTTCCTTTCCTTCTCCAAGAGAGCTACCTCATGTAAAAAAGAATATTTTTAAAGAAAAAACGAGAACAAAATCAGCAGAACTAATCAACACATCCCCAAAGTCTGAAAATGTAGGTAATGTTCCTGATTCTTGGACCCCTACCTCTGCAAAGGAACAGCAGTGGGGAGAGGGGGTGTGTGTTCTCATATCTCTTCTCTGAGGTCAGTCTCATAGACTCTGATGCCCTGAGGCTTCCTCCAATGACCAATAGCTCCCTTATATCAGTCATTATGGGCAAATAAAGTCAGAGAAAGAGCTTGCTATTACAAGGGTGCTCAGATGAGGTAACCAGCATGATGAGAGAACAAAAGACCATGGCATTAAAGGATCACTTGAAGAAGCTAGGGATATTTCAACTGGAGAAGGGAAAGCTGAGGAAGGGAAATTCTCATAAAGGGGAAGAAGAAACTGTGTGACCTTGGACAACTTATTTAATCACTCTTGTTTTAGCTGAAATCAAGGTAATTGGAATAAGAAAAGAAACTATGGATAGTGACAAACATCTTCACATCAAATATCTTTGATAAAGGCCTGCTTGGAGGCCACAGGATGTGGAGGATGGAGAGCTGGCCTCTGATACAAAGTGGCTGTGTGATATGAGGTGGCTTATTTAACTTCTCAATGATCCAGTTAGCTTACTAAAAGTTTTTTTGGTTTTTGGAGAAGGGCAGGCAGGGTAGCTTACTAAAAGTAATTGTGAATCTGCATCAGAAAAGATTTTCTTTACAGGGAATTTTTATAATATTCACATGATTGGTACAGACCAAAAAAGAAAAAAAGGAAAAAGAAGAAAAAAGAGTCTAATAGCCAAGTATATAGGCAATTGATACAACTCTGTAAGGCCAAAAGGGCAACTAGTAGATAAGAGTGCTGGACTTGGAATCAGGAAGACTCATCTTCCTGAGTTCAAATCTGGTCTCAGACACTTAGTAGCTGTGTGACCTTGGGCAAGTCACTTAACCCTGTTTGCCTCAGTTTCCTCATCTGTAAAATGAGCCAGAGAAGGAAATGGCAAACCACTCCAGTATCTCTGCCAAGAAAACTCCCAGTTGGGTCAAGAAGACTCAGGCACGACTGAACAACAATAATAACAAAGACCAAAAGCCCTTCCCCAAAAGATAAGTGGTCAAAGGATAGGGGCACATCCTTCTAACATGTCAAAGACATCAGCAGAGCACACAAGCTGTCTACCTCTTTCAATCTCAACACCTAACCAACCAGCCCACTTTATCAATCATACATTTCCTTGATGACATAGTTTACTCCTATTCTTTTTAGAGGTTCGTGGGAAATTTCACAGAAACAAAAGCATCAATAAAACTTTTTGAACCCCAATTATTACCAGGCAACTGTTTATGGGGTTCCTAATTAGGAGGAGGAGTTTTCTCACTAACAGTACCCTAGACCAATGAAACCACAGGCTACATCCAATATTTTCAAGTTGCTTCCTGAGCTAGGTATTCTCCAATTGTCTCACGGAATTATTAGTGAGCAGGAAGAAAAGATGAGCTTGATAAATACAGAGAAACCTGAGAAGATTTACATGAATTGATACAGAGTGAAGTAGAGCCAGAAACGCAACGTGGGCAACGACCACGACAATGGAGATGGAAAGGACAGCAACCCCACAAAGCTATCAAAAATGAATGTTGCAAAATTAGAAAGTACAAAAGAAATAGGAGACTAACTCCACCCCCCCCCCAAACCTCTACTCCTTAGGAGTAGAGGGGAGTGGTCCACAAGCATGAGACACTGCCTATCAGGTCAGATTTTTTGCAATGTGTTGATAGGTTTTGCTGATTTTTTTTCTTCTTTACTTTCTTTTTAAAAAAAAATTCTTTGCTATAAAGAATAACTATCTAAGAAGGGAAAGTGGCTACTGACAGAAAGTTAGATTATATAAAAAGAAAAGATATCAAAAAAATTTATTTTTTAAAATTATCTACCGTCATTTCCATTTCTAAAGTAATGGTGCTGTGGGCGGAGTGGGGAACTGCCTAAGGATTGGTGGCCTCCTCCCAGGGTGAACTAGGGCTTCTGCTCACCTACTCAGTGGTCCAGACCCACAGCCACACACACCCGAGGCCTGTGCCCTTGAACCTTCCTCCCCCTCTTTCCTTTTTCTTTCTTCTTCTCTCCCTTTTCTTCCTTTATCCTCCTCCTCCTCCTCTCCTTGTACTCCTCATCTCTCTCCCTTCTTCCCTTCTCTCTCCTCCCCCTTAACCCTTTCCATCTTTTTTCCCTCTTTCCATGTCCCCCTCCCCAGTACTTACAGGCCAGGCAGCCCCAGCTTCTCAGAGCCATACGACATTCTTTTTAGCCTCCAGCAGGAGCATTCCTTTTTCTTTCCAAGAAGGGGAGTGGGGTAGTTTCCATCCCCACCTGTGGCCAGTTTCTGACCCAAATAGCAGATGACACCAGGGCCCACTAAGCACTGAAGTCGGCCCTACCATTCCTTCCCATTCTTCCCTATTCATCCTCTTCAGATATCTCTGGCAGTACTGACCTGGCCTGATTGCCTACCTTCTCTGTCTCTGTCTCTCTGTCTTTGTCTCTCTGTCTCTCTGTGTTTCTCTTTGTCTCTCTTTCTCTGTATCTCTCTGTCTCTCTGTCTGTGTGTGTGTGTTTCTCTCTCCTCTTTCTCTCTGTTTCTCTCTTTGTCTCTCTCTGTGTCTCCTCTCTGTCTGTCTGTCTGTCTGTCTCTCTCTGTTTCTCTCTCCCCTTTCTCTGTTTCTCTGTCTCTCCCTTCTCTGTCTCTATCTGTCTCTGCCTCTGTCTCTCTCCTCTCTGTCTCTCTTCTCTCTGTCTCCCTCTCTGTCTCTGTCTCTCTCTTTGTCTCTCTCCCTGTCTCTCTCCTCTCTCTCTCTCTCTCAGTCCCTCTCTCTCTCTCTGTCTCAGTCTCTCTCTTTCTCTCTCTGTCTCTCTCTGTCTCTCTGTCTCTCTCTCCCTCCCTCTCTCCCCTTCTCCCCTTCTTCCCCCCTCCCCTGTCTCTGTCTGGGTCCTTATCTTTTGAATGGGTATGAAAATATTTGTCCTACTACCTACTATGATTTGGAGGGACACAAGCTAAAATATATGTATTTTCAAACCAAACTTCTATAAATCAATGCAAATGAGTATTCATTCTCCCATCACCCAGAGCACCTGCTTCCTTCCAGTCATGCCTCAAGCTGGACAGTCCAGCTCTACCAAGGCCTCCATCATTGGAGAAAAAGTAGGAAAGGTATCTTGGCAGTGTATAGCTAATAGTACAGTCAGCCTTGTAGTAGGAGGGACACTTAGAAGTTAGGAAAGGATGGCTGAAGATGTTGGTTATAGTCCAAGAGCTCCTGGTAACTTCCCGGCAACTCCTTTGGGACTTAATAGGTGGTTTGTTTTTTTTTTTTCTAGAGGTGCTATGGCTGAGGCAGTCACTACTAATTTGTGGTAAAAGCCAGATGACCCTCTGCTGAGGTCGAGGTTCTCAGGGCATGCAGTTGGACAGCAGATGGGTGAGGGGGCTGTGGCTTGCTGACACAGGCAGGAGTAGGTGATAAGAGCAGTAGTTCTGGAGTCAGAGGGACTGAGTTCAAATCCCACTTCTGTCACTACCTGTAAGACTTTGGATGAGCAGCTTCTCCCTGGGCCTCAGTTTGGACTAAATGGCCCCTAATATCCTTTATAGCTTTAAATCTGCAATCCTATTATTCTTATCCATTAAATTTCTTGGGTTTGGGATCATCTTTGGAAATCTTAAGTCTAGATTCCATATATCAGTGGTTCTCAACCTTCCTAACGTCGCAACCCTTTAATACAGTTCCTCATGTTGTGGCGAACCCCAACCATAAAATTACTTTCGTTGCTACTTCACAACTGTAATTTTGCTACTGTTATGAATCTATCTGATATGCAGGATGTATTTTCATTGTTATAAATTGAACATAACCCACAGGTTGAGAACCGCTGCCATAGAGGCATTACAAGCAAATACTCTAGGAAAACATATGAAGTGTTAAAGAATAGAGTAAGCAGGACTAAGACAGCAGTGTATGCAATGACTACTGCAAAGGGAAGGAACATTAAAATAAACTGAACACTGAGAAATCCTATCTGGGCCAAGCTCTTTGTGGGCAAGAGCAGAGAAGAGTTGAGAAAATGTACCTCCCTCCCTTCTTGGTAGAAGTGGGGAACCATGGATCTGGAATACTACATATACTGGCAGATTCAGCTACTTTACCAGTTTTCCTGAATTTGGCTCTTTTGGGGGATGGGGGTAACTGGGTGGATAGAATGGCAGGCTTGAAATTAGGAAGACCTGAGTTCAAATTGCACCTCAGATACTTACTAGTTGTGTGATTCTCAGAAAATCACCTCACCTCTGTTTGTCTCAGTTTCCTTATCTGTAAAGTGGGGATAACAGCACCTACCTCCCAAGGTTGTTTTAAGGATCAAATGAGACATATTTGTGAATTGCTTAGTACAGTGGCCAGCACAGGGAAAGTGTGCTATAAACTCTATCTATTATTATCTTTCTTTTTTGAAATTCTTTTTTACTAGGTCAAGGACAGGAAAGGATATGAAGGTGATGGACAAATAAAAGATATCCCCTATAACATTGTTGTCAGAACAGAGAACAAATGCCTCCTCCAAACTCCAAGTGTCATCTTTGGGTGCTTGAAACCCTAACACAAAATTCATCAGTTTTGGGGGAAAATGCTTGAAAGAAATTACAATTTGCATCTTTCTTTATTAAAACCTTAAATATTTGGGGGTGGCTAGGTGGCGCAGTGAATAGAGCACTGGCCCTGGAGTCAGGAGGACCTGAGTTCAAATCTGACCTCAGACACTTAACACTTACTAGCCATGTGACCTTGGGCAAGTCACTTAGCCCCAATTGTCCTGCCCTCTCCCCTCCAAAAAGCAAAAAAAAACCCAAAAAACCCAAACCTTAAATATTACATATTTGGAGGGCTGGGGGGCAAAGACTGTACCAGCTATTTCATCAGTAAAGGGAACTCCCAAGTGAGGAATTCCCTCCACCAATGCAGGTCAACACCCTCTCTGAAACATCTAGTCTTAGGTTACCTCTTGAGCTCTGAGAAATGACATTATTTGGGGGGTGGCTAATTAGTGCAGTGAATAGAGTGCTGGTCCTGGAGTCAGGAAGACCTGAGTTCAAACCAAGTCTCAGACACTTAACACTTACTAGCCATGTAACCTTGGGCAAGTCACTTAGCCCCAATTGCCCTGCTTTCCCCCCTCCAAAAAAGAAAAAAAAAAAGAAATTACAATATTTGGCAGGTGATACAGCCTGAATGTTCCTGATTTGGAGGCCAGTTATATCCATTCCACCAAGCCAAATTTTCTAACCTGGAATTAGCTTTTAAAAATAAGCAAAATATTGGGGTGGCTAGCTGGCACAATGAATAAAGCTTTGGCCCCGGAGTCAGGAGGACCTGAGTTCAAATCCTGTCACAGACACTTAACACTTACTAGCCATGTGACCTTGGGCAAGTCACCTAGCCCCAATTTCCCTACCTTCCCTCCTCCAAAAAGCAAAAAAAAAGAAAGAAAGAAAGAAAAGAAAAAAAAGGCAAAATATGCTTAATGGAGCTTGTTTTGAATAACCACATAGTATCCCACTTAATGAGGTCAAGAAGGAAAAACAGAAGACCTCCTTTCCTGCTGACCCGCTTCCTGTCTCCAGCTCTTCCAATATTCTTACGTCATTTAATCTCCCACCCTCCCCAAGAAGTAGCAAAAAGTATTCTTATTCCCCATTCGACATGATGAGGAAACTGAGGCTCAGATAAGCTAAGTGACTAATATGAGGCACAAAGCTAGTGACAGCCCTTTGTCATTTGTTTCCAATATTTGACTGTATTTTTTCCTTGTTTTCTCTTTTTGGTTCTTCTTCTAATTTGGATGATTTTTTAGTGTTTTTTTTTTTAATTTTCCTTTACACATTTATTTTCTGATCCGATTGGCATAAGGAGGGCCATTTGATAAGGAGGGAACATCATCCAGGTTTTGTATGCATTTCATTTACTTATGAGGATTTCCCTGGCTTTCAGCTCAGTTCTCTGGGCTTTCTTTTTTCTCTGGGCTGTACAGGATACAGGATCTAAACAGTTTGGGTTTTTCAGGGGTTTTGTTTGTTTGTTTGGGGGGAGGATTGTTTTGTTTTTTCAAAAGAATTGTTTCTCACATCAGGGTGTTGCTTCCCCGCGCTACCCCCCCCCCCCCATGGGTATTAAGGGATTGAGAGGCAGCAAGACATCGTGGATTGACTGGGTTAAAACTTCATCTGACAATTTACTGGTAAGGACAGAGACCTTTTTTCTCTTCTTTCTTTCTTCTTCCTTCCTTCCTTCCTTTCTTTTTGTTTCTTTCCCCTCCCTTCCTTCCTTCCTCCCTTTCTTCCTTCCTTCCTCCCTCCCTTCCTTCCTTCCCTTTTTTTCTTTCTTTCTCCTTCCTTCCTTCCTTTCTTCCTTCCTTCCCTCCCTCCCTCCTTTCTTTCTTTTTTCTTTTCTTCTTTCTTTCTTTTTCTTTTTCCTTCTTTCTTTCTTTCTATCTTTCTCTTTCTTTCCTTCTATCTTCAGCACTTACAACAGTGCCTGGTACATAGTCAGAGCTTGCTGACCAATCAACTGACTGTCCAACCATGCAAAAGTCCCTTAGACTTTCTGAGTCTCCATTTCCTCACCTGTAAAATTGGTCTACTATAAGGTGGCACTGCCACTTCTTAGCTATGTAACCCCCGAGTCCCTTTCCTCCTCTTGTCCTTGGTTTCTTGTTCTGTCACATGAGAGGAATCAGTGGGTTCAGTGACCTCTGAAGTCTCTCCCAACTCAAATCCCCTGAACAACGTTATAAATGAGTGATCAACCAATCGAAATGTATTTATTTAGCATCTACTAGGTGCCAAACACTGTGCCAGTCACAGGAGATTTTTTTAAACAGCCCCTGCCCTCAAGAAGCTTACATTCCATTGAAGAGAAACAACACCAACTCACAAAAGTAACACAAAATTTATACAAAATAAATTTGAAATGATTCAAGGGAAGGGAGGATGGGTACTAGCAACTGGGAGGAAAGCCTCATACCGAAAGTGATCTTAGAAATGAACCCTGAAAGAAACTAGGGAGTGGATGCCAGGCATGAGGGACAGCTAGTGTGAAGGCACAGAGAAAGTCACAAGTGGAGAATTAAGGGGTATGGAGAGTGATCTGCAAAAAGGCTGGTGCTGGGTTATGAAGGACAGTCAATGCCACACAGAGGAGTGTGGCAGCAATCTTCAAGGCTAATGTTATCGCTGCTTAATATGCTATTCTGTTTGCTCTCCAGAGTGTGGGCCTGTCACCCCATGTGCTTATCTCTGCCAGGATAACCCAGTAATCTAACATTACACAGTCCCACCCCACATTAGCTAAGGACCTTGGCAGCTTACCAGGGTTTGCCCAGAAGAGGGTACTTGAAAGCCCAGGTCATTTTGCAGAAACCCTATTCTTTTATAAATGATTTGTGATAACCAAGGAATAAGATAAACCCTGCCACAGAATTTCTCCAGAACTATGAGTTCCCTGCCTCCATCTCAAGACCAACAATTACTGAATTTTTTTTCCTCCTGAATTTGCTCATTTACACCCTTACATCTTGAAATTTGGAGTTATGGAGTTGCTTCATTTTAGAGTCATGGGGGACCTTAGAGATCATATGATCCAGCCCCCTCATTTTACAGATGGGGAAACTGAGGAAATTCAGTGCAGGAAAGAGACTTGCCCAAGATCACACAACAAGTTAGTGGCAGAACCAGGACTCAAACCCAGATCTCTTGCTCCCAGCCCTGGGTCTTTTTCCATTAGATCATATTTTCATCCTTTAAGTAAACATTTCTCCCTCTCTCTATTTCTACCAGCCCAATTTGGACATAAGCAAAACTAAGAAAGGCAATTTGTCTCAGCAGCACTATCCACACCCTACCTAAAATACACAGAACATTTGACCTTCCTATTCAGTGATTTCATATTACCTGTCTTTCAAACACAGCAGGCACTTAATAAATGTTTGATTGACGTACCAACTGATCTATTTGTCTGCCTACTCCAACTGTGCGTGGGTCTGGTTCTGGATGGAGCCTCCAAAGCCAAGATGACAAGCAGAAGCAAATTCCCCTTCAAGCACTCCACTAGCTGAGAGAGAGGAGACCTGATTCTTCCAGTCCCACATAAACCTATTGGGGGCTGGAGGAGCTTCTGTCTGCCATGCTGTGCTTTTCCATAAAGCAGAGGAGAAGAATGGTAGGTATTCAGTTTCAGTAAGAAACAGAAGGAAAGAGAGTTCTACTAGTTATTGTTGTTACCTTCTAAAAATAAAAGTTTCCTTGAGCTGAGTTAATTCGGTTAATTGCTAACTTAGCTGCCTAGAGTATTCCAATAGCCTCTTTACAGGCCTCCTCCTTTCATCAGTCCAACTAGTATACTCTCGCCACAACTATCTCCCTTATGCATGCACTACTCTGCTCAAAAGTTTTCTGTGGGTCCCTATTACTTACCAAGTAGAATCCAAACTCCTCTTCCTGGCATTCAAAACCCTCTTCAACCATCCCACTTTCCCAGGCTTACTTCCAATTATTGCCCACAGGCTCCTTCATGCTCCAACTAAACTGTTCTCTCTGCCCCTCTTCCCATACTCAGTCTTCTGTCCTTAGACCCCAGGACTTTTGCACACCTTGGTCCCTCTCCTTGGCTTTTCCTTCCCCCTTTACCTCTGAAAATCTTTTACTATCCTTTAAAAACTTAATCAAGTACCCCCCAAAAATACATTTGCTGATCCCCTAAGACCTCACATCATTTTTAAAAAATTAACTTTCTTTTGGATCAGACCTATGCTTTCATTAGCATGGAGAACTTCCAGGTGATGAATCTCCCTTTACCAATGCAAGTTGGTCCCCTGCTCTGCAACTTCTATCTTAAGAATTGCCTAGGGTACTGAGAAAGTCAGTGACTAGACTAGGGTCACATAGCCAGTATGGGCCAGAAGCAGGAATTTCCCTGATTGTGAGTAAATTTACTGTATTAGTCTGGATCTCCCCTATTAAACTGTGATCTCCCAGAGGGCAGGGATCAAGGTCGCCTAAACTTTGTAGCTCCTTCAAGGTTCCGCATAGAATAGGACCCAGGGGTGGAGAACCTTCAGCCTTGAGGCCACATGTGGCACTCTAGGTCCTCAAGTGTGGCCCTTTGCCTGAATCCAAACTTCACAGAACAAATCCTTTTATTAAGGGGTATAGGCACTGAATGAATATTATATTATATTGCACAGCACAAAGACTTCAAATAGATGAAATAGCTAGTTAAAGTGGTGATTAGTGAAAAGCCTTTACTCCTAACCAACTCCCAAATAAAATGGAGGGAGGGGAGGGAATGGGAGGGTTGTATTTGGAGTGGTAATAGATATTTCCAAAGGACATTGACCTTGATGTGTTAATTGTCCTATTCAGGCTTAAAATAGCAAGCAAAGGAACCCCTGAGAAACTCCAGTCTCTATTCTCCCACCCCCACCTAACAGGGTAGAGATAGCTAGAATTACAGTGGAAAGAACATGGGTTCTGAAGTTAGAAGATTTGGGTTCAAGTCCCATCTCTGATCCTTACAACCTGTGTGGCCTTGGAAAAGTCACTTTGCCCTCCCTCAGTCACAGTTTTTCCCCAAGTAAATTGGGGGGGGGGAGCTTGACCTATATGGCCTCTGAGGTCCCCTATAGATCTATAATCCTATGTGTGACCTTGGGTAAGTCATTCCCTAGGCAGCAGTTTCTTCTTGTATTAGATGGTCTCTTCTTCAATGGTCTCTAAGGACCCTGTTAGCTCTCAATCCGGGATCTTATGACCCTGTCCAGGAAAAAACTGGAATCTTGACCAAAGCTGCAACTCTGGCCCTAAAATATAGAGTGCTGACAGGACTTACACTCCTCTGGTAGGTAGAAACAACTGACCTTGGCAATTAATTAGCAAGAACAATTAGTTAAAATGAAAGCCAGTAGATGTCATGGCTGCTGCTGCTTCTCCCTTTCCCTCCTCACTGGGGAATGGAGTGGGGAAGGAAGAGGAAGGGAGGCCATTGCCTTCCCCTACCCTGACTAACTTTGTCATGAACATCTGATTTGAAGGCACTTTTCATGCTGCTGGTCCCAGCTCTGCCACAAAGTTCTCCCTTCCTTTCCACACCTGAAAGCCTCCCATACTAGGTCCCCACTGAGGACTTGGAAAAACAGATGTGTGTATTTTAAAGGCCTAAAGCCCCCCATGCTCCCCACTGCTCCCCACCAAGCACTTGGTTAATGGCTAGAGTGAAACCTAGTGGGATTCAATGAAAAACTCAAAGATCTTAGAGCCACTGGACACATCCAACCTGTATTCTGCCATTTAGCCCCATTTCTTCTTCTTCTTCTTCTTCTTCTTCTTCTTCTTTTTTTTTTTTTTTTTTGCTTTTTGGAGGGAAGGTAGGGCAGTTGGGGTTAAGTGACTTGTCCAAGGTCACAGGCTAGTTTTTGTGTTAAGTGTCTGAGGTCGGATTTGAACTCAGGTCCTCCTGATTCCAGGGCTGGTGCTCCATTCACTGTGCCATCTTGAGGCTCCCCATTTAGCCCCATTTAGACTAGTTTCCTCCCCTCCAAACTGAAGAGGTTGAATGAGGTAGTTTCTGAGGGTTCTATCGGCCCTAGATTGTTAGGTGTCACGTAGGATATAGAGATAGTACCCAGTCCTTTTCCCTATGGAGAAAGAAGTTCACAATGAAAAATTAGTTGCATCTCCTTTTATTTGCCTCCAGAAAACAAGGCCCACTCCCCCTGGAATTTCATGGTCTATAGACCTTTTTGCAGCTGGACAAGATGACTTTGTAATTGAATAAGAGTATTGGGATCTTACTAGCCATGTGACCTTGGGCAAGTCACTTAACCCCAATTGCCCTGCATTCCCCCCTCCAAAAAGCAAAAAGAAAAAAGTACTGGGATATAAGTTCACCCAGCTGCCAACTCACTGAAAGTATCTCTGGAACAATATTAGTAGTAGACAGGACATCAGGGATATGGTGATGATGAAGATGAAGATGTGACCAGATCTGGACTTCTTATGGAAACAATGAATAATTTACTTATGATATTTAATTTTTAAAAACATATACCACTGGGGTTTTATAAAAAAACAATACTACTCATTCCACTGATCTTTTTTTTTAATTGGAGAGATATTTAATGTTCATGGCTTGATTGTACCAATATAATAAAAGTTAAAATGCTACCTTATTGCTCTGCAGATTTACCCATTGATCTTCTTAAGGATCCCAGTAGAATGGAGAGCATGGGGGTAGGTCTTCTGTCCCAGCCAACCAGTTTGAGATTCAAAAAATCCAAGAACCACGACCCTAGGACATGCATAGGTGAGTCAGTCAGAATTAGAAATCATGGCTCTCCAAGGTGGCAGGTTCATAGGTTTAGTGAATCCCTGATATTAACCAGTAAAAACTGTCTGCACAGGCACCCAAGTTTAGCCATCGCTATGATTGGTGAAGCCCACTTTAAGCAAATTCAATTTGTGAGGAAAAAATTCCCCCTAGAATACAAGAAAAAAGGAAAGGATGTTGGAAGTGGGATAGGACTTTGAAGATGTAGTGAGATCCCCTCAACAACACCAATGCAAAGAAGAAGAAAAACCAAAATTGAGTACTATGTAATTACAATGACCAAACTTAGTTCTGGAGATGAGCTGAGGCTCCACACTGCCTCCCAATTCATTTGTCACAAGGCCCTCATTGGTCATTCCCCATCTTAATAACAGTGAAATTCTCAGCTCTCATTCCCCTTATCCCCACTCTTGGGAATCCACATTTGCTCAGGAGGAAATCCCCTCCCCCTCCTAGCTCTCTATATTTTCCTGCCTTCCACCTGTAGCCCACATTGTACTCTGCCCTCCCCTTGCACTGAGCCCTCCCCATTTCTTCATTTCATACTGCCCACCCTCTCTCTCTCTCAGAAAGCTGGCTTCACCAGGAGACCCCAAATCGCTGGCTACTCTCTCCATACTGAGTTTTCCTCTCATGCCCCAAAAGCACTGGGCTGGGAGGAGGAGGCACATTTTTTACACATTGCACCCCATTTCCACATCTCTCTCCCTTTCCCCTCCTCTCACTGATTTGCCAAAGTGATGGGCTTGGAGTCAGAAAGACGTGCATTTGAATATTGTCTCAGACAAGAGCTTAGCTAGTAGTAACTTTTGACTGTGACCCCAAGAAACTTACATGACCTCTGTAATTCCTTCTCATTTGTAAAAATGTATAACAGCATCTACTTTGCAGGGCTATTGTGAGAATCAAACCTATAAATTATTTTTCATACGTTCAAATGCTATATAAACGTTGGCCATCTTTCTAATTATTAATAACTTCTTTTCTTTCAAGGTTCGTCCTTTCCTGTTGTCACCCTGTCCAACTCCTTGTCAAAGCCACCAACTTTCAGGTCATTTTCCTGCCTTTTCCTAGGTTCGGTACCTGGCTCACAATACTCCTGTCTACCCAAGCCTCTAGGTGAGAACAATGTTGTCAAGTCCATGTCACCAGTCCCTTGAGTGCCTGGCACCTCAATTGTTCCTCCCCAATTCCCACCCCAGTCCCCCAGACTGACAATATCCATCTTCACTCCACCTTGACCCCGTTCCCCCTCCATGAACCAGAACTCTTGAGATTTCACTTTCCCAGACACAACATTCTATCTCTTCCTCAGCCCTCCCACCTCACCATCTCACTTTGCCCTCACCATGACCTTTAATCCTCCCCATTCCTTCTGTTAATTATTCCACTTTCTCTTCCTTTATAGACTTAGGTGACCATCTCAACCACATACTGCCAGCTACAGCAGAATCTTTGGATTTTCCCTCTAAAATAGTTCTCAAGTCTCTCCACTCTGCAGAACTGCTTCTGTCCCCACCTCCACTCCCTCTGAGTATCAGTACACTTTTCCTACTTTTACTGAGAAAAAGAAACATTTGTCACTAAATCTCCCTCCTTCTTCCCCTACAACACACTCTATGATTCTCTGTCCTCTTTTGCTTCATCCTAGTTTCTCTGAGTCAGGCCCATCATTCACTTTTCTCTCATTTCCCACCTCTTGGCATTCTATGACTATGTCTAGAACTCCACATCAGCCTTAAACCTTGACTCTGATGTTCCTTCAGATTTTTCTTCTACCCTTTCAAAGCCCCAAATTCCCAGAAATGGGTTGCTGCCATTCTCTCACATTCCACTCACTTGTTAATCCCTTGTGCTATGATTTCTGACATCACCACTTAACTGAAAAAGATGCAAAAAGCATTAGACCTGAGTTCAAATTCTACCTAACCCTTACTACCTGCCTAACAGGTCATTTGGATAAATTACTTTACTTTTACTTCCCCGTGCCTCATTTTGCTCCTCTGGAAAAGGAGGGGACTGGAATCTCTTCCTGCTCTAAATCTTGGATTCTGTGAGGTGACATTCAATCTTTTGGCCCTCACTACAGAGGAGGAAAATGAAGGCCTGAGAGAGAGGGTCAGTGACGTGCTAACAAGAATGAGATTTCCCAGGCAACTCTCTCCTAGTAGATGAGATCCAAAGCCTGCCTCTGGGATTGAGGATGAGTGGAAGCGGTCCCTCGGGGGAGCCAAGCCCCAAAAGCTGAAGGACACTCACTTGCACCGCCAGAATCTCCTAAGCAATGGATGTTTTGCCCTCCTACATTTCTTCTCGGATTATTTGGAAAAATGACCAAATCCCTGCTTTTCCCACAAGGTCTCCTTCTTAAAGGGGGTGAGGAGGATGGGATTAAGGGAGGGGGGAGGCACAGAAAGGGGCAAAGTAGCTGCTGTCCAGAAACTAAGTTACTGTAAATGTCCGAGTGTCTTGCGTCATTGTGGGAGCCTCTGGTCACATATAATTGTGGTCTGCTTGAGGTGCATTTTAATTTCTCTATCCCCCCCCCCCCCATCCCCCATGTATCTGGGCTCTAGGCAGAGTTCAGACTATCAAAAGTATCCACGGGGGGCGGGGGGGGGTGAGGAGATCGCTTTCGGGACTGGCTCAGGAGCCCAAAGTGACAAGGCTCAGTGCCAATAGCAAGCTTCATCCCCAGACTGAGGGGTTGTGGCTGGGGACCCAGGGGAAGTACATCTTCCCCCCCACCACCACCACGGTGGTGGGAAAGTGGGTGGAGCGGGCGCTAAATTTAGCTCTTCCCAGACGCTCCTCCTCACAAGTCTGTGGGACAGCAGCGGAGATGCAGAGGGCACGGCTAACGTGCGACTCCGAAGCTCCTGGCACTAGCCAGGACGCCTTGGCTGGAGACAGGCCAATGGAGGAGGCACCTTTCGCAAGGCGCTGGCCTTCGCCTCCTCCCTCAGCCTCATCCATGCCTTGGCGTCCGCACCGGGGCCAATGGGTTCTTCCAGAGGCTGCAAACCCAGCAGCAGCTCCCGCACAGCCTGCGATGGAAGAAAGAGTAGACGGTGCAGAAGTCGGTGTCGGTGTCGGTGATAGAGAGGGCGACAGAGAAGAAAACCGGGGCGACGGCGCGGACGGCGGCGGGTTCATGAGGATGCTGTTGGCTGGTGCCCGAAGACCTATGAGGCCCCCACCGCTTCCTCCCCAGCCCGTGATCCCGGTTGCGGTGGGCCCCAGGGTCTTGGCCCCCGAGGGCTACGCTTTGCTGCCCGTTTTCCGTGCGCCGCTGCGCGTGGGCGGCTTCTATGCGCCCGCTCCGCTGCCGGTTCCTGTCCCCGTCCCGCTGCCGGTCGGGCCTCGACCTGCCGGTTCGCAAACTCTGCATGTGGTTACTTATGTTGTTGACGGAGTCGTGCCTTGGAATCCCGGACCACGAGCAGCTTGGCAAGGTAAGCCCTCGGGTCTAAAGGGGCCGGGGACAGGGCGGTGGATTATGGAGTTGGGGTACGGGGAACGTGGGAGCGAGCCCTTACGCAGGCTAGGTCATGGCCCGAAAACTAACGGTTCCCGAGGCCCAGGGTGAGGACGGTGCCCCCCTTATCCTTTCCACAAAAAAATAAAATAAAACTGGGGCAAAGTGGCGTCTATAGCGGAGAGATCAGGGCAGACAACCGAGAGCTCTCCGAGTTCGGAGCGGATAAGGAGCCCCTCATCATTCCCGCTGAGCTAGGGCTGGGGCGGGGTGCAGAAAGAGAAATAGCACTAAGTCGGCTTCGGGGGGAGTAAACGGTCCCCAGTTTTTTGTTAGAGGCAACTAGAGACAATGTGAACTGCGGCGGGCGTCCCTAGAAGGCTAATTACGTGGACGCTAATGCTGTGGACGAATTTTGCGGCCAGGGGGAAGGAAAAGAACGCCTCGTCGTCCCATGTTCTCCTCAGGAGATCACTGCGGGGGGGAGAAGGGGGGGTTAGGTCCTTGTTGGGGGATGGTAGCA
>CM053582.1:15037016-15053830 GCA_028627135.1 Pseudochirops cupreus
ATTGCAGCTCTCTTTGTGGTTGCAAAAATCTGGAAATATAGGGGATGCCCATCAATTGCGGAATGGCTGAACAAGCTATGGTATATGAATGTAATGGAATACTATTGTGCTATAAGAAGCGGGAAGGAGATGGACTTCATAATTACCTGGAGAGGCTTATACGGACTGATGCTAAGTGAGAAGAGCAGAATCAGGCAAAACCTGTACGCAATCACAGACACATTGTACATATGATGACCAACCTTGATAAATTGGACTATCCTCAACAACGCACAGCTAAAAGACAACTCTACAAGCCTCAGGATGGAAGGAGATACCTAAACTCAGAGAAAGATATAGAAAGACTATAGTTTAAATGGAGACTGAAGCATAACATGCTATCGTTCTTTTTCATGTTTGGTTTTGTTTTTTCTTTTCCCAGTGATCACTCATAGGTTACAACCCTTCTATATGACCAAACAATTGTACAATGTGAAAGCGTTTGCAGATCCTGTACATGATTGCACGCCACCATGGGGGGGAGGGGGGGGAAGGGAGGGGAGAAAATCTGAAACTCAAGTGATTGTGGGACTGAATCTTGTAAACTAAAAGTAAATAAACAAGTCATTCAAAAAAAGAAAGAAAGAAAAAGAAAAAAAAGAGAAATCTTTTTGCAGTTAAAAAAATAGCTTTAGGAGGAGGAAAGGAAATCTTTGAATGGTGTATGCTAAAGAGAAGGAGAAAGAAAAGGACTTGTAGCAATAGGACACTGTAAGTATGGTGGGAGGCAGCAAAGGGCATAGGAAGCTTTTGATACTTGTTGACTTGACTTGGAAAGGAAGAAGCCTTGAATTTGATCACAGCCACAGGGCTAAAATCTATTAAGTACTAGCCATGCAATGCTGGGCAATTGTTTTATTTCTACAGCCTTCATTTTCTTCATCTGTAAAATGGAGAGAATAATACTTAAAATGAAACCCTCATGAGGATCAAATGAGAGAATAAATGAAAAGTACTTTGGAACCATGACGCAATGGGGGCCATTATCATGTTCATGTGAAGTGGTGGAGAGAGTCAATCCTAGAGCCAGGAAGTCATAGGCTCTTCCTGCTTGACACATACTGGCTGTGTGACCCCTTTTTGGTGCTCTAAGCAAATTTCTAAGACTTAGAAACGGCAGGTGTCAACTCACATTGGTGGGTGGAGTTTCCTCATTTTGGAGTTCCTTATGCATTGGGATCTCTATCCCTATCATGTCTCCTATCCATATCTGTCTATCCGTACTATGTCTCCATTGACATGCTTCTCTTATGCCCAGTGCCAGGTAGTAGAGAACTCCTTGAAGAAAGGGACTTTTTCAAATGAGAAAAATGTTCTCAAAGTTCTTTGTAAAGTATCACGAGGCATCTAGTAGCACAGTGGGGGTAGATGCTGGGCCTGAGGTCAGGAAAACTCATCTTCATGAGTTCAAATCTTACGTCAGACACTTACTGGCTGGGTGACCCTGGGCAAGTCACTTCACCCTGTTTGCCTCAGTTTCCTCTTCTGTCAAATGAGCTGGAGAAGGAAATGGCAAACCACTCCAGCATCTCTGCCAAGAAAACCCCCAGTGGGGTCACAAAGAATTGGACACATCTGAAATGACTCAACACAACAAAAGTGCCATGAAACACCTATTAATGGTCACTGTAATTATTACAAACTTTTATCATGATCTAAATACTGTTAGTTGGTAGCTGTAAAAAGTTTTTGTTCAAGACAGAAATTAGAGAGAGGTGGTCTGGTTTAGCGGAAAGAATAGGCATGGAGTCTGTTGACCTGGGTTTGAATCCCACATGTGCTACTTGCTTGTGACCTTAGCCAAGTCACTTATCTTCTCTGGGCCTCGGTTTCCTCCTCTGTAAAAAAAGATTTATTCTTTGGCTTAGGGACGGAATGACATACACTCTGAATTGTGTATCTTGCCCTACAGGAGAGTAGGGGGGAAGGGGATGAGAAGGGGGAGGATGGAGGGGAGAGCAGGTTGGAGGGGAGGGTTGCTGGAAACACACACTTCTGTAAAGGGACAGGGACAAAGTAGAGAATAGAACAAGGGGAGGGAGGGATAGGATGGAGGGAAATATAGTCAGTCTCTCACAATATGTCCATTGTGGAGATGTTTTGCATAGCTACACACATACAACCTATATTGAATTGCTTACCTTCCCAGTAAGGGTGGGTGACAAGGGAGGAAGGGAATCTGGAATCCAAAGTTTTAAAATCAAATGTTTAAAAATATGTTATTATTATTATTATTAATCATTATTATGTTCATACAACTGGGAAATAAGATATACAGGCAGTGGGGTAGGAAGATCCATCTTGCCCTACTGGAAAGTCAGAGAGGGGATGGAGGAGGATATAGGAGAGAGCAGATTGGGTGAGGGGATATACAGTGGGATTGCTGTTTTGGGGTGGTGGGTAAGGGAAAGATGGGGGGAAAATTTGTAATGCAAAATCTTGTGGAAATGAATGATGTAAACTAAAAATAAACATAAAATTTAATTTAAAAAAGATTTATTCTACTTTCCATGCAGGATTGTTGCTGCACAAGCAGGAATTCGTTTATTAAGAAATAAGTGAGAAAGGGCACCTCAATGGTGCAGCATATAGAGCACTGGCTCTGGAATCAGGAGAACCTGAGTTCAAATCTGTATTCAGACATTTATGAGCAGTGAGACCCTGGACATGTCACTTAACCCTGATTGCCTCCAAAAAGAATTATTTTTTTAAAGAAATGAAGTGAGAATTCCCTTGAAATGGAGAGTTAATGTTGAGAGATCCTCCAAAAAATGAATACAAATTGCCTAATGGCAGGTTCGGAAAATTAGCTGACTTTACCAGAATTTGAATTCTTCCTATCGTTGGCTGGAAGTTAGCCACTGGTCTTGCCATTTGGAAAGTGGGAGGATGGTTGTTGTAGGAGGAGCATGTTCAGGCGTTTGGGAGTAACATTCACAAAAATTCGGATATAGAGATATAGATATAGATATAGATATATCCACAGATATAGAGCTGGGAGGGACCTCAGAACCCTTCAAGTCCAACTTCTTAATTTTACAAAGGAGGAAACTGAGGCCCAAGGAGGGGAAGTGATTTGCCCAGGGTCACACATAGATTCCTAGATCTCAGGTCAGCTAGTCTACTCTTCCTCCCTTATTCAAAAGAGACTGAGGCTAACCCTAACTGAGGCTCAGGGAGAAGTGACTTTTTCAAGATCACACATAGGTCATAGAGCACAAAGCTGGATCTGGATGGGACCTCTGAGTCGACCAGTTTAATCCTCTCATTTTACAGAGGAGGAAACTGAGACCCCCAGAGACCCTAGATCTAAAGGTGGAAGGGCCATTTAACAAGCCATTCCTTTTTTTTCTATTTGGAGGGGGGAATGCAGGGCAATTGGCGTTAAGTGACTTGCCCAAGGTCACTCAGCTAGTGTTAAGTGTCTGAGGCCAGATTTGAACTCGGCTCCTGACTCCAGGGCCGGTGCTCTATTCACTGCGCCACCTAGCCACCCCCAAGCCATTCCTTTAACATGTAATTCTAGGTGGGTTTTTTTTTTCCCCAGCAGCATGACTATGGAAATTTGAGAGATAGTAATATCATCTGCAGAAACCAAGATCCTGAAGATTAGCTGACTTATCTGAAATCAAATAGATGTCATAGACGGGGTTAAACTCCAACTCCAGAGCTGACACTCTTGCCCTTGCACCACAATCCCGAGCCACATCATTCTTTGGCCCTTGCAGCAATCTCTAGAAGAGTGGCCACTGGTCTATCCCCTCCATAGGCAGGTGCTTAATTATTCCCAGAGAGCACCTGACTCTTTGACCAAGAACTGAATCACAAGCCTACCACGTTGTAGAGAAAATGATTCCTTTTGGATATGAAGGTGGTAAGGTGTGAGAACCAGGACTTAGATTGAAAAGAGAGTATTAGCCTGGCACAAGGGTAACAGCTAGATTCAAATTCTACCCTTGCTACTTATTCCTTGTTTCACCTTGGACAAGTTCCCTTCATCTCTTAGCTTCATGTTCCCAGTTTGTACAATGAGAAGGTTAAACTGAATCAAATGGATTTGGAGAAAATTCCTGGTTGAAATCCTGCTTCTAACACTCGCTACATGTGTGACTACTGACATCCTATGACAGTCTTAGTTTCCTCATCTAAAAAATGGGTATGATAGCTACAGTACCTACTTTTACAGAGCTGTTGTGAGCCTAAAATAAGGTGACATATTTGAAGTGCTTTGTAAAATTAAGTGTTATATAAGCATATACTTGATACTGATTAGTAGAAACTTCAATAGTGAGAGGCAGTAATTTCCTGGTTTTGTGACATGGGCCCCAGGGTCTCCACCTATGAGTTGTGAAAATCTTTATTTATTTTTAATAATTATACTTTCATTATAACATTCATTTAAAGATTTTGAGTTCCAAATTCTCCCTCCCTCCAGCCTCTTCCCCACCCACTGAGAAGACAAACAATATAATATAAGTTATGCATGTGAAGTTATGTAAAATATTTCCTTATTAGCCATGTTGCAAAGGAAAGAAGAAAGTAAATGAAGAAAGGATACTTTGATCTTCATTCAGAGTTCATCACTTCCCTCTCTGGAGGTGGAGAACATTTTTCATCATGAGTTCTTTGGAATTGTCCTGGTTCTTTGAATTGATTAGAGTAACTAAGTCTTGAGTTGTGAAATTTTCAAATGAGTATCAGAGGAAAAGTTTTAATGTATTTCAATGGAAAGAGGAAGAGTTTTCTATAGAGGGTAATATCCTTTGGAGGATACTATACTGAGTGTAAAAAAGATCTGGGACACAACAGAACCTACTGAATAAGGGATCCATAGCCACTCAAAAGAGCTTGGTCTGACCATCCACACTAGGAAAACCAAGTGAATGAGGAAATGTCTATTGTCTCAAATATGACAGGTAGGTAGGTGCATGGACAATCCATAGAACTAATCTGTTAGTACATATATCTGACAGGTACTTCAGAGGGACAACAAGGTGAGTTTCTGAGTATATCCTTAAACATGTTTAGGATAGACTTGTTGTCTTTAGTCTAACAATAAGGTGTATCAAATTCAAGTTTAAGAACTGCTCTCATGAGAAATTCCTTATATTCCAAGGAATGTTTTAAGGATGGAGAATGGGTCAAAGTTTGATTTTTCAAGCAGGGTATCCCATGAGTGATGGTGTCTGGATATCACCCTGTGACTCCTTGGGTCTTTAACTTAGTCAAAGAGATACTGAGTGAAACAGCCCAGGTATAAATTCCATCCAGTGTGTGGTGGGACATTCTAGGATCTTTGGGAAGCCTCAGCTTTCCTCTTCTGTAAAAAGATGGGGTTTCCAGAATAATTCAGCTATTGGTACTCATATGGGCTACTCATAGGAACCTATCTCTAGAACTTCAACGGGTCATTGTGCCCAATCCCCTTATTTTACAGATGAAGTAAAATGATTTGTCTGGGGTCATACAAATGGTGTTTGAGGTGGGATGTGAAGCTAGTTCCTTCTGACATCAAGTACCCACAAACTGCTCATCAATAACTCTTCTCATTTCTGAATTTCCTGTGGACCCTTTAATATTCCTAAAGAAACTTATGTTCTAAGATTGTCAAAAGCAAGCCAGGAAAATAGAGAAATTATATCATAGAGTTGGAATGACACTAGTTATAATCAGCATTATACATATTGGAGATATGTAATGGCATCCAATGCTATGGGACACCACTCAGTGATTAATCCCAGTGACTTATTCTCATCCTCCTCCCTACATCCCCCAGGTTTTTGCAGTTAACATCTATCCAGTAGGGTTTTAAAAGTAAGACATACTTCCAGGTTCTTAAACACAATAAATTTTTATTTAATGTTATTTTAGAAAAAAGATACAGTTTTATACAAGCCAAGTAAAGAGTTGCATCTTTTTACTCAAAACATTTTATGCTTTCTCTTTCAATTTGATCATGAAAATCACTTGTCTGGCTCATAATATTTCATTTGGTTTAGCTTTAGCTTTAGTGTGAAGTTTGTTTGGAAACTATGAATACTACATTCCCCAGAAATCTCTTATGTGTCTTTGCAAAAAGAAAATGACATTTTGACAAAGACCTCTATCTTGGGACTTCCAACAATCTTGTTGGACATTGACTCTTGGTTTTAAGAACTCTCTCTTTAAATTCTAGTTCTTTATGAGTGAATGGCCTTTGGCCTTTCTCCAAGGCAGAGAACCCACCCAACCTCACATTTATTTTTAATCAATGACCCACAATAGTATTATGCCTGCTTCCATGTCTTGCCCAGGCCTCTTGGTTCCCAGCAGTCTAAATGGAAGGATTCAATGTGGGTGTCATGTTCATATGCTGTATCTCTAAGAGTTAACCCATTGGTAGGAAAGAATTCTGGCTTTTTCTTACAGTCAATGAGTGTTTGCAAGACTGCTATGATGCTTAAAGGGAAGGATTTGATCCTGGCTGTCTTTTCCTTCCGCCTATGACTGTGTCAGAGGAAGCAGAGATAGATGTGATGGGTGTTCTACCAGACATTATTATTACAAAAAGAATTATATCATAGTTACTAGATACTGAAAAGAGATATGACTTCCTAACTTCTAATTCAGTTTACATCAATTAAAGCATGTTTCGGAACCACTTACTCCTTTTTCTCTTATTACAAGCCCACATCACATAGTATATCTTAGTAGGCATTTGATAGCCACAAATGTGAAGATGGACAAGAAAAAATAAAAAGTCAAAATATGGAGCATTAGAAATATGTGCTTTTAAAAGAAAACATGGCATTGGTCTTCCAACTGGGAAGACATAAACTTTGTATTTGATAAACCAGTAGAGTATAAGAGGAAATCTTGGGTAGTCAAAAGCCCTTATTTGCTGCAGTTACAATCCATTCATGGTAATAAGATTACATTCACAATAACATTCAACTCTGTTGAGGAAGCTTTGTGTTGTTGAATGCCTGGCTGAAAGACCTATGGAAAACAAAAATTGACTCGCTAGCCAGGGTATCAACAGTGTATGGAGCCAAGGAAACCTCATAGCTGCAGAAAAAAGGCAGGTCTCTGGCCAAAGACAGCACACTAAGCTATCCAGCATGTGCTTACTGGTTAGGGAGTAAGGGAAACAGTCTAGTACCGTGGGGCCTGTGGGCTCCGTGTTAACAGGCCACCACTGCTGAGGTATTATTACTTACTGGTATTGCAAAAGAAACCACATTATATACCCAACTTCAAATGCATTTGAAATTCTGAAACTTTGAAAATAAACCTCTTGCCTATGCTCTATGAGAAGGAGATATTGGGAGCTCAATTTAAGCCATACCTTCCAAATGGGGGGTTTGCAGAAGGACCTCTGAACAGGGAGGTCCAGGTCACACTGCTGACACCAACAGATGCTACAGTGGGTGGGGCAGGGCCTGGGCCTATGGGTGGTGCCATGGCTGGTTCCACAGGTGGGGCCATGGGTGGTGCCATGGCTGGTGCTACAGGTGGGGCCATGGGTGGCCCCAATGGTGGTGCTATAGGTAGGACCATGGGTGGCCCCATTGGTGGTGCTACAGCTGGGGCCATGGGTGGCCCCATTGGTGGTGCTACAGGTGGGGCCATGGGTGGCCCCATTGGTGGTTCTACAGGTGGGGCCATGGGTGGCCCCATTGGTGGTGCTACAGGTGGGGCCATGGGTAGCCCCATTGGTGGTGCCATGGCTGGTGCTACAGGTGGTACCATTGGTGGTGGCATGTATGGCACAGCTACAGCAACAGGCAGGCCTCTCCAGGCAGCATCCAAGGGGTTTCCAGGAAACTGGATATCTCTGTAGAAGCCCATAGGCTGGGTAAAGGCGATGGCTGAGAAGCATTGGAACATCTTGTTTTTCTCACGCTTCCGTAGTTTGGACCTACGGTTCTGAAACCAAATCTTCATTCAGAAGGAAAGAGAGAGGTCATTTTGGTACTGAGAAGTTACTGCTTTAAAACTATACTTGAAAAATCACTATGCTGCCCCAATTTTTAACTGTAAGAGAAAGGATCTGGAGGAAGAAATGGGAAATTCCTGCTGGACAATGAACACACTCCTATTCTTTGTTGTATGGGATGACTCTGGCAAGAAGGTGGAGGTGGGGTGAGGAGGGATACAGGCAATGTAAAACCAGAAAAATCAATAAAAATGTTATTTAAAAAAAACCCCAAACCTCCTCCTTGTTACTCTGATCTTCTATTCTCTCACTTGGAGTAGTTTTCCTTGTGCTATTCAGAACTGACACACATTGAAGGAGTACTATCTCTATTAATTAGGGAATGTCATTTTTGTCCTTGAGCACAGATACTAGTTAGAGTGCTGGACCTGAAGTCGAGAATCTTGCCTCCAATGATTACTGGCTATGTGACCTTGGGCAAGTGCATTAAACTTCCTGTGCCTCAGTCTCCCCATCTGTCGGCTAAATATACCAAGTGCCTCTAATGGCTGTTAGTGAGGATCAAATGAGCTAATAATGTATGTGAACCATTTTGCAAACTTCAAAGTGCTATATAAATAGGAGAGGTTATTAGTAAATATGAAATATAATTTTAAAATATATTTTATTATTATCACTTGACCCTGGAGAGCCAAGAGGAAGGCTTTGCCAAATGGGGATACAATTAAGAAAAATCTTAAGGCACAACAAATGCTTATATACATATGTGTGTGTGTATGTGTATGTGTGTGTGTGTGTGTGTGTGTGTGTGTGTATGTATGTATGTATGTATGTATGTATTTATATATAAATCAGTCCCATGTTCTCTCCAGGGCACAATTCTATTTAATAGAGAACCAAGGAACAGATTGGAGAGCTTAGTTTTCTTTCATGATGTGAAATCTTCAAGGGGTAGGGAGAGAGACACAATTGAGACTATTTTCCAAACCCTGAATTGAGGACACATAGCCAATGCTCCAGTTACTTCCCCATTTTAAACCTCTATATTCTCTTCTGTGAATTAGCCAGCCTATGGGATTTTTTCTAGCTCTACAACTATAGAACTTTGAGAGTTTAAACTCAGCTGATAAGAAGACCAGAACTACCCCTCCCTGACCAGCTGCTACCTTCTTTTTGTTTTAAACCAAGGCTCCTAGAAAAGATACTTCCCTCAAATCAAAATCAACTGCAAATCATGTCATCATTTCCCTGATGCCACGGTCCTCTTTGAAAACGAAGGACCAACACAACCCTGAGAGTAGACCAAGCTATCTGAATGGGGCCCCAGCTAGTTGGGTAACTCAGTTCTTCCTTTCCCTCTCTCTCTCCTTCTCTCCAAAGGAAGGTAAACTTTGATGGCCAGAAGCTGCCCACTTGGGGTTTACTAGCTAGATTCCTTGCTTCCTTCCTTTTTTCCTTTCTTCCTTGTACAAGACCTTAAACCCAGATACCCTTAAGCAAACAAGTGACTATCTCCTTTAGATGTGCAATCTGTTAAGAGCAATTTGGTGACTGTTTCAATTTGGGTCATTTTCAATGATGGTGAAGTTCTCTTTCTGGCATTGCCACAATACCCAGACATTCTGCTTTCCATTTTAAAATGGGGACCTCATGACTTGGCTTCCCTTTTAGGGTGGCCAGATGCTGTTATTCCTTACATTTTTCTATAGGACATTGAAAATGAAGTGGGCTAAGGCCCAGATTTTGCCTGTTAGGAAATTCTTGAAGCAAAATTAATTAACTGAAAAAACAAGAGAATGAAAGTAAAGTGTCTTGTACATAAGCTATGGAATAGGTCTCCTTTTTTTGTTGCTGGGTGGAGGAAAAGAGGGAACGATAAAATCCAAGCAGCCAATGCAACATGTTACAGTTCCAAATACTGTCGTCTACTACTAGTACTACTACTAGTACTACTTTACTACTAAATACTATTACTACTCTACTTCTACTTGATACAGTTTTTTCACTTATACAGTGATTTCCATACATAGTCTCATTTGATGCTCATATGTGGGTTTTAGAACAAAGAGGAAATTCATTGTCAATAAACATTGATACCCATCATCTGACATTTTATGAGAGAAAATATCTGGGATCCAATATACAGTACAATATCCTTCTAACTATAGTTCTAGACAACTCTAGACTCACAAAATAGGGACTATAAAAGATCACTGAGTTCAGCTCAGTTATTTGACCAATGAATAAACTGAGGCCCAGAAAAGGGAAGGGATATCCTTGAGGTCACACAGCTAGTTAATGGCAGATGGAACTCAGTTTCACATTCCCGACTTGCAGTGTCTACTGGGCAAAGAAATACTATCACAGGAAAGAACTTCAATTAAATTTAGTCTTTACACAAATAGTCATTGGACTATATACATATGAGAAATAGAAATATGTTTGATATATTCTATAATCTGAACATTTTATAATATATTTATCAGACACAAATATATATATATTTATGTAACCTAGAGGGGTGCAAAGAAGGTGCCCAGATGCATTGGTAGAGGGAACTTTTTAGACTAGGAGGTCCCCATACTAATCAAAATCCTATTTCTGGTATAATTTAAAAATAGACATGAATATACATTATTCAGATATATATTTAGATTTTGATAGCATTTTAGTATATTTCATAAATATTATTTCTAGGTAATGCATTGTTTTATTGATTATATAAACAAATATATTAATATAAACATAATATTTTAATATAGATACTTTGAAAATCACACAAGACCTGTGATTTTACTGGTGAAGGGAACTTCTTGTTCAGAAATTCCCTTTCTGAATGCAGGTTAATACCCGCTCTGACACTTTCCAATTTACACAAATTTAAATATATTTATGGTTTACATACTCTAGAAATCTAAATATTACAAGATCACACCAGACTTCCCATTGGTATGGCAGAAATCTCCTGGCAAAGAAAATTCTTCTATCAATGTAGGTATCTGCACAGGAACTTAATTCTATAAATCTAAATCAATTAATGGTTTCATCCAACTACTGAAAGAAAAATCACAGCAGACTTATGATTTCTGTTTGTATAGGAAAACTCCCAGAAAAGAAATTCTCTTTACCAGTGCACGCTGGCATCTACCCTACAATGTTACGTTATATAAATGGAAATATAGTCACGCTTTATAAATGCATACATATAGGAGTATAAATAGAATTGATCTTTATTTGCTCTTTATTTTATATCTGATCTTCATTATTTCTGAAATATATAAATATATAAAATATATGTATATTTATATATATTTATGCAAGCATAAATATATATTATATTTGATGTTTATTCACTCTTTATTTCATTGGTATAGGGAAGTCCCTCCCTCCTTGAAATTTCTATATTATACAGATGGCTTAGAAAAATATAATATACACACATATTAAAAGATCACACTCAATATTATATACTTGTATAGGGAATTCTCTCCCTCCCTCAAATTTCCATATTATATAGATGGTTTAGAACTATATTATAGGGGTGGCTAGGTGGCACAGTGAATAGAACACCAGCCCTGGAGTCAGGAGGACCTGAGTTCAAATGTGGCCTCAGACATTTAACAGAAAAAAACTAGCAGTGTGACCTTGGGCAAGTCACTTAACCCCAGTTGCCCTACCTCTCCCCCTCCAAAAAGCAAAAAAAAAAAAAAAAAAGAAATATATTATATACATCTATATAGTAAAAGATTATACATAAGATTATACATTTACAAAAGGAATTCCCAGTGTAGCAACTCCTTCTACCAATGCCGAACAGCAATTGCTCTGCAAATTTGTTTTTTAAATCTAAAATTACTAAGGATTTATAAATAACATGTGCACATTTATTAAATGTATTCATTTATACAAATTTAAAATGTATATTTGACCTAAGTATCTTAAAATTACAGTAAGCATTGGCATAGAGAACCTGTGGTGGACAAAGTCCTACCATGGCAGCTTGGCCCTTCTCTTCAATTTTATATCACACAGAACTAAATATATTTATGCTTTATAAGTACATATATGTAATATTATATATGACAAATGTGTACATTCTATGTATTACATATGTATAAGTATATATTACATATATGGATGTATATATAAATTTATATAGGTATATTATATATACATTCTATCATATACATACACATCTATATATGTATATATACACATGTAATATACATATAAGTATACATAATATATAGAATATAATCTTATATATAAAACATAATAATCTACAGCTTGTCTAAACATTTTAAAATCACACCAGACTTGGGGCAGCTAGGTGGCCCAATGAATACAGCACTGGTCCTGGAGTCAAGAGGACCTGAGTTCAAATCTGGCCTCAGACACTTAACATTAAAAAAAAAATAGCAGTGTGACCTTGGGCAAGTCACTTAACCCCAATTGTTCTGTATCTTTATGTATAATCTGAACCTAAATGTATTTTGTTTTATAAATACAAATATGTCCTATAAATCTAAATGTGCTATTTCTCAAAATACATTTATCTAAATGTTTTTTTTTTTAATTCCATCAGCCTTGTGATTTCATTGGTTGGCACCTGCTCTTAACTGACTAGTGGTAAGGGTGGAAGGGTAGTCAAGGATAGTTAGATGATGCTTCTCAGCCATAAAGGCTGTGGTCAAAGAAGCTTGGCACCTAGAACATTTCATCTCCTATTCCTTAAGAATCTTGGGGAATCCAAGTTTAACCCTACAGGGCAAAGATCCAAAGTGGAAGATTGAGAAATCCCACTTTGGGGCTGCTCATGGAGAGAGGGGATAGTTGATAAAAGCCAAAGACCTCATCTTTGCCCCTTTTCTCTCTTTTCCCACTTTTGAACTCATTGGCTCTGACTAGGTCAGTAATTTGGCAGGTGCAAATTTATGTATTAACATAAGTTTGCCTCACAAAAGAGCAAGCTTTCAATAGCTGAAAACCTGGTTTGGATTTCAGTGTTCATGGCAATTAAAAAAAACAACTATCTCAACAATATTTCACTCATGTCTTGGAGTTTTCTAGAGTCAAATTTCTGTAAAAATCTACAACACAAAATGTTGTGGGAATTTAAAATTGTTTGGTTCTGATTTTGCTCTGGGTCAGACAACTGTCCAAACTATCCTAACTGGTATATTCAGGTCTTGTTGACTCACTAGAGTTTCAGGAAAACAGATGGTTTGGGATGCTGCTTGGCTCATGGCTTTTTAAAAAGCCTGCCATTGTCTCCTATCACTTGGAAGGTTAATTTAGTATATGTTATTTGTACATTGAATAGTGCTCTTTGTAGACTGGTTAGTTCCTAGACTCATTCTTCGTTGTTGTTAAGTATTTCAGTCAAGTCCAACTCTTCACTTACCCCATCTGGGGTTTTCTCAGCAAAGAAATTGGGGTGGTTTGCCATTTCCTTCTCCAGCTCATTTTACAGATGAGGAAACTGAGGCAAACAGGATTACATGACTTTCCCAGGGTCACACAGCTACTAAATATTTAAGGCCAGATTTGACCTCAAGAAAATGAGTCTTCCGAACTCCAGGCCTGGAACTCTGTCCATTTTGGTCAACTAGCTGCCCTAGACTGTGTTTCTAAATATTTCTAATTTCATTGCGAGAGAAGTTATTTAATTCAGTAGAACTTCCCTTGGTAAGGTTCTCTTGGGCTTCAGTCCTACCTGTATATCCTCTGGTACGGGAAAAGTGTCTATTTCAGGGTTGGGGAACCTGTAGTTTCGAGGCCACATGTGGCCTTCTAGGTTCTGGGGTGCAGCCTTTTGACTGTGTCCAAGTTTTACAGAACCAATCCTTTTATGAAGGGGATTTGTTCTTGGCAAGTTTGGAGTCAGTCAAACGGATGCACCTGAAGACCTAGAGAGCCACATGTGGCATTCCCCACTCCCAGTCTAATATATACAATGGGTTTAGTCTTGTACCTTTTCATATCAACCTTATAGAGGTGCTGAGTTGCATTTATCAATGGAAAGATCAATCAATAAGCATTTAGTAAATTTCAGGCACTGTGCTAGACACTAGAAATACTAAAAATATGGAACAATCCTTGTTCCAAAGGGGTTTACATCCTAAAGGGTGAATTCCTTCATTAGTGTGCATTTATTTTAAGTGAGTGTTAGGAGGTACTCCTTACCCCAAAGAACACCATTTCCCCAGTCTACTGCCCCCATCCCCCCTCTACCCCTTCTCCAAAAGTCTTAGCCAAAGAGGATATAGCCAAATGCACAGAAGTAAAAAGTGTTGATAGGAATGGGGTGGATGTGTGACATGTGGAACTGTGACATGTTTTTAGGTAGCTGCTTTTCCTAATCTATTCCTTAGCATCCACTGACCTGGACTCTGGCCTCAGTCAGCTCCAGGCGAGCAGCTATTTCTTCTCTGTAAGAGAAAAACAAAACAAAAACCCAAATGTTTAAATGATCAGGCTTGGAGTTGGAGAAAGAACCACACACTTATCCCCCATTTCTGGTTGTGCTTACCTAGAAACACATACATTTATTTCCTACTCATCTGCAGGTTCCATTAAGGAGTATTTTAGATCAGATACCTTAGAGGGAATTGGGAAGGAGGTCAACTTTTCTGACTGGCGAGGTTTTAAATGACTATGAACACAAACTCTTTCAGACTTGTGTACTTGCAGCCAGAGGCCTTTGTGCTGGTGGAGGGCACTTCCACACCAGCTGTTCCTAGCATCCAGTGAAATCGAAGGGTCGTGGCAGGAACCCCCAAATTAATTTTCAGCCACAAGCTGCCTGTTTTTATGAAGCAGACCCCTAAGGCCACACCAAAACAAGGAAGGCAAGGGACAAAGTCAATTCTGTCCTGTTGTATGCCATGAGACTGGAGGAAAGCTGTGACTTGTAAAATGGAGGTGGAGGTGTGGCAGAGTCCAGAGTCCCACCCCACCTTGGGCAGCAGGAAAGTGGGATGCCCGGGGCCGCGACGCTCTGCAGAGAGAAGGGGGGCACGGGTGAAGGGGGGCTGACTGCGATCGCTCCCCTTCTCTCCTTACCTGGCCGCGATGTCTGGGTACTGAGACTCCTGAAAGGCACGCTCCAGCTCCTCCTGCTGGAAAGCGGTGAAGTTGGTTCGGCCGCGGCGCGGCTTCTTTCTCTGGGGTTCACCGGCCGCGTCTGCGGGGGCCGGCCCGGGTTCTGCCGCTTCTGGTGGGGCTGCTTCGGCAGCTGGGGCTTCTCCTACTTCCGGGGCCATTCCGGCTCTAGCCCCTGCCGCGGGCGCCTCCACTCCGCCGGGCTGCTCCTGGCGTCGGGGCCGCCCCCTTTTCTTTTTACCTTTTCCTCCAGTTGATGCGGCCGCTCCCTCCACTGCTGCTGCGGCCGCCGCCGCCGCCGCCGCGGCCCCTTCTTCTCCTCCAACCCAGCCAGCCTCCACGAGTTGTTCCAGCCCCGCCTGTACCTCGAGCCCGAAGCCGAGGCCCAGGCCCAAGCCGGCCAGGCCCACGTCGAGTCGTCTGCGGTCATCAGCCTGTTCTCCTTCACGTCCTGCCTCCGCAGGCGCTGGGGGTGGCTCGGGGACGGCTGCCTGGGGCTCACCACCTGGACAAGGAGAAGCGGCCGCGATCGCCAAGGGCCTCGCCGGGCAGGGCCAGTCTTCGCTGCCCCGACTCTGCAGCCTCCGAGCAGACTCTACGGCAGGGATTTCCCCTCCCGCGACAGAAACAAGGGCGCCCTCCCTCACAAGTCCGGCACCGAGCGCTAAGGAGCTCCCTACTCTCGGCTGGAGGAACCTTCCACTCGAAACTCCCGCCCTTTCGGAAGGGGAGGGGAAGGGGCACGCGAGCTGCCTCAATCCTCCCTGCCCCTCGCCCCTCCCCCCTCCCCCCATCCTTAGTCCAGCTGTGATGAACTTGACCAGCTCTTTAGCGAGTGTCGACCTCCCCTACCCAAGATCGGGCCTCTGTGCTTTGCCTTGAGGGAAAGACGCAGGGCAGGAAGCCCCGATGGCTGCCAACCATGTGGTGTAGGACGTCTAGCCCAGATACCCCACCTCAGCCTAAAGTTCTCTGTAGAGAAAATGAGGGCTCCCCACTAGTCTCCCGGCAGAATTGTTAGACTAAAGTTGCTAAGGCAGAGGAGAAGTGGGGCTCTCGCGATCTCCCCCCAATCCGCGCCTCTTCCATCTCGCTCCTTCCTCCCCTGGCCCCCACCCCGTGATCGCCTCTGAAGAGAAAATGCAAACTCCCTCCTCTCTCCCTCTCTATCGAAGGCACGACCTCAGGAGAGAAGCGGTGGTAGTGGTGGGGGCACCCATGCTACCAACTCTACCCCACCCTAGTAATCTTTGAGGAGAAAATTCGGAAAAGCCCCTCCCTCTCCCTTTTCTGCTTAGAGACAGATCGAGGGCGCTACAGTGGGGGCTGAAATGGATGGTGCGCGCACCAACTCTACCAAACCGCAACCTCGACCCCTCCCTCAGTAATTCCCACTCAGGAAAAAACGCACACGTCCTACGTGTTCCTTCCCGAACCTCCCATATCAATCGATCCATAGCAGCAGTTTCTAGCGGCCCTCACCTCGCTACCATATCCCAACATCATCCCTGCCCCACCCCCTCCACCCCTGATCTCCTGGGGAGAAAATGGGATGACTCCTAAATTTCCTTTCCCCAGGTCCCAAGATTTGTGGTCGGCATTATCATCGACGGCATTAGCTTTCTAGAGACCCTTCCCCCCAACTACGCTACCATTTCCCCTCCCCCCCAACGACTCCCCCCCCCCCGCAGTTATCTCCCAAGGAGAAAATGGGACGACGCCTTCTTTTCCTTTCTCCACATCCAAGATTCCA
>CM053582.1:15054330-15091282 GCA_028627135.1 Pseudochirops cupreus
ATCTTTTTCAGGAGGTGATCAGTGAATTCTTTCAAGTTCTATTTTGGCCTCTGTTTCTAAAATATCAGGGCAATTTTCCTAGAAAATTTCTTGAAGGATGATTTCTAGATTCTTTTTTTGATCATGACTTTCAGGTAGTCCAATAATTTTTAAATAATCTCTCCTGGATCTATTTTCCAGGTCAGTGGTTTTTCCAAAGAGATATTTCACATTGCCTTCTATTTTTCCATCGTTTGGATCTGTTTAATAGTATCTTGATTTCTCATAAAGTCATTAGCTTCCACTTGCTCCAATCTAATTCTGAAGGAATTATTCTCTTCAGTGGGCTTTTGAAATTCTTTTTCCATCTGGAAAATTCAGCTTTTTAAGGTATTCTTCTCCTCTTTGGCTTTTTGGGCCTCTTTTGCCATTTGATTTAATCTATTTTTAGGTGTTATTTTCTTCAGTCAGGTTGTTGACTCTCTTATCATGATTTTCTAGCATCATTCTCATTTCTCTTCCCAATTTTTCCTCCACTTCTCTTACTTGATTTTCAAAATCCTTCTTGAGCTCCTCCATGGCCTGTAACTAGCTCATATTTTTCTTGGAAGCTTTTGGTGCAGGAGTTTTGACTGTGTTGTCTTCCTCCCATTCCATGCTTTGATCTTTTTTGTCCCCAAAAAAGGATTCTAAAGTTGGATGGCTGTGCTTGCTTTGTTTGCTCATGTTGCCACTCAATTACTTGACTTTTGCGCTCTTTGCCACACTAGAACTCTGCTTTGAGAGAGGAAAGCTTTGTCCCAAATCACTGGGGTTTTCGCAGCTGCCAGAGCTATTAGTTGTGTGCCCTCTCTGCTGTCCCCACAAGCTCTGTTTCACTGGTCACACACCTCAGGACCACCACCCAAGACAACAATCCAGATCCAGACAGGTTAAGGGAAGAGCAATTACCTTCTTAATTGTTGCTTGGCCCCTCTATGATCTGCAGGCCAAGAGCTCTGAAGCAGCCATGTGGAGGCAGCTGCACAACCGCAGTGCCTCTGCCACTTCTTGCTCCAGGCCCAAGGCTGGATCACACTCCACCTCCCCTCCCCCCAGTTCCAAAAGAGTTCTTAACTGATCTTTTACTTTGTCTTTGGCATTTATGGGTTGATATTTCTGGAAACTGCCACAGCTGCTGGTGATCCACTGTCCCCAAGTCTGCTCCAGCCTCTGGTGGTCAGGGTTGCCCTGAGGCTAAAACTACAGGCTCATGTGGGGCTGAGCTCTGCTTCCAGTGTGCTGCGATGAACCCTTCCTGACCACCTGCCAGGCTGCCTTCAGTGGCAGATTTCTTTCTCTCTGTCACTTTGTGGGTTCTGTAGCTCTAAAGTTTGTTTGGAGTCATATTTTATAGGTATTTGAGGTGGTTATGGGGGGAGCTCATGGAGTCTTTCTGCTTCTATGTTGCCATCTTGGCTCTGCCCCTCCAATTCTAATTTTTAAGAAGTTATTTTCTTCCATTAAGTTTTTGGATCTCTTTTTCCAATTAGTTGGCTTTCTTTTTGTAATATTCTTGCATTACTCTTATTTTTCCTCTTTTTCCCTCAACGTCTTTTAATTGATTTTTAAATTTTTTTAAGTTCTTCAAAGAACTCTTTCTTGGGCTTGTAACAATTTTTACTGGTAGCTGTTTTGACTTCAGTATTCTTCTGAGTTCAAACCCAGATCTTCTCTATCACCATATCAGCTATCTATGGTCTAGTTCTTTTCTTTTTTCCTTACTTGTATTTTTAGAGGCTTATTTCTTAGCCATTTATTTTATGTTAGAGTTGGGTTCTGGTCCTGAGCTGTAGGAGATGTCTCAGGCTTCAGGTCTTTTATGCTGGTGTTTTCTGAGTTCTATCTGGGGGCCTGACCTCAGGTCCTCCTCTCTGCCCCTGACAGCAATACTGTCATTGCAACCACACAAGTATCAACTCTCCTCTATGCCCCGGAACTGAAACCACAGACTCCACTCTCACCTGTGCCCACAGACCGCAGGATCCCTACTGCCCCTCTAAGACTGTATTCACCAGGGTATGCTTGCTCCTCCTTGGCCACCATCACAGCCTGGGTGCTATTCATCTGGTCAGTGCACCTGGGTTCTGTGTCTAGCACCAGTGGAGGGCCCTGCAATCTTCTCCTAATCAACCCTCTGACTCCCACACCTTCCGGGGAGGAGGGTGAAAATTCCTGAAGCTGAGGCTGCAGCCCATACAGGGGTTGTTCCTTGTTGTTCCTTGATTCAGCAATATCAGCATTTGATCAGGCCAAATCACTGCCCCTGAGGTTGTCTTTCTTTTTTAAATTGTATTTTCCCCCCAGTTACACGTCAAGACAATTTTTAGCATTCATTTTTCACAAGATTTTGAGTTTTAAATATTTCTCCCTCCTTCCTCCCCTCTTTTTAAAATGGTAGGCAATTTCATATAGGTTATACATGTGCTATCATGTAGAACATATTTCCACATTAGTCACAGTTGTGAAAGAAACTGATCAAAAGAGGAAAAAACACAAAAAAGAATTAAGTAGGTGAAAAAAGTATGCTCTGATCTACATTCAGAGTCCATCAGTCCTTTATCTGTATGTGAATGGTATTTTTCTTCATGAGTCCTTTGTACTTATTTGGGATCATTGTGTTGCTGAAAAGAGCAGAGTTATTCATAGTTGATCATCACATGGTGTTGCTGATACTGTGTACAATGTTTTCCTGGTTCTGCTCATTTTACTTTGCATAATTTTGTACAAGTATTTCTAGGTTTTTCTGAAATCTGCCTGTTCATCATTTATGACAGTATTCCATTACGTTCATATACCACAGCTTGTTCAACCATTCTCCAATTGATGGGCATCCCTTCAATTGCCAATTTTGCCACCATGAAAAGGGCTGCTATAAATATTTTTACACGTACAGGTCCTTTCCTTTTTTTATTATCTCTTTTGGATACAGACCTAGTAGTGGTATTGCCAGATCAAAGGATATGAACAGTTTGGTAGCCCTTTGGGCATAGTTCCAAATTGCTCTCCAAAACAGTTGGATTAGTTCACAACTCCACCAACTATGCTTCAGTGTCCCAATTTTCCCACAACCTCTCTAACATTTATCATTTTAATTTTTTTGTCATATTAACCAATCTGATAGGTGTGAAGTGGTACCTCAGGGTTGTTTTAATTTGCATTTCTCTAATCAAATTGATTTAGAGCGCTTCTTCATATGCTTTGATTTCTTTATCTGAAAACTGCCTGTTCATATTCTTTGACCATTTATCAACTGGGGAATGGCTTGTATTCTTATAAATTTGACTCAGTTGTCTATATCTTTGATAAATGAAGCCTTTATCATAGACACTTGCTGTAAAGATTGTTTCCCAGCTTCCTGATTTCCTTCTAATCCTGGTTGCATTGGTTTTGTTTGTGCAAAAGCTTTTTAATTCAATATAATCAAAATTATCTATTTTATGTTTTGTAATGCTCCTCTATATTTCTGTCTCTTGTTTAGTCATGAATCTGTAATTCACTTAACTTCTCCTTTAAGAATTTGGATACTATGCCACTTGGTGCATATATGTCTAGTATTGATATTGCTTCATTGCCTATGGCAACTTTTAATGAGATGTACCTTCCTTCCTGATCTCTATAAATTAGGTCTATTTTTGCTTTTGCTTTGTCTGAGATCAGGATTGCTACCCCTGCTTTTTTTTTTCACTTCAGCTGAAGTATAGTCAATTCTGCTCCAGTCCCTTACCTTTTATTCTGTGTGTCTCTCTCTCTGCTTTCAAGTGCATTTCTTGTAAAGAACATATTGTAGGATCTCTGAGATCATCTTTTTTAACTTCCTCCCAAGTTCTGTCAGGGTGAACAACTGCTTTACCCTGGCTTTTACTGCTCAAAGTTCACTTTGAAATGTTATTTTATTTTTTCCTACTTAATAGTATTTTATTTTTTCCAATTACATGTAAAGATAGTTTTTAACAATTCACTTTTATAAGATGTTGAGTTCCAAATTTTTTTCCCTCTCTCCCTCTCCTTCCCCCTCCCCAAGATGGCAAGCAATCTGACATAGGCTATACATGTGCAATCACATTAAGCAAATTTCCACATTAGTCATATGGTGAAAGAAGAATCAAAACAAATGGAGAAAACAATAAGAAAGGAAAAAGAGAGAGAAAATAGTATGTTTCAATCTGAAGTCATACTCCATATTTATTTCTCCAGATATGTATAATATTTTTCATCATGAATCTTTTGGAATTGTCTTAGATCATCGCATTGCTCAGAAGAGCTAAGTCTATCAAAGTTGGTCATCACACAGTATTGCTATTACTGTGTATGATGTTTTCCTGGTTCTGATCACTTCACTCAGCATCAGTTCATGTAAGTCTTTCCAGGTTTTTCTGAAATCCACCGCTTATCATGAAATGTTATTTTAAATTGTTTGTGGAAGAATTCAGGATAGGTAATTTTCTGCCTTATTCCTTCATCTGCCCAGAATCCCCCCCCCCCCCTTGTGAACTTTAGATAGGTAGATAGATATTTAGATAGATAGATAAACTATTTCAATGTTTTGTACCTTTAGAAACATGATTCTGAGTAGGGATTCACACAGGCTTTCCCAGATGGCCCAAGGGATCCATGAAACACAAAAAGGTTAAGAACCTCCCTGACTTTGTGCAAATAAAATTAGTCCCATTTTACAAAGAAGGAAAGTTAAGCTCATGGTAGAAAACTGACCTGCCCAAGTTCAGCCAGGCAGGAAGGTGGGACAGTTGAACCCTGAATCTGGATTTCCTGGCTCCAAGTCCAGAGTTCCTTCCTCTAAACCCCAATGGCTCTTTGCCAAATTGACCAAGCAAGTGAACAAGTTATAAAAATGACTTGTGCCTTCAAAAATCTATGAAACTCAAGCAAGCTTCACAGCTAAAAGGAATTTTTTTAGTGTTCCTATTTCCTTGTTAGAACAGTAACAAATCCACAGAAAACTGGAGTGCAATCCTCTTTGCGTCTGCTGAAGATAAAAGTTCTGGTCTTCAGGGGCAGCAGTTCAGTAACAGAACCTGGGATAATTTCAAGCAAGCTCAGAAGACAGGCCCATGGGGTCCATAAGAGACTCTTTGCACAAGCTCATTGGCAAAAATATGTGAAAGAAGAGTAATACATGGCATTTTTAAAGTGCTCAGGCACCACTAGAACCTTGAACCAAGGTGGACTTGTATACTGTGGGGTGATAAATCTAGAGCAGGAAGGTACCTGAGAGGTCAAGTCTGACCCCTTCATTTTATAGCAGAGGAAGCTATGGACAGTGATGGGAAGTGACCTACTCTAGGTCATGTGTAGGATCTGAGCTCTAGAGCAGGAAGGAGCCTCAAAGACCATCAAGTCCAATCCCCTCATTTTACAGAGGGGCAACTGAGGCCCAGGAAGGGGAAGGGATTTTCCCAAGGTCACATACAACACCCTAAATCTAGAGCTTGGAGTGACCTCAAAAGCCATCTAGTCCAATACCCTTCTCCACTTTACATAATTCCAAATTGAGGCTTCCAGAAGTTATGTGACTTACCCCAAGTCTCACACTTAGTAAATGATAGAGGCAGGATTTGAACATAGGTCCTCTGATTCCAAAGCCTCTTTTCCACTCTACTAATCTGTCTCTCATCAAATCCTTTTCATTTCCCAATTTCTGACATAGGTTCCACTATCTACAAGATTATTTGGTACAGGAAAAAATGGAATTATTGTTTAAGAAAGAAGACAAGCAAGGACATGGCCCTTCTTTCTTTTTTAAAAAATAAATTTCTACTGATATCTTTCGACTTTATATCTCCTAAATTTCTCCCAAGATACTCCCTTCTCTCTCCTCCCAGAGAGCCATCCCATGTAACAAGGAGTACCCTTTTTAAAAAGAAATAGAAGAAAAAAGAAGAAAAATCCACAAAACTCATCAATATGTTGAAAAAGTTTTAAAATATATTTGCAGTGTTTGACACTGGTGGCCCTTTCACCTATGGATAGAGTGGAGGAAGTTGTCTTCTCATCTCCTTTCTTCAAAACCCTGCTTGTTCTTTGTCATTTCACAACATTCATTTTCAATTGTTTGCTATCACAATAAGTGCTACTATAAATATTTTGGTGAATTAGGAAGACTTTCTTCTTATCAATGAATTTCTTGGGGTATAACCCCTCTGACATTAACAATTCTCATCTTTTGTCATTTTTGCAAATTTGTTGGATATGAGGTGAAACCTCAGGGTTGTTTTGATTTGCATTTCTCTTATTAGTGATCTGGAGCATTCTTTTATATGGTTATTAATAGGTTCCAATTCTTTTGAGAACTTTTTGCTCATACTCTTTGATCACATATATTGGAGAATGGCTTTAGATTTCAAACATACATATACATATGTATGTATAAATATATATGTATATACATATATATAAATATTTGTCTTTAGATCTTAAATACCAAACCCTCATCTGAAAAATTTGATACAAAGATTTTTTCCCATTCAACCACTTTCTTTCTTAGCATAGATATATTTTATTTTTTCATAAGCTTTTCAAATCCATGTAATCAAAATTATCTATCTTATTTTTGTATGTGTCTCTATGCCTTGTTTGGTTAAAGATCTATCTCCTACCCATACCTGTGAGAATCATAAGATCTGCTTTTTTTCTATATTTTTATGGTACAATCTTTAATATTAGAGTCACATACTCATTTTGGGTGTTTTTATTCAATTTTATTTTACTTTCTGTTTCAAATTCTTTCTCCCCCTCTACTCCCTCCCCCACCGATTGAGAAGGCGAGAAATACAATATTCATTATACATATGAAATCACACGAAACATTTCCACCTTAGCCATGGGTGTTGTTGTTTGTTTGTTTTTTTGGAGGCGGGGGAAGCTAGAAATAGAAAGAAAGAATATGCTTCAACTTACACTCTGAGTCCAACAATTCTATCTCTGGAAGTAGATAGCATTTTTCATCATGAGTCCTTTGGAATTATGGTGGATCATTGTACTGATCAGCATTACTAAGTCTTTCAGAATTGATTATGTTTATAATATTGCTGTCATTGTGTAAATTGTTTTCCTGGTTCTTCTCACTTTACTTTGCACCATCAGTTCATATAAGTCTTCCCAGATTTTTCTGAAACCATTTCACTCATAATTTCTTATACCACAATAGTATTCTATTTCATTCATATACCATAACTTCTTCAGCCATTTTCCAGTTGATGGAATTCCCTCAGTTTCCAATTCTTTGCCACCAAAAAAGAGCTGCTATAAATATTTTGTACATATGAGTCCTTTTCATTTTCCTTTGATCTCCTTGGGGTATAGAATTAGCATTGGTATTCCTGGGTCAAAGGGCATGAACAGTTTTTATAGCTTTTGGGGCATAGTTCCAAACTGCTCTCCAGAATAGTTGGTCTAGTTCATAGCTCCACCAACAATGTACGTATTTTCCCATGTCCCCTCTAGCATTTGTAATTTTCCTTTTGTGTCATCTTAACCAATCTGATGGGTGTGAGGTGGTACCTCACAGTTGTGATAATTTGCACCTTTCTAATTATTGGTGATTTAGAGTATTTTTTCGTATGACTAATGATAATTTGCTCTCTCTGAAAACTGTCTTTTCATATCCTTTGACAATTTATCAATTAGGGAGTGGTTGGCTCAATTCTCTATATATTTGAGAAATGAGATGTTTATCAGAGAAACTTGTTCCAAATATTTCCCCCAGTTTGTTTTTCTTCTAATTTTGGCTGCACTGGTATTGTTTGTGAAAAACTTCTTAATTTTATGTAATCAAAATGATCTATTTTACCTCCCATGAGCCTCACTATCTCGTTTGGTCATGAACTCTTCCCTTATCCATAGAGATGACATGTAATTTCTTCTAAGCTCCTCTATTTTATGATATCACCCTTTATGCCTAAATCATGTACCTATTTTGAATTTATATTTCTGTGTAGTGTGCAATGTTGGTTTATGCCTAACTTCTGGCAGATTATTTTTCAATTTTCCCAGAAGCTTTTGTCAAATAGCGAGTTCTTGCCCCAGTAGCTGGGACATCTGGATTTATCCAACACTAGGGTACTGTGCTCATTTGCTTCTCTCTTTTATGTATCTAATCTATTCCATTGATCAACTACTTTATTTTTTATTCAATACCAAATTGTCTTAATGATTACAGTTTTGTAGTATAGTTTGAGATGTGTTATGGCTAAACCACCTTCCTTTGTATTTTTTTAAATTCCTTTGATTTTCATGACCTTGTGTTCTTCCTTGCAAAAAACAAGGATTGTTGTTGGATTCTGGTTTCTAATCCCTTCTGCTATCCTCTTCTGATTTATGAGTGAGTTCATCCCATTCACATTCACAGCTATGATTGCTATTATATTTTCCTCCATCTTATTCTCTCATACTCATCCTTTTCTTTTTAACCTTGTCCCCCTTCAAATGTCCATTTTGCTTCTGACTACTGCCTTCCTTAATCTACCTTCTCTATTATTCCCATCCCACCCCCTTTCTCTTAGCTCCTTTCCCTCCTACTTCCCTGTTGGGTAAAATGAATTTCTGTACCCAACTGTGTTTATGTATATTCTTTCCTTCTTGACCAGTTCAAATAAGAGTCAGGTTCAAGAGTTGCCTACTCTCTCCCTCCTCCCCACAATTCTCCCCTCCCATCATATAAACTCTTTCTTGCATCTCTCATTTATGTGAGATAATTTTCCCCATTCTTTCTTTCCTTTCTTTTCTCTCTCAATGCATCCCTCTTTCTTAGCCTTCCATTCTTCTTTTGAGATTATCCCAACATAGTAGACTCACACTCATACCTCCCATCTAAGTAGACTCCCTCTAACTTTCCTAGAGATCATAAAGTTCTTAGGTGTTACATGTATCTTCTTCCAGTAGGAATATAAATAATTTAACCTTAACTTTAGTCCCTTACAATTTTTTCACTCATATTTACCTTTTTATACTTCTCTTGAGTCTTGTGTTGGAATGTCAAATTTTCTACTCAGTTCTAGTCTTTCCATCAGGGATATTTGAAAGTCCCTCTATTTTGTTAAATGTCCATTTTTACCCCTGTAGGATTATACTCAATTTGTTGGGTAGGTTATTCTTGGTTGTAATCCCAGTTCTTATGATTTCTGGAATTATCATGTTCTAAAACTTCCACTCTTCTATAACGGCAACTATTAAATCTTGCATGTTCCTGACTCTGACTTCATGTTATTTGAATTATTTCTTTTGGGTTGCTTGCAATATTTTCTTCTTGATCTAAGAGCTCTGGATTTTGGCTATAATATTCCTGGGAGTTTTCATTTTGGAATTTCTTTCAGGAGCTGATCAGTGGATTTTTTTCTACTTTGCTCTCTAGTTATAAATATCTGGACAGTTTTGCTTTATAAGTTCTTGAAATATGATCTCTAGGCTATTTTTTGTTCATAGTTTTCAGGTAGCCCAATAAGGCTTAAATTTTCTCTCTTGGATCCATTTTCTAGGTCACTTGTTTTTCCTATAAACTATTTCACATTTTCTTCTATTTTTAAATTTTTTTTCACTTTTTAAAATTGTTTCTTGGTGCCATTACCCATTAGCTCATACATTAGCTCCCATTTGACCAATTATAATTTTAAAGGGATTATTGTTTTCAGTGAAGTTTCATGCTGCTTTTACCATGTGGCCAATTTGGACTTTTAAGGAGTTATTTTCTTCAATATTTTTGGTATCTCTTTTACTAAACTATTAGTTCTCTTTTTGTAACTGTCATATATAATCTCACTTTTTTTCTCAATTTTTCCTCTGGCACTCTGATTTTTAAAATTAATTTTTGCTCTATTTTAAATTTCTTTCTTAGGTCTTTTAGGCTTGTATCCAATCTGCATTTTTCTTTGAGGCTTCACTTGTAGATATTTTCAAGTCATTGTCTTCTTCTGAGTTTGTATCTTGAACTTCTCTGTCACCATAGTAGGTTTTGATAGTTATGTTCTTCATTGTTGTTGTTTGCTCATTTTCCCAGCCTATTTCTTGACTTTAGACTTTATGTTAGATTTGGACTCTGCTCACCTCTAGGGGAAATTACTTACCTGACCTTCTATCTTTTATGTCCTTCTGCTACTTACAAAGTTTAGTCTGGAAGCCTGTTAGTTTTTGGTGCTTCCAATGTGGTACGATCCTGGAAGAGGTCTGTTCAATGCCTTCCTGGTCTGCTTCTCTGCTCCTTATGCAGGTGGGACACCTACTTCCTCATGATTGTGTCCACTTCTCTCTGCCCTGGAACTGTGACCCACAATTGAGTGACAGAGCTGCCAGACAACACCTACTCCTGCTCCCAGTGTTAGTACAGGGGTTCCCTGGGATCTGACCAAGTGAGATTAATACCAGGAATGCAGGGATGGTTTAACATAAGGAAAACTATTAATACAAGTGACTATATCAATAAGAAAAGTAACAAAAATTATAGGGTTATATCAATAGATGCAGGAAAAAGCTTTTGACAAAATGTAACACTCATTCCTATTAAAAATACTTCAAAGCATAGGTATACATCATGGATTTTTCCTTAAAACAATAAGAAGCATCTTCCTAAAAAATCATCAGCAAGCATTTATTTGCAGTGGGGATAAGCTAGAAGCTTTCCCAATAAGATCAGGTGCGAAACAAGGATGCCTATTATCACCAATATTATTCAATATTGTATTAGAAATATTAGCAATAGCAATGAGAAGAAAAAGAAATTGAAGGAATCAGAAGGGACAGTGATGTAATAAAACTAACTCTTTTTGCAGATGATATGAAGATATACTTGGAAAATCCTAGAGATTCAACTAAAAAGTTAGTTGAAACAATTAATAATTTTAGGAAAGTAGCAGGATATAAATTAAACCCACATAAATCATCAGCATTTCTATATATCACCAACAAAATCCTGCAAGAAGAGATAGTAAGAGACACTCCATTTAAAATAACTATAGGGTGTATAAAATACCCGAGGGTGTACCTGCCAAGACAAACCTAGGAACTATATGAACATAATTATAAAATGTTTTTTATACAAATAAGTTCAGGTTTAAATAATTAGAGAAATATTAATTGTTCATGGGTGGCCAGAGTTAATATAATAAAAATGACAATTCTACCTGAACTCATCTACTTATTCAATGACACCCCAACTAAATTATCAAAAATTATTTTATTCAGATAGAAAAAATGATAACAAAATTCATTTGGAAGAACAAAATGTCGAGAATATCAAAGAAATTAATGAAAAACATGTAACGGAATGAGGTTTAGCAGCACCAGATCTTAAAGTACATTATAAGGCAGTAATTCGCAAAACGATTTGATACTGGCTAAGAAATAGAAAGGTGGATCAGTGGAACAGAGTAGACATGAAAACCACAGTAGTAAATGATCATAGTAACATTGTGTTTCACAAATGTAAAGATTTAAGCTTTGGGGATAAGAATTCACTATTTGATTAAAAATTTTTGGGAAAACTGGACAGCAGTCTCACAGAAATTTTGTATAGGCCAACATCTTACACCATTTACCAAGATAAGAATATGAATCATTCACCAATTAATAAATGGTCAAAGGATGTGAACAGACAAATTTTGATGAAGAAATCAAGACTAAATACAATCATATGAAAAATGCTCTAAATCATTGTTGATTAGAAAAATGCAAATTAAAATAACTTTGAGATATCACCTCACATAAGATTGGCTAAAACAGTGGAAGAGAAAAATGACATATGTTGGAGGAGAGGTGGAAAAATTGGGACACTAATACACCATTGGTGGGACTGTGAACTGATCCAACCATTTTGGAGAGCAATCTGGAATTATGTCTAAAGAGTGATAAAACTGTGTATACCCTTTGACCCAGCAATACCATTATTAGGTCTGTTTCCCCAGGTAATCAAGGAAAAAAGGAAAAGAACCTATATGTTCTAAAATATTTATAGCAGCTCTCTTTGTGGTGGCAAAGAACTGGAAATTGAGGGGATGCCCATCAATTGGGGAATGGCTAAACAAGTTGGGTTATATTATTATGATGGAATACTACTGTGCTATGAGAAATGATGAGCTGGTTAATTTTAGAAAAACACGGAAAGATCTGCATGAAATAATAAAGAGTGAAATGAGTAGAACAAAGAGAACATTGTACACAACAATAGCAATATTGTTCTAAGAACAACTATGAAGGACTAAGTTATTATTTTTTTGTCTTTTTTTTGGAGGGAGGAAGGCAGGGCAATTGGGGTTAAGTGACTTGCCCAAGGTCACACAGCTAGTAAGTGTTAAGTGTCTAAGGCCAGATTTGAACTCAGGTCCTCCTGACTCCAGGGTCAGTGCTCTGTTGACTGCACCACGTAGCTGCCCCGTGACTAAGTTATTCTGAGCACTTTAAATAATCAAATCAACTACAAAGGACCTATGGAGGAAGATGCTATCGACCTCCAGAGGGGGGAAAACATATATAGAGGTATGCTTTACATGTATATACATATATATATATATATATGTGTGTGTGTGTGTGTGTGTGTGTGTGTGTATATGTGTATGTATATGTATATATATGTATATATGTATGTGTGTTTATATATGTGTGTGTACATATATACATATGTGTGTATGCATCAAATGGTGGCCTTCTGTAATGCAGGGAGGGAGGGAAACAGTTCAAAACTTAAAATATAACAAAAAATAAATAATTAATTTTTTAAAAATCAGAAACCAAAAGAACTACATTTGTCCCATAATATCTCCGATATTGTGCATTCTTTCTCCAGTTTTGAAAACAATTTGTATAATAATGGTATAAGAATTCTTTTGTGAATCCATTAGGATCAGAATTCCCTCCACCCCTTGGGTTGTTCTTTCTAGCTAGTTCTATTTCATTTTCTGAGACTAGATCATTTAAGATCTCTATTTGGTCTTTTGTTAGTTTGGGCAAATGTCTGAAAGTATTCTTCTGTTTCTTTTTTGTTCTCAGAGTTGTTATTATAAAACTGCATATCTTATACTTTTAAAAAAATTTCTTCTGTTTTGCTGTCATTTCACCTTATCCATTTGCTATTTTGTTCACATGATTTTCAGCTCTCTTCCGTTTAATCAGTTTGGCTGAAGGTTTATCAAGTTTAATGATTTTTTTCAAGGAATCAACTTTTAGTTTAATATTTTTTTTAGTTTTTTTGTTTCTAATTTATCTATTTCTCCTCTGATTCTTAGTATCTCTCCTTTTGTGCTTATTTTGGGTTTGTTGGCTTTCTAATTTTTAAAAATGCATATTCAGTTCAGTAGTGTTCTTTTATATTATGTTAATGTATATTTTTAAAGATATATTTTCTCTCCAAGGACCACTTTAGCTGCACCCCATTAATTTTGTTATTCATCATCATAATTTTCCCCAGAATTATTGCTTCTATGATTTGCTCTTTGACCCATTTAGGGCTTTATTATTAAGGCTCTGTTATATTTATTGCTGTAATTATATGGAGTAGAGAGATATATAAAGAAAAGACCACTTGTTATTGAGTGGGCAGAAAGGAAGAGATAACTGGGAATTGAGGGAAAGAGAGGGAAGAGTTGGGCAGGATCACTGAGGTTTATAGCGGAGTGGGAGATACACGGACAAAATGAAGAAATCACTTTGAAGGAAAAATAGCAGAAAAATAGGAGAAGGTAGAGACATAAAGAAAGATACCATGGAGAGGGAGAGAGACAAAGGGAAAGCATCACTAGGGAGGGAAAAGGAAATCTAAAAAGAAACAGAAGAGACCATAGTATAGTGATGGAGAGAGAGAGAGAGGGAGAGAGAGAGAGAAAGGGAGGGAAGGAGGGAGAGAGAGAGAGATCTAGAGACAAAAGCAAATGCCTACTGTGATGGAGGTGGAAGGTGGGGTGGAAAGACAGAAAACAGACCAGAGAGGACTAGGGATGGAGAGAAATGATCACTCTGAGGAGGCAAGAGAGAGACAGACATAGAGACTGAGAGAGGGAGAGAGACAGACACACAAAGACAGAGAGACAGAGAAGGAGTGGGGAGGCAGGGCAGAGAGACTATGCTAGGTTCTTGGAACATGATAAAAATGAATCATCCCTTGCCTTCAGGGAGTTTACATTCTTTTTGGAGGGAAACATCATATATACAAGCAATTCAATATAAAACATATATAAAGTAAGTATGAAGATTGGACCTATGATTTCATTGGTACAGTGAACTCCAGGTAAGTAAACTGACTCTATCAATGCAAGTTGCCACATTCTCTGCAACTCAGTCTTAGAGGTGAAATGACTTGGCCAAAGTAAACACAAATCCATTTCTGGGGATATTAGCAACTGGGATGATCAGGAAAGGCCTCAGGGAGGAGGCGGTACTTAAGCTGAGCTTTAAATGCGCTTTGAACTAGCATACATCTGTGACAAAACTGAGGAGGGAACATCTTAGAGTAGCTAGTGTGCTGGAGCCATGTGTGGGGAATGCTCTGCTGCAAGGAGCAGAGATCGAATGTCATAGAGAAATGCAAAGAATACTTTCAGTCCATAGCGATGGGTGTGTGTGTAGGGGCGGGGGGGGGGGGGGAATGGAGATCCTAATCATCTTGCAATCTTCATGAGCAGGGAGTCTGTTGAAAGGGATAGAGCACCAAGCTCAGATTTGGGAGGCCTCAGTTCTGTGTTCAACCCATGCCACATACTGGCTTTATAACCATTAACATCCAGGCAACCCTGTGTAAGACCAGGGTGCTGATGTGAATAAGGAGATGAAGCCCCTTACATAGAACTCTCTACACAGATGAAATCACAAATCCAGTTTTTTTTTAAAAATCCTGAATTGCAAATCGACACAACTATTTTTAAAAATGTATTGGTGCCTTTTATTTTTATACTAGTCCTTTCTATACATACCCCACTCCCCATCCTATGACCCTTCCCTTATAAGTAAAACAATGAAGCAAAACCAACCAACCAACCCAATAACCATGTGTGACCTTGTATGCAATATTGTATACCCATAGTCCCTCACCTCTTCAATAGAAGGAGGGAGGTGGGCAAACATTTTAGAGAACATGCCATGAATGACAAAATATTACCAAAATTCTGTAGCTAGGACTTTATCCTTTTTAAAAAAATCACAAAAATGGGAAAAAGGAACATGGGAAACTGGAGGGATGGGTGGTACCCTCTACAGAGATAGGGAACTTTGAAGAGTGGTAGGTTTGGGGGGAAAGCCAATGAGTCCTGTGGAGGAAACAGTGTGAGGGGGAGGAATGGTTTTTTCTAGAAGTTTGGCTGTGAAAGAAAGGAGAAACAGCTCCTGTTTCAAATAAATTATTCTTGCCAATCATGTGCTAGTTATGCTTGTGGCCAATCCAGGATGGCCTGGATAGGACAGAAGGACTAAGCCTCTACTCCATTCACTTGCTTCCTGTCCCACCCTGTCCTCATGTGGTCATAGCCCTGGTTCATGCATCTGTGGAGGTGGACCTAGGGTCAGACTGATCTGGGTTCAAAACTCACCCCAGACACTTAGCTATGTGATCCTGGGTAAGTCATTTAACTTCTCTGGGCCTCACTTTCCTTGCCTGTAAAACGAGGGAGTTGGACTAGATAGCCCCTGACATCCCTTCCAGCGCTAGATCTAGGATTGTCTGACCTGTCCCAGCAATAGTTGGCAAGACTTGGGCTCAGAGGGGAGGCTGGAATAGGCCCCAAAAGTGAGATAAAGAATGGAGTCATCAACTCATGGTCTGGCATGTGTGTGGAAGGGATGGCAGAAGGAAGCAGGACACATCGGTTCCCCCCTCTTAGTGTTTGCAAAAGCCTGGACTCTAGTCTCTTCCTCCAGCTCTTAGGAAAACCTGATCAACAAAGGAACTAGACTCCCCAAATGGAAAAGCTTATGATTTTATGACAGCAGCTGTTAAGGGTGTCCCCTCTCACTTCAGTCGGATGGCAGAATGTTGTTGTCCTGATATATGCCACCCCCATTGGTACCAAGTGGTGCCCTCTACATCAGGCCATGGCTGGTCAAAGCCACCCTTGCCCCACTGTGCTTATGGCACTGGTGTGAGTGGAATTACCACGGTTATTTCCATTTCTGTTATAGAAAGTTATTTGATATTTGGTTAAATCTGGGAGGGGGAAAAGTTTGTACCTAGCTCTAGCTACCATTCATTTTATGATTTCAAATCAGTATTTGTTGTTTTACCTATCTGCTATGCAAATGATTTCTATTTATTTCAAATAATAGTTAATTGTTCATAGAATCTGTTGAGAGCCCCAATCTCTCATTTTATAGAGGAAGAAGTCCAGGCCCAGAGAAAGTAACTTATTCAACAGGACAGAGAAGTTCATCGACAAGATGTATCCAAGCAAGATAAAAACATTTCGGGATGAGAGAGGTGGGAGAGGGAGATGGAGAAGGAGAGACAAAGGGATGAGACCAATGAGAGGGACAGAAAGAGATGGAGAGAGGAGGAAGAGGAGTAGAAGGAAGAGAAAGAGGAGGAAGACAAGGAAGGAGGAGAAGGAGGAAGAAGGAAGAGGAAGGAAGAGAAAAAGAAAGAAAAAAGAAAGAAAGAAAGAGAAAAAGAAAGAAAAAGAAAGAAAGGAAAAAAGAAAAAAAGGAAGGAAGGAAGGAAGGAAAGAAGAAAGGAAGGAAGGAAGAAGGAAAGAAAGAAAGAACTCTGGGGGAAGCAGATAATAGCACAAGAGATAGTGAGAAGAGAGCTCTGTGGAGAGAGGAGACTAAGAAGAGATGGAAGAAATCATTAGGGAGTGGGAGAAAGAGACAGAGGAAGGCGGGAAAGAGAAAAGAGACCTCTCTAGGTGGGGGGTGGGAGGGAGATGTAGCCTGTGTGAGGAGGAAGACAATGGGAAGAAGGAGGAAGGAGGGATGGGGAGAGAGAGAAAGAGACAGAGAGAAAGAGAGACAGAGAGAGAGAGAAGAACAAGAAGGAGGAGGAGGAGGACTAGGAAGAGGAGGACTAGGATGAGGAGGAGGAAGGGGGAGGGGGAGAGAGAGGGAGAGAGAGAGAGGGAGAGAAACTTAATTCTTTTCATCTGGAGGCAACATTCTAGCGGAAATATCACTGGATTTGAAATTGAAATGACCTTGTTTTATGGGACTTAGGACAAGTCCCTGCCCCTAACTGGGCTTCCTCGGTATCTTCCTCTTTAAAATGAGATTGGACCGGCTGATATCCGAGATCTTATGCCAGCTTGAAAGAATGTGATCTTAAGCCACCACCATTCAGATTTTTAAATCCAAATGATAAATTATCATTGCCTCTGGGAATTTCTATGAGTAATGTCTTTTTAAAAATTATTTTATTTCTTTTGTTTTCTCTTCTGAATCTCTTAAATGTCCTTACACACACACACACACACACACACACACACACACACACACACGATTTCTTGCTCCAAATTCTATGAAAAGTTTAGTGAAATGTAACTGACAGGCAACAAACACCAAGTTGCCTGATACAGGATTGACTTTCTCCATATACCTCTGACAGAGAGAACACTGGAGACACCTAGGTGGTGTGGAGCTGGCCTTGGACTCAGGAAGACTATGGCTCAAATCTGGCCTCAGAAACTTACTTAATGGGTGTAGCCATGGGCAAGGCATTTAACCTCTCTTTGCCTCAGTTTCATCATCTGTAAAAGGGGGATACTCTCCTCCTTCAAGGCTATTGTAAAGATCAAAAGAGAAAATATGTACAAATAGCTTTGCAAATGTAGGGCACTTAATGACACTGTTAGCTATAGTAGCTATTGGATCTTCAGGCTGAGTTGGACTTGTCTTAAGCACAGAAATTACTTTCTAATCTTAAAGGTTGATTTTTTTTTTCAGAGGAGGAGGGAGAGGGGGTAAATTTTCTGTCCACATAGAAAACCCTCCTCATTCCAGAATGGGAAAGTCCCTCTGGATAGGTTACTATTACTAATGAGGATCCCACTAGCTAAGATGGTGATACATTTATTATGTGAGAACCCTGGTCCCTACAGTGCTGATGTTGGGAGAAAAGTCGGGCATCTATGTATGGCCAATAAGCCAGCCATTTTACAGAGGTTGTCAAAGTGGATGATACTACCCCTTGGGGGTGCTGGAACAATCCAGGGGAGTGGTAGTAGCTGCAGGTACAATTGGAGAGTATTGAATAAAAATAAGGGGGTGGTGGAAATATAAGGAAAGAAAAGAAGAAAATCTTGAAAAACCGTTGGTACACATTTCATCTGTTGTGTAACAAAATTAAAGTCGTAGTGATTACATTATTTTCCAAATAAACACACAAAATGTAAGTTATAACCAAGAAGTGGTCAAGTCTGCTGACAAGTCTTAACAAGCAAGTATTGGCAGGTGAACATGTTGCGTGTTGTCAGGAAGTCCAGCATGCATTAGTAAGAATATGTGTGTAATGATTTGTTTATAATATGACACTATATGGTTACATGATGCAATATTGCATCATCAAAATTTCAGTACAGGAAAAAACCCACCAATTTAGAATAAATTATTAAATTTAAGATGCATCATTTAAAAAAATTATATTTTTTAAATGATGCAAATTTCAAAAAAAAAAGTTAAAGGGTTAATGAAAGTAGATTTCCAGGGGAGTGCTGAGTAATCATTTTTTTAAAGGGGGCAGTAGGCCAAATAAGTTTCGGAACCTCTGAACTAGAACAAATTTCTGTTATACCAGGGCTTCCTATTCTTCTACCTCTTCAGTCTTGGGCCTCTTCCCTTCTGTGGAATCTATGATCCAGAAATACTCACCTTCTTACTGTACCTTAAACTCGTTGTTCTTCCTCCAACTCTGTGTCTTTGTACCAGCTGTCTCCCATGCCTGGACTGCTCTTCCTACTCACCTCCACCCTCATTCCTTTGGCTTCCATCAAGACTCAGTTCAAACCTTACCTTCTACAAGAGGCCTTTCTGCCCCTTTAACCCCAGTACTTTGCCTCTGAGATGAATTTCCATTTATTTATACTGCATACATGTGGTATGTGAAAGAGGGGCAATGGTTGATGGATCCTAGGTCCTAAATTTCTGTGGGGAGAGCTCCTTGTGGTTTTGAAAACTCACTATGGATCAAGTTTACATCTAAGACAGGAAGGCAATTTTCTTTGTTTCTACTTTCCTTTTGCCCATAGGTATCTTGGGTAAACTTTGTGAAATATTCCTTATTTTCTGAATCTGAAAATCTTTGTACTTGAAGTTAGAAATAGGGGAAGGTCTGAGATAGAGGGGAGATAATGAGTTTGGTGTTGGACATATTGAGTTTAAGATGTACATGAGACATCCACTTCAAAATGTCCCATAGGCAGTTGCAGATGCAAGACTGGATATCAGGAGCGAGGTTAGGGCTGGATAAGCAAATCTGAGAATCATCAGCATAAAGAATCCATAGGAGCCGATGAGGTTACCAAGTTAAACAGTAAAAGGAGAGAAGAGAAAGGAGCCAGCGCAAAATTCTGTAGAACACCCAAGGTAAGGGATCATGACTTGGATGAAGATTTGAGCAAAGAGGATTGAGAAGGAATTGTCAGACAGGTAGGTGAACAAGGAGAGAGTAGTGTCATAAAAACCTAGGGAGAAGTGAGTATCAATCAACAGCATCAAAAGGTAGAGAAGGTCAAGAAGGATGAGGTTTGAGGAAAGGCCATTGGATTTGGTAGTTAAGAGATCACTGGTAACTTTAAAGAGAATGGTTTTGGTGGAATGATAAAGTTAAGAAAGAACTGAGAGGAAAGAAAGTGGAGGTACAAATTGTAGATGGTCTTCTCAAGAAGTTTAATCATAAAAGGTAGAAGAGATAGGACAATAGATAGGAGGGACGAATGGATCAAGAAAGGATTTTTTTGATCTCTCATAGGCAGTGGGAAAGCAGCCAGCAGTCAGAGAAAGATCAAAGACGAGTGAGAGAGTGGGGATGACAGAGGGGGGCAATCTGCCGGAGAAAATGGGATGGAAGGGATCTCTCATGCATGTAGAAGGGTTGGCCTTGGCAAAGAGAAGGGTCACCTCTTCACGTGAGACAGGAATGAAGAGTGGCAGAGAGTGCACTTGTGGGGCTGCATAAGATCATGCCACATTGACTGTCTTAAGACTCTTTGCTGTATTACATTGGGGAAGCAAGTGAAAGGATATTGCTTAGACCTCCCCAGAGGACTGTTTTGAATTGGGAACATGGACAATGTGCTCCAAGTGTACCTCTGCCTATTTTCTGGAGACAGCAAAATTTTCAAACGAGGAGTAGAGCATAATAGTGATTGCTGCATACACAGATCACCTAAGATGGAGGCCTTCAGGTGGGAATTGCCAGGGACCTGTTTCTGTGAGACAGGACTGGCACATAAAGCCTCTTTCTGTATGAACATCTTTCAAACTTTCAAACCTCTCCCTCCCTCCCCCACCCCTCTTGCTTGTGCTCTCCCTCACCCTTTCCTTCTCCCTCTCTCCCCCTTTCCTTCTTTCTCTCTCTCCTTCCCTTTCTCCCTCCCTCCCTCTTTCCTTCTCTCTTTCTCCCTCCCTCTTTCCTTCTCTCTTTCTCTTCCTCTTCCTCCCACCTCCCTCCGTCTTCCCCCATTCTCTTCTCCCTCATCACCAGTGTCCAGGAATGAAGGCCTTTTTCTTACAAAGACAGATTCCAACAAACGGGGTGGGGGAAGCTGTTTGGAACAATGTTGCCCCTCCTCCTTTCCTAGGGTCCCGTTGCAAAGGAGGCAGGCAATCTATCTGAGTGTGCAAGTCTTCTCTTGTGAGTTGCTTTGAAGCCTCATTACTGTGCACCCGGCATGGTATAGACTCTCTAATAAGGACAGGAGTGTTGCTCCTGTTAGCATACAGGTTTCTCTGGAATTAACCAGGCTTGTCTTCAGCTGAAAGGTACATAGTTCAGCACCAGGCCTTTGATTTGTCCTAGCTCTAGAGCTGGAAGAAGTTCAGCAATTAGCCCCTTCTGGCTCATCCCCTTCATTTTACAGAGGAAGAAACTGAGGCCCAGGGAGGGGAAGAGACCTGTACAAGAGCACAAAGGTAGCAAGTGGCAGAACCAGACCTTGGAGGGGAAAGGGAGAAATGAGCCCCAGAGAAGACAATCTTCTTGCTCCAAGACCAGAGGCAGTGGTTCAGAGTATCCCTCTACTGATCTCTAAATAGCCAGAATTATCTTCCTTTCTTCTCCTCTCCTAAGCTGCTCCTTATAGTCTTTGGTACCCTTGATCCTGAAGGTTGGAGCTACAGACCAACAGAAACAGATGTAGCTTTGGTGGTGGGGCAGGATTGGACTTTCTCTATGCCCCACCCCTGATAGGGATGAAGCACATGGACAACAAACAGCTACCTGCCTTCCCTTCCCACACTGGGGTTGAGAAAGATGTCCCTTAGTTCTACTTAATTATAGAAAGCTGGAATCTCCGCAAAGAACCTCTGAAAAGACATCAGCTCTAGCTGCCATGACCCAAGACACTGCTTAGCCTATTCTAGTCAAATGCTGTCTTCTGCAGGACACACCTTCTTACTAAAGCTCATCCCCATCCATGCATGGCACACATGGCACCATGAGGAAATACTGGATTGGGGCAGTGGAAATGATTCAGTCAAGATTTCACAGAATGAAAGAAAAATGGCAACCAGTCTAGCCTGTAATTTTGAAAAAGCAAATAGATATGTTAAGTTCATTTGTTCTTTGCCTTTTTACCCACAGTCCCACAGATGGGATCCAGAAAGCTATCAGAAGGGCATCGTGAAGAAACTCATGTTGCCACTGTCCTCCCCACTGCTGTGATGAATACTGCCACATAAGTTCCTAGTGGCAACAGTAAAAGAGAATATTACTGATTAGAATAGGTGGATTGCTGGTATTTGATTCTTTAGGAATGTAAAAATGCTACAAAATAATTTCCATACTGAAAAGGCCATTTTTTTCTAGTTCAGAAAGAATGTCTTGTCTATCATGAACATGTAAGGCATTTCTTCTGACATTAACTTACCACTTAGTCCCCACTTTGAAGCTCTCAAGGGGAAAAATTGTTCAATTACCATGACTCATCCTTTTTGAACTTTGAGAAATAGCAAATTCCTTTTGAGTACCTAGGACTAGTGTGGAACAAGCAAGGAGGATACAAAGAACAAGGCAGGAACATCTCGAGACCTTCAAAGTATTGTTCAGGAAGACAAAGAAGAATTCTTACAGAAAATAGGAATTTTCATGAGAAAGCTCACAGGGGTGTGCTCTAACATTCAGACTGAGGGAGGTTTTCTGAGTATAGAAGGGTGATAAAGTAAAGACGGCTAGAAATGAAAAGGGACAATCCCCTATAAAACCCAATGGCTTGAAAGTAATCACAATAACTAACATTTATATAGGGCTTACCATGTTCCAGGCACTGTGCTACGCACTTTACAGTGATCCTCACAACAAACCCGGGAGGCAGGCAATTCCTATTTTACAGACTAGGAAATAGAGGCAAAAAAGAGGTTAAGTGACTTGCCCAAGGTCATATGGCTAGTAAGTGCTTCAGATCATATTTGAACTCACTTCTTCCTGACTCTTCATCCAGAGTTCTGGGCACTATGGTACCTGCTAGCTACAACTAAGGCACTCAGGCTAGGCTTGTGTGGTTCCCAAAGCCCAAGGCTTGAAATGTCAATGATCATGGACTCTTAGATCTAGAACCGGAAGGGCCCTCAGAGGCCATCAAGCACAACCCTCTCATTTCACAAAGGAGGAAACTGAGGCTGCTTCAGGAAGGAAAGTGATTTTCCCAAAGTCACCTATTGGATCCTAGCTCTAGATCTGGATGGGCCCTCAGATGCTCTCTAGTGCAGCTCCTTCATTTTACAGAGGAGGAAACTGAGGCCTAAGGAGGAAGAGAGACTTGCCCATGGTCATACAGGTAGCTAGCTAGTCTACCTTTGGTTAGCCTCAAATTCCACAGATGGAATTTGAACCTGGGTCCTCTGAGTTCAGGGTCAGCTCTCCTTCCAGAATGCCACTTTTCCCCACTTACTCCTTGGAAAGATCTAGTGAAATCAGGATATGGGCAAGCATTCGGATGAAAACAAGTCATGTGGAGAGTCAGAGGGGCAGTGACTGGTTTTCCTTCCCCTCCCTCCATTTTTTTGTATTTTTAATGCTTGCTGATTGATGCCTTATCAGATTCATTATTACCATTGCATTACATGGGGTGATATGAAGATGATAGAATGGCCTTTCCCCCTCCATATTCATACTTCTTGGAAGTCATTTCATCTCTACCTGTCAGTTTCCTCCTCTAGAAAATGAGGAAGTTGAACCTCTAAGGTCCCTTTTGGCTCTAAATCTGTGATCCTCTGATTTTCCAGCTTGGTTTAGTTACTAAAAAAAAAGACTTGGTAAGTCCTTTGGCTCAGCCATGTGAGTTAATGAATTTCCTGGAATCATTGAATTTCGAAGTTGGAAGTTACCTCTTGGGTGACTTGGTCCCTGAGCAAAGGTACTTCTTCTCTTCCTTCCTCTCCTTCTCCCATTCCCCTTGCTGTACATGTACCTGAAAAAAAATTACCTCTGATAATGTATCTGACAAGTTTGCTTGTAGATCTCCACTGCTCTTTGGGGCCAAACAGAATGAATGTAACTAATCCCTCTTCTAGGCAGCTAGATGGCGCTGCGGTCTATAGAATGCCAGGTCTGAGTCAGGAAGATTCATCTTTGTGAGTTCAAATCTGGCCTCAGACACTTAGTAGCTATATGACTCTGGGCAAGTCACTTCTCCCTTTTTGCCTCAGTTTCCTCATCTGTCAAATGAGATGGAGAAGGAAGCGGCAAACTGCTCCAGTATCTCTGCCAAGAAAACCTGAAATGTGGTCACAAAGAGTCAGACACAATTGAAAATGACTGAACCACCACCACTTGGAAAAAGCAAGCAGAAAACCCTATCAGCTAGCATGGGCTCATCAGAAACATGCCCATGTGTAGGTTTGTTTTGCTTGACTATTCTTGGCTTGTTACAAGGTAATTCGAATTAGTGAAAATCCTCCAATCGATAACCACCTCCATCCCCAATCCCCTGTACCCCTTCCCCCCATACACATAGAGAAAACACACAGAAGAAAAGTTTGGAAGGGACACAACCAACCAGGGCAATTTTGTCACTATCTCATTAAATTGCCTATTTTTTTTTTTCACTTTTGAAGGGGGAAAGCAGGGCAATTGGGGTTGAGTGACTTGCCCAAGGTCATACAATCCTGGACTGTGATCCCCTTGAGAGCATTGGCTGTTTTTGCCTTTCTTTATATCCCTAGAAACAGGGACTAGGGCAGGGCACTTAATAGGTGTGTTCTGCCTGAATGAAAGGCTTGTATTCCTTGATGAAGTTCATAGTAAAGAAAAAAGAACAGGCCATGCCAGACTGACTTCCTTTTTTGACAAGATCACTAGGATAAGTGAGGAAAATATAACAGAAATGGTATACATATCCCACACAGCTCAGATTTTGGAGTCCAAAGGATTGCCCACACTTCCTGATGATATGTTGTTGGATGGTGGGGTCAGGTAAAAGTTCATAGACTCTGAAGAACCTTTGGGGATCATCTTTCAATCAGGATGGGGAACCTGTAGCCTCAAAATCACATGTGGCCCTCGGGTATGGCCCTTTGATTGGGCCTGAACTTCACAGAACAAGTCCCCTTAATAGAGGGATTTGTTCTGTGAGTTTTGAATTTGATCAGGAGGGCTACACTTGAGGACCTGGGGAGCCACATGTGGCCTCAAGGCCACAAAAAAAATGCTAAGCATAGATTTCAGCAGGGTTCTTAAACAAAGCCTCTCATACCTTTCTGAGGCAGCTGGGTGATGCAATGGATAGAGGGCTAGATCTGAAATTAAGAAGACACAAGTTCAAATTGTCTCTCAGATACTGTGGTCCTCTCCAGTCTCCCTAGCTTTGTAATCTTCAATCCAATGACATGGGCATGGGCCTGCTTGTCCTTCCTTTCATGAACCACGCCATCTCTTGGTCCCTGGGCATCTTCTCAGGTGGACCCCACAACCCTGGAATGTTCTCTCTCCTCATCTCTGCCTACTGGCTTCCCTGGCTTCAAGTCTCAACTAAAATCCCATTATCTACAGGAGGCCTTTCCCAACCACTCTGGTTGCCTACTTATTCTCTATATAGCTTCTCTTTGTTTGCTGGTTGTCTCTTCCATTAGACTGAGAGCTCCTTCAGAACAGAGACAGCCCCTGTTCTTTTTGTATCCACAGGGCCTGGCTCATAGTAGGCACTTAATAAATGTTTGACTGACCCTGGGCAAGTCACTTAACATCTGCCTCAGCTTCCTCAACTGTAAAAAGCAGATCAGAATGGCACCTACTTCACAGGGTTGTTGTTTGGACCAAATGAGATATGTGTAAAGTGCTTAGCACAGTGTCTGATATGCAGCAACCACTTAATAAATGCTTGTTCCCCCCCTTTGTGGGCAAGAGGGATATGTGGAGATGATCCAGTCACCTCAGAGACAAGGTTTTCATGAAGAACCAGGTAGATCAGTAATTCATGGAACATTATCTTTATTATAGGACAATCTGTTAAGTAACAGCATTACTTAAAGACCCTAGAGAGAGTGATGGGAGAGGGAGGTGAAGAGAAAAGAGGATAAGGGTATAAGCAGATTGGTTACTGGGGTCTTGAGTGGAATGGCTGCCCTGTGGCCTGGCAATTCACATCATCTCTCTACCTCAGGAGTTAGGTAGGACACCTGGGTTTCTGATATCTTCACATCCCGGTAGTGCAACTTTCCACAATGGTTTGTCTTTGTGGAAATCTGGTCCAATCCCTGCTAAGTGAATGGTAGTTGTGAGTCACTTGGGATGCACAGTGGGTAGCGTAAAAAGGGGCAACCTGGAGGAGTGGGGAGATGGGAGGGTTCTTTCTGTTGGGCAATTATCTCTGCCATTAGGTAGATTCAGAACTGGGCCCACAGTGATTCCCTGACAGAAGCACTATTCTTGGTCCCACTGTTATTTTGAAGCAATGACTTGGAAGTTTATCAGACGTACAGATGACAAGTTAGGACAATAGCTAGCTAGAGTCACAGGATCATCATTTTCAAGTATCTGAAGGGTGGCCAAAGCAACTTTCCTGGATTGTAGAACTATGTCATGCTCCTGCTCAGTAAACTCTAGTGGCTCACTATTGCCTCCAGAGCAGAAAGCATTTGTAAAGGCTTATTCTGTGCCAGTCACCATGGAGATACAAAGGTCAAAAACTGTCCCTGTTCTCAGAGACAACATGTAACTAAGATATATACATGATACATACAAAGTGGATAGCAAGGTCTCTTGCAGAAGGTGGGATTTGAAGGAAGCCAAGGAAAATTAAGCAACAGAGGTGAGAAGAGAGCATTCCAGACATAGGGACAGCCAGTGCAAAGGGCCAGATATGGGAGATGGAAGGTCAAGGGCGAGGAGCTGCAAGGAGGCCACTTTAGCCGGATTGTAGGATATGTGGTAAGGGTAGGTAGCAGTCAGGTTGGGAAGCAATTTAAATAGAGGATGCACACGCAAGTCCTCTTAGCTCTACTGGCCTGCTTCCTGTTCCTCCTACACAGTGCTCCATTTCCCATTCCTGGGCCTTTGCACTGGCTGTCCCTCATGCCTGGAATGCCATCCTTTCCCATCTCTGCCTTGTGACATCCCTGGCTTCAAGATTTGGCTCAAAGGTCTCCTTCTACAGGAGGCCTTCCTGGTCCCTCCAGACTTGGGCTCTCTTCTATAGTCATTTTCCACATTAGTTTATTAAGTTCAGAGAGGGCAGGGGCTGTTTCTATGTTTTTGCCTTTCTTTGTATCTCTAAGTGCTTAAAAAGAGTCTGGTGCACAGAAAGCAATTAATAATTGATGTCTAAAAAGGCTCTGGCATTCTATTTGGTTCAAAAGGGCACAATCAGGGCTATTGGGCACAAATTTGATGGAGGCAGATTCTGGCTCAACACAACAAGAGTTTCTCGAGAAAGGCGGTGACAAGGTTGGACTTGTGTTTTAGGGACATCAAACTGACAGCTTATATGGAGGATGGGCTAGGGGCAGGAAGCTCTTTTGGGAGGCTACTGTCTAATATTTCAGGTGAAAGGTAATGGGAACCCGAATTAGAATGGTGGTTACTGTGAAGGGAATGGATACAAGAGCTGCTGTGGACAGTATCAGTGACAATGGCCAACTGAATGGTTCTCACAGATGCCAGCATTATACAAGAGAACAAGCCTATTACACCTTACTACACAGCATGGGGAGAGGGTGGGGCAGAGACATATTAGCAGCACTCAAGTATGAGGAATGGTGACATTTGATGGAAAGCCCCCACAGGAAATGCTAGCCCAAGAGGCCATAATTATAGAGTGCTTTTAAAGCTGACTCCAGCAGTAGACTGCCACTGGGAATTAACACTGACCAACTCCAGGTCTGTCAGAGAAGAGAGAGGAGGCACTTGACACAGCATGCCCACATCAGTGGCACTGGGGCCCCTTGGCTCTTAATCTTCCCGTGAGATGTTTTTGCTAGGCCCTGATACTTTCAAATGGCTCAGTCAGCCTCCTTGTGCATGTTTTGTGTGTTTTACCCTTGGGAGAGTGGCCTCTGGAAGCCCTGGCATGTGTTCTGTGTTAGGGGAGCATGGTAGTCCCTACAGCCCAGAAATCTTGTTTCTGATAAGAGACTGGCCAGGTGATTCAGGTAGGGGTGGAGAAAGGTGACCGATGAAGTCCTCTTTGTGTCTACGACCGCAACACAAACTTCAATTTAAGCAACTACAACAGATTAAGTGGTAGAACAAATTTATTAATTCCCCCAAATTGACCATTTCGAGTGTGAGGTTAATGTGGCAAATACTTGGAGAAACTTGAAAGAAGGGAAAAACAGAGGTGAGACAAAATTTGGTTTTGTTTTTTTTTCAATTCAGAGCCTAAGCAACAGCCAGGTGTCTAATGAACAACTGCAAGCAACTAGTATGAGTAGCTCTGTTTGACAATTCCAAATCAAAGTTCTTATTGAAACCCAATTCTTCGCTGGGGTTTGCAAATAAACACACTCTTCTCCCCCGTTCCCACCCTCCCCACCCCCACCCCCACCCCCTTATAACTTGAAACAACTCTTAATCATACGCACGGTTCATGGCCAAGGCCATTTTCTGGATGCACACAAGATACATGGAGCTACTACCACTGAGCAAACACAACCTTGTTGTTCTACTATGATCACAGATGAGTCACTAAGTAAAAAATGATTAATCACAAATCAATGCTACTAGGCTCATTTAAAGACTATTCTCCCCTTACAAAGCAGGTACAAGCACTAAATTAAGAGGCGAATGAGTTTCTTCTGGCTATGGTAGTCATGTTATTGGTCTCAGCGTCAGAGTGTACAGGAAGTTTGTGTGCAATTACGATGAAGTGATGACCCCTTATACACATTGTTAGCACATTTGTAACAGACAAAGCTATAAAATGCAATCAAGCATCACAGACAAATCAGGGTTAATGCAACAGCAAGAAGTGTTCCAGAACTTTAATACATATGTCAATACAATATTTAAGAACCCTAAATTACACTCACTTTATCAGCCTGCAAATGGGCTTGTCCTAAGATCAAGCCTTTGCTTCATCTCCCAACGACCAACCAGCACTTGTAGCAAGCTCAATCAACAACAATGTGCAGCTCCAAACCACTTTGAAGAGAACAAGGATTGGTAGAAAACATAGAATTTCACATCTGCTTTCAATTAACTGGACTCCTCTAAAACAGGAGGAAGGGAAGAATGTTGTGCCCAGAGCTTTATGAAATTCTATTTGGGATCAAAATATATTTCTTTCTGCACAAATCCTAAAAGCTCTCGTGACTAATAACGGCACTTCAGTATATACCTTCAGATACTCACAAGTGACTAAAGCTAAGTCACATTTAGAAACAGTACATCTTTGGATCCCCTAAAGCAACAGGGAGATTGTAAAGCAGAGGGAGAAATTTGTTTAAACAATTTTCTTATAGTTGTTCAAATTGATTTTGCTTCCAGTGTTAATTCAGTTCAGTTTGTTAAACAGCTATTGAACTCTGACAAAGTCCCCCCACGCTGAGCTAAGTGGAGGAGGCATAACAAAGAAACAGAAGGCAGTCCCTACTCTCAAGGAGCTTATACAAGGAGATACAATACACACAAATAACAATCTAGTCAGCAGAGGACTGAGAGCCCAAATGCCACAGTACTCGATGTGGAATGGAACAGATATGGAAGGCCTCAGGAAAGGGGTGGTACTTGGGATGGGTCCTTGGCAAAGGGGAAGATCTAGATAGGCAGGAAAGAGGAAAGAGACACTCCAGGTATGTAGAATTGGGGTAGGTGGGGTGAAGCAGGAGCAAAATTGAAAAGGCCTACTTTTAGCACAGTGAGAAGACCCAAGTGACTGAAGTGTCGAGTATAAAACTAATCAATCAGTAGTGGGGCATGAAGGACCATCATCAGTGACAAATCCTCACATATCCTTGATTCCATTATGTTTCATTTAGACAAGAGTTCTCAAACCTGTTCGAATCCAGCTTCTATCACTCACCTCTTAGAAAGTGTCTCATAACTCTGACCTGGCATATAATCCAGTTTTATCTGTCCTAAAACTTCCTCTTGCCAAACTCCAAGGAATGTCCCCAATTTCGACAGTACTCTAGGAGCTGGTATTTGACTTTGTATAAATTTCACCCTTGATTTATTCATTCACATAATCGAAGTCATTCCTTCCTCATCACAAGGTTAAACAAGGCGCTACTTTCTCACAAAGACATGAGGAAATGTATATACTTCAACAGAAGTAAGCACTAGTTTCTAAAAGGTGGTGACATTGGGAGGATGGACAATTATTATAATAAAGCCACCATCTCTGCTCACCTTCTTTGGACTCTTTGGGAACATTCTGGTATCAAAACCCTAAGTCCCAGCTGGATTACTTAGCCTTGCCTCCAGATAATTTCCTTCTTCAAAGAGATAAAGATTTGCCATCTCCAGAAACACATATTCCAAAGAAAAATAGCAGTTCCCATGCCAGCTTACCTATGGAGCATACAACACATGTCAGAGTGGAAAGAGCATTGACCAGGACTTAGGAGACCAAGGTACACATCCTGGCTCTGACACTAACTGGCTATGGGTCCTTCACTCACTTCTTCCCAGCACCCTCATCTACAAAATGAGGGGGTTGAACAAGACCAACTCTAATATACTTCTGAAATCTAAAATTAATTTTATCTAAGTTCTGGTAGGTTTCTTTTTTAAAAAATAATAATCTTGATATAGTCACATATTTGGAAATTTGAATTTTTTTTATGGATTTATTTCTAGAAAAACTTGAGGACAGGGACTATGTTTTATGTTTCTTTGAATTCCTTAAAATGGCTAGCAAAGTGCACTTGTATACAATAGGTGCTCAACAATGTTTATTGATTATTCTGGCCCAAACCAGCTCAGATTATTTAGGTCCTGGGGTTGTTAGATAATTTCTGGTTTTGTCCTATCCTCGTCAGTAGTTCCTCCCTCCTCTCCTCTCCTCTCCCCCATCTTTATTCTCCATGGCTCAAACGGAAGGAGAAAAACAGACACAGGCTTCTTTTAGTTCAAAAACACCCACTGAGCTCAGTGAAAATGTGTTCAAACTAACACCATCAGTAGTTTACTGCCTATCGTACAATAATAATATAAACAATTACTATATCAGTGATAGTCAAATGCACAATGATTAACTCTAAGTTTTAAGAGCTTAATTTAAAATGAAAAGGAACAATAAACACTACATATTTATTTAAAAAGAACTCTCTTGGATTCGGACTACTAAAATCAACATAAATGACAAGACATTCAGATGATGAATTTTACTCACTGGAAAAAACAAATTCAGAGCCGGCTTTATTCTTTCAACCTAGGAAAATTCTATCATACATACACACACACACACACACACACACACACACATATACACACACACACACATTCTCTCACTTCCACACAAGCTCAAACACATTGCCTACATTTCCCATTAAACCCCAAAAGATGAAGTAAAATGTACCCGCCCAAGCATGACGGGAAGGGCTTCTCTGCCCCTAACAACGTGCCAATGCTGCACAATGTGCTATGAACATTTTATGGAGGGTGGGTCTGTAGTTCACATCATTGCCAATGCATTTTCTGATACCACAGTAATATATCAATGTAAAATGGATTTCTTTCCTTCCCTATGTGAACATTTATGTTACTTATAACTGTTCCCGTCAGAGAGGAGAAATAGGCTAATAAGAAAAAGTTAAGTGGCAATGGACAGGGGAGAGAACTAGAAATTCCTAAGCTAGATTAATGAAGATAGGGAATTTCCCACACTATTCAATCATTAGCTATCATCCCTCAGCCAAACGAAACAGCTAAGATTTGAGAAAGCTGTTTACTCAGCTGTGTTAAACTGCCTAGTTCCCAAATTGAATGGTAGCTTTTCATAAGTTTAAGCCACCAATTTTTCTTTCATATAAACCCCAAGTCCTCCATTTCTTGATCACTAAAGCTCACTTCTAAACTAAGTGGTTCTGTATCCCATCCAAAGTTTTACATGACCAAAGGTAGGAGCATAAGCATATATATATATACACACACACACACATACACACACACACACACACACACACACACACACACATATATGTACCACATGTTCTAAGCCACATTGTTTAAAATCTAAGTCTACAGAAAAAACATGAATTAGATTTCATGAAAAACATCAATTTCCTTGAACCTTATATCTTTGACAAAAAAACTGCCGCTCCTCCCAACCCTACTTTTTCTTCCCCAAAGCAATCTGAAATAGATTGGTCAGTTTCCTTCTATGTAAACCTACAGCTTTTCCATGACGGCAGGTGTGGGTGCCAGGAGATAAAGGCTACCCTTAATTCTCCACTGTAACCCTCCCTGTAGTGGTGAAGATATTCCTAAGATCTAACTGAAGTCTTCATCTCTGGATATTTCTTAACCATAGTTCAATGATAATCTTCAATTTAATCAATAATGAAAACATTCTGTTTATAATTATTAGTTTTTATAGAAAAAATCTGTGAAAGGCAGTATCTGAAGTGAGAAAGAATAAAAAAATACTATGTTACAGGTGCTATGCAAACCTTCTAAGCTGGTTTTATATTAGTTTTTTTTTAATGACAAAAAAAATGCACTTAATTATGATGCCCATAAAGTGTCAGGAAGTATCTGATCTCTGTGGACAAATTTTGGTATTACCAATGAATGAACCCTGGAAAATGACATCCACAAAAATGCTTTACAGGGATGAAAGAAAATCTTCCCGTGTGTGTGTGTATGTGTGCATGTGTAGAGGGGGAGGAAACAGAGCAAAGGAAGATGCATCAACATGCCATTCTATGTAATCCATGTGTACAGTGTACTGATTTCTCCACTACACCATGGTAGGTAGCACCATCGTTATGTTCCTTCCTGGATAGTAAGTCAAGATTCTTGGGTAGAGTGAGAAGGGGAAGATTAGGTAATAGCAAGAATGAAGCAAATGTAGGATGTATATAAATCCAATATGTAAACATGACTGATCAATGGTATCTCTGCATGAAGGCCTCACAAACACTTCCTTTGTATATACAGTTTCAACAGACACCTTGGCCGTATTGTCAGTTTGAACCGCAACCCGTATGTGTTCATTCTCAACTGCATGACAATTTTTCAATACGAGGGCCTCAAAGTAACAAAAACCATGAATATTGCAGCTACTATTAGTTCCTTCACTTCAGAAAAAAGGCTTTTATATACATTGTGGTAGGTACAGAATATACAGAAAACAGCTGTATGTACAAAAGTGCATCATAATGTAATAAGATCATGTAATAATACAGTGACCAGAGATCAGGGGGAAATCTTTATTTGACCATCTCATACAGTAATTCAGAGAATTTGAAAATTACTCAGACCAGTCAATCTTACCCTTGCTTTGGTTCTGATCTTGGACTGTATAACTACAGACCTTTGAAAATTAAAAAAAAACTGATTTGAAATTTAACCAGCTATGAAATGTTTTAAATCTGTTTTCATTTCCTTCATTGACTTTGACAGCACAGCTATTGAATTCCAGACACACAAAGGCTCAGAATGGCAAATAGTGAACTAGCAAAATGAATCCAAACAACATCAGTAATGGGAATTTGCTGCCATCTTTCTAAAACCTTCAGGCAAATAACCAAATACCAACCTGTTAGGTTAAGAAGCTTATTGGATCAAGCAGCCCCATGCATGGGAAGGGTTCTGGCTTCCAGCTCAGTTCAAGTCATCCAGATGAAGCCTTAGAACAAACTCAAGGAATTCTTTATGTTTCCATAGTTAAGATGCACATGTCCAGCTAGAGCAGAGCCCCAAGCCACGCACAGCCCTGTGCTTCCATCTCCAAAGGTTGTACCCATCACAATCATAGACAAATACATTTCATCCCAAATCACAAACTCTCACTATGGAACCTGGTGAAGACCCAACTCGTCTGCTTAGTAAGAACTTTATTCTAAAGTGTTTTAAAAGCTTTAACTTAATGGTGCTAAGAGGCTGAAAAGCACTTTAGAACAGGTAACTGAAAGAGGAAGGGGAGCCAAGCAACTGCTCTGTCCTCTTCCTTGGCAGTTGAACTGCGAAGCTATTGCTTCTCTATAATCCAGATGAAACTCAACTGTCAATGTTCCTTTGAACCCTTTTTAGTAGGAAAGTGATTTCCAAAGGAAGTAAACGCTAAGAGTGATCTGAAATTGTCTAAGTGGAGCACTTCTGTCCCAGACCTGAGGATGACAGCAATGCCTAGGTTAGCAGAGTTCCTGTACCTCTCAGTTGCTTCTCTTACTCATTAAGAATAATTTAGTTTTAGAGATAGACTTTAAAATATTTCACAAGTACCAACAATGTAGTGTGAATGCATTGATTCTAGATATCAAACGGTAAATTAACATAACCTGCCCAAAAAAATCTAAGAGAAAAATGTGCTAAAGATGACGGTGTTCAAAGGGAAAAAAAAATATTTCGGATGTGTTCAGACAACCACTCACCAGAGCATGTGGCATTCCTGCATGGGCCCAAACTATACTGTTTGTTCTTAGCTGATATAAAAGTGAGAAAGGCAAATCTGGGACAGAAAAAGAAGAGAATCAGCTCCTTAATTTCTTACCTAGCTACAGAGGCGTTGATGGGTAATAATTAACCTTGTACAATTAAAACACTGTAGGATTGATAGACTTTAATTTGATCTGAGATTTAAACAGCATTTCTAAATTTAAATCCAGTCTTTCAACTAATGTGTACTTTTTCTCCCCAGGTCAAAAAACAATCACATTTTTCAAATTTGGACAAGCCCAGTATAAGGTAATATAGTACAAATGGCCATGAACCCCAAATTAATGTACCTATTTAAGGCAATACAAATCAAAACATCAAGGCCTTCTTTAGAGAATGAGGCAAAAATCTGTACGGAAAAGAGGAAACAAAACTGCCAAACTCTGAAAACAAGTGGTTACCGCCAAAACAATCTAGTACTGTACAAGGCATGGAGAAACCTATCAACGGAATAGACTAGATACACTAGACATCCAACCAAACATCTATGAACGACCAATGTTTGGTGAACTTAGAGAAAAGAAAGAGACTGAGCAGAGGATTCATTACTTAACTCGGGAAAATCAGTTCGCGGTTTGGTGGGAAAGGGATTTTGACTCACATTTCATACACTATACCCCAGCAAATTCCAGCTCAGATGTGAACCCGAACATAAAAATATACAAGAAAATGGAATAAAGTGTTTATCTCAATCATAGAAAGAGAATGAGTTTTCCCCCATTCAAACAGAAGACAACAGAACTGATGTGCTTGACCACATTAAGATAAAAACTTCCATACAATAAAACTCAATATAACTTTTAAAAAATAAATGGGGGAAAATATTTAGGACAAATGTGACAGATGAAGATTGATATCTAAACTATATAAGGAATTATTAGAAAAAATTACAGTGGTTACTACCTCAAACCCCTCCCCCCCACAATGGATACAATTTTCAAAAGAAAAACAATCACTCGAAAAACGCTTAATCTTACTAACCTTAAATAGTAAAATAAATGCAAGATGAAACCAACTTTGAGGTACCCCACACCTAGCAAACTGGCAAAAATAGCTAAAACCAACAGGGGTTGCTATAAAAGAACTCATTCATTGCTGGCAGAAACGTAAGCCCGTAAAACCTGTCTGGAGAGCCATCTGGCCAGTACAAGCAACAAAACATAATCAAGCCTTGAAAATGCCTGTGATTTTCATAGCGGCATTAAATGTACTTGCAAAAAACCTAGAAAGAACCTAAATGTCCAACAATAGGGAAATAGTGAAGTCATTGTGGAACACTAATGTAATGTAATTAAGATGGCCAAGTTTGAGGAACACAAAGAAATCTGGAAAGGCCTTTCTGAAATAATGTGAAATGAAATAAGAAGCAGTAGAGCAAAGTATATATCAATGACGAACATGGAAGAGGGAAAGTGAAAGAAGCAAGAAGCCTGAGGTGGGCTTTAAGAGGAGGAACTACAAACATGGTACAGGAGGATCTTCCAAATATGGTCTGCAGAGAAGCTTTCCCTACTGCTTCTGAACTCAAAATGCACATTTGAGTCATCAATATGGAGACATGCCATGAACTTAGTCTGAGAATCAGAACTATTCCAAAAAAAAGGAAACAATTGAGACTTACCAGACTATGCTTTCAAGAGGGAATTTTTCGAATTTTAAGAGACAAATTAAAATATCTGCCCCAAATCTGTAATGAATCAAAAATGTCAGTATCTCAGGATTCATTGTGCAATATTGACTTTATTTGGAGGAATTCAGGCTTGGTCAAAGAACTGTTGTACTTTATGGAGTCTGACCAGGTTTTATTTCATGGGCAAGGAAGATGGCACTCAACTTAAACACTAGTTGAGAGAGCAGATCAAGTGATCCTTTCTCCATCTCACTAGACATTCAATTCCTTTCTAATGAATCCTCTCTATGAAGTTGGTTTTGTTGAACTCAAAGTTGGGTGGGCCATCTCGATCATCAGGACCTAAGACACAGTAAGGACTGTGTTTCTACCTACATACACTACACCTCCAACCTAGATTACAATGGACCGTTTTAGACATGTTCCTAGAGCAATGACAGATGTCATACAACTAGGCTAAAGAGACAGGACTTGAACCCAGGTTTACCTGCTTAGAAGGCTTCCTCCCTAGCCATTATTTTGCCTCAGGTCAGACACTTGAACCCTTGGAAGGGGAAAAAAAGCTTAAGTATACTGTCATTTTACAAACTGTTATGCTACATCCGTGAACATTCATCAAATCTGTAATTAATAAATTCAAATCATTCAATGAATGATCTCTGTGGAAATGACAAGTCTCATTTTTGTTATATACCTAAAACGACTAATTTGATTTCTAGTTTGTATGTTTTCTTTAAACACACCAAGAGATACTGCTTCATTTTTGTTTCCTTATCACGATTAGGACGGTGACTCTAGGTTCTCCAAGGCTAGGGCGGCTGTCCAAGGGGGCTATGGGTCCTTTTTAAGGAATAGTTCCAACTGATATGTTTATCACCTGTAGGCTGGCCACAGAGTGATCAATCACCTGCCCAAAGTGACCCACAAAATAAGGAAAAATATAAAATGGCTCTCAGTCACGTGAGAGTGGCAGAAAAAGGAGAATACTAACGTTCCAAATCATTAACACAAGAAACGCAAAAACACTGAGGCATCACCTGACACTATGAAATTGGCAAATATTTTAAACAATGAAAATAGTCAGTGTTGGAGGACAATGTGGTAGACAGGTATATCAATACAATGTTGGT
>CM053582.1:15091382-15109850 GCA_028627135.1 Pseudochirops cupreus
TTATGCTGCTGGAAACAATATGAAGAGTTCAGAGAAACATGGGAAGAATTGTATGAACTGATGCAGAGCAAAGAAAGAACCAAAAGATCATATACAATGACTACAATAATGTAAATGAAGACAAGAGTTCAAATCAAATATGATGACATGTTGGTTTCACAGGACTAATAGTAGTTTCACACAGCTAATATAATTTCACGCCACTAATATTAAAACATGCTTCTTTACTCTCTAAGAGCATAAAGTGACATGTGCAGTCAATTGCAATTGCAATATTAGACGATTTAAGAAAAGGTAGTATGAAAGGGGTATTTGTTTCAGTGATCACTCCGTTAAAACAAAATATGTCACTATTTTAAAAAGATTTTTAGAAAACGAATGAAGAATGTATATTGTTTAGACTACAGCATGCAGTTGAAATGGAAACCTTTCTACTTTTGACAGATACTGTGGATATACAATGACCTGAGCACAGAGTTGAGTAGGAGCAAGAGGGATGACTGGGTTGCCTTTGGGAAAGCATGCAGAGCTTTTAATTTCACCCGAAAACAAAGGTCCATATTTTTGGCATTAAGACTCCTCCTGTGATATAGTATGGCTCCAAGTCATGGAATATCCCAGTCTCTTAAGATGTCAAGTTGAGGGTCAACAATGGAAAGATACATGTGAATAGGCTGCCACAGATTACCAAAGAGAAACTATGCAGAAAAAGTGGTATAAAGGATACCAATGAAATCTATGTTTGTTTGAAGTGACATAAAGCAAAGACAGCAGAATCAAAGAATATACACACAGTGATTATATAATGGAAATGAAGATAAGAATTCAAATCAAATACAACTAATATTGGTTTCACACAACTAATGTTACAACACGCTTCCTTTCTGTTAAGAAATGGAAAACAATAACGGCATAAAGTGACATGTGCAGTCAGTTGCAATTGCAATATTAGACAGTTTAAGGAAAGTTACTACGAAGGGGATGGGCTAGTTCTGTATAAAGAAAGGGATAACTGATGTTTATTAACTCACTCCTCTGGTATCCCCAAACCTCTCTGTATCGTAAGATCCTGAAGAAGGGTCCCAGTACTGGGTGAAGCCCTAGTGGAGGAGTCATAGGAAAGCACAGACAAGAACCACACAGGATAGACAAGAACCAGAGGATGGACAACAGTCACGCAAGAGGCGGTACTCTCTGCAATGTTGCAGGGAGCACACAGACTGATAAGATCACAGATCCACTGAAGTGAGGTAAAATTAGGGAGGGATATCACTGAATGGGGGAAAGGCATCCGACTAAGGGGAGAACACAAATTCTCAAGTATCCGTTATCCAACATGCCCACATGGGTATGATATAAGACATCAGCCAAGACAGGACACTATGGAGTCTGACAGATGAGTCTTAAAGGTTATCATTGAATCAGAAACATTTTCACTATCAAGAGAAATGAAATGCAAATAAAGTTCTTCTGAATACACATTTGGATAAATTTCTATCTGATATGGACAAATGATATTTTTTCAAACCAAAGACTAACAACTGTCCCATTTTCCTTGAAAAACAGCTCCACAGACCAGCCAATCATTCCCTTGAACTTTCTTGACTTGAATTTTTTTTCATGGCTTGGCTGTAAGAAATCTGTTCCCATTACTTAAATTATCTAAAGCAGAGGTGTCAAACTTAAATGCCATGGGTTGACCCAGATTAAAACGTAATTAGGAAATGTTTAGCAAAACAAATAAAAACTTACAACACAACATAGATGTTATTTTGTTGTTCCTTCAGTCAATATGGAGCCTCAAGGATCTGTTTTTATCTGAATTTGACAGTCATGGCCTAGAGCCATGTGGTCCACTTTGCCTACGCTCCCTTGGAGAATCCTAATGTCTGGCCTTCTTGCTTCTGAAACAACAAACCATCTGAGGGTGTAAAAAGCAGGAAGGGAAGAAGAGAAGCAGAATTACTCTGAGAAAACAATGGGATCTCTTACGAATGTGGTCTTTCACAATACACTTAGAAGAGTCACATGGTAGCATTCTCAACGTTCTGCCCATGTGTCACAAAAGCTACACTGGTTCTTTTTCATTTGTCAATTTTCTTTCACTTCAGTTTCATTATTTAACTCCCTAGGTATCAACGTGAAATAAAAATAAAGTCACCCCAAGACATCAAAGTAGGAATTTAGAGCACTTCTCTTCTCAAGAAATTACCGGCTTTTAGAACTAAATACAGAAAAGCAAAATACTGGAGAGGAATGTGGACTCTACGGGATGATTACTCTGACTTGTTTCTTTTAAAGAGCTATAATCACCCAAAATATTTTACCCCCAAGAATGTAACCATCAAACAATTTTCAAGAGCAGCCCATCAACTATCAACATGAATAGTCCCCATCATAAACTTCCCTATAGAAAGACTCAAAATCTGTCTTAAGCTACTTAAAATGTTCAGTATTTCTAATACTCATTCAAACATACTACTATGAAAATACTTTAAAGAATGCCCTCATTTCACACTATCTTACAATGTGGTGATAAACTAGTCAATATATAAACATGTACCTAGTTCACGTTCATGGCAGACACTTTAAATTATGGTTCTTATGGAAAACTCCCATGATTCAAAGTTTTATGTACTATCAAATGTTTCACACAGAAGTCCAGAAGAGTTTCCAGGATTATCATCAGGGAAATTTTGTACATGAGTCTCTTAGCAAGCCAGAAATCATTACTCAAACTTAAAAGCTCAAGTTGGGCTAAAAAGGAAATCAACTGCAAAGATTAAGTCAAATTGAAAAGAAAAATCAGATGCTAAAGGTCCAGAAAATATCAGAAAGTGATTCCCCCTTTCAAAGCTTTCTCACCCAATGACTACTCAGCATGATCTTAGGCTCTCTGCATTGTGATTGTGTGGCACGACTACTCCTCTACAATCGGGTTCAAATTCCAATGGGATTTTGACTTCACAAAGAATGGAAAGGAGAAGAAAAGTAGGTTCTAATCTTATATCTATGATTTTATGAATAAATAACAGGTGAAGACACAAGACAATATTCCCTAAAAATATACAAATGGTACCTTCACCTGCAGCCCTGCCTCCTTGCCCCCAACACCACAAAAACAGGTTTTCAGCTGGGCATCAAACACAGAAACAGCAACCCTTTGGAAAAACTCAACTGGTACTATCGCAAAGAGAATCATCTACCTTGGAGAATGATTTTAAATCTACACACCAACATGAATGGATTTAACTACAAACCAACCTGTGAAGTCTTGTAACTTGGAAAAGCATTTGTCTTTTTGCAAAAAGCCACTTTCGTTACTACACTTACGTTTGAGGAGTCAAACATTTACCTAAATCATCAGCACAGCTCTAATCAAAATTTTGGTTAAAAAAAACAAAAAAACTCCACATAAACTTTGAGGATAATGTTAAGGCTTAGAAACCCCACGGCCAAATTCACCCTGGTCACATTAAAACATCAACATCTCCTTCATGATCTTCTTCGGTCACTTTCAAAGACAGCACTTCTTCATTAAGGAAGAGCCCACTCAGCCTCTCTTTGCGGGCCTGCCTCTGCTCCTTCAGCTGCCTCTTGCGGAAAGCCTTCTGCTGTAACTTCCGCTGCTTGGAACGTTTCTGAGAAAAATCAAGTTTTAAAAGTGGTATCAGTGCTGGCATATCCTCCTCCCTGTCTGCAAGAACTTCCCAGATCAGACCCCAGTATTCTGAATGCTAAGGGACTGTTCACATTCCATTGTTATAGCTCATCTTGCCTGAGTAAAGAGGCCACAGCCTGGGGCCTGAAAGTTTTAATAAACACAATAGTACTGAAGCCACAGTTTGTCACGTGAAAATTTCTTGCTATTTTGTAGACATTTTTGATACCGAATCAAAAATACATAAGGAATTTCTCTAGCACCCACTGTTATGGACTAACAGGTAAACTGTGTCATAAATTATGTAATAGGAAGCAATAATGAAGTACAGTCTGGGGAGGGGGAGTGGTAGAGTGAGAAGTCACTGGTATAAAGACCCAGCTTCCATGCTAGATGGCAAAGCAGGCTGGGCCACATTCATTCATGTGTTTAGTCAAGCAGTAAAACTCTCAATATGCCTTAAGATGTCCTGGTGCTTGGATGCTGGGCACCATTTGGTAGATATCATTCTTCTTCCTAATTCGTTCCCAAACATTTTGTGCTCTGGGGACATTGTGCGCATTACTCCAATCCTCCCCATGCCGTAGAAGTGTGCTGATCATCCAAATGGTGACAAGTAACACTTAAAGCTGAAGAATTGAAGCTCTCCCCACTCCTCAAGCTAGGAAAATGGAGGAATTTGATTTTGATCATATAATAGACCCTCAAGATAAACCTTAAAGACCCTTAGGTGACTGAATGAATCCATGGACCTCAGCACCTGCCTTTTAAGGTTCCTAAAGCTTGGAGAAAACAAAAGGACCACTCAAAAGAGTTTGCTATTTTTGTAAAACAAATTTTTAAAACAGCAAACTACCTATTGCAGAAACTTGAATGGAAAAAGATGAACCTGATGATTCTGATTACAAGGATGACGCTGCTCAGCAGACCACATAGGTAGTGAGCGATCCCTCACTGGAAATCACTCTCTGTCCTCAAAGCCTCAGTTAACAACTCAAGAAGACATCAATGACTTTGTTTGGGATCTTAATGCATCCAAAAATCAAGCTGAACCTTTAGCTTCCAGACTAAAAAAAGGATGAAATGTCCTGCAAGAGGTCATCAAAGTATGTTCAAAACAGAACATTCTGTAGACTGGGGGAGGGGGGAAACACTGGGATGGCTGTTTTGGGGTGGTGGGTGGGGGAAAGACGGGGAAAAACATGTAACTCAAAAAAAATTTAATAAAATAAATTTAAAAAAAAACAAAACAGAACATTCTGGGGATCTCAAAGGGACTGCTCTCTCTTATTAGGACTACAATGTGCCCCTCCACGACTGCCACTTTATGAGTGGGACTGGAGAAACAGAAAAACAAGCCACAATACATTCAGAAACACTGGTCTCTTAGCAGCTCTTTTTGTGGTGGCAAAGAATTGAAAATGAAGGGGATGCCCATCAATCAGGGAATGGCTAAACAAGTTGTGGCATTTGAATGTAATGCAATACTATTGTGCTTTAAGAAATGAGGAACAGATGGGCTTCATAATAACCTGCAGAGACTTATACAAACTGATGCTGAGTGAGGAGAGCAGAACCAGGAGAACACTGTACACAATTACAGACACATAGTATGTGTGATAACTGACTCTGATAGACTGGGCTCTTCTCAGCAACACAAGGTTATAAGACAACTCCAAAGGACTCATGATGGAAAAGGCTATCCACATCCAGAGAAAGAATTACGGAGTCTGAACGCAGATTGAAGCAAACTACTTGCTCTCTCTCTTTTTCATTTTGTTTCTTCTTTCTCAATGTTCATTTCATTGGTTATAATTCTTCTTTAAAATTTGACTAATATTTAACGTGAAAGTATATATGTAGAATGTATATCAGATTGCATGCCACCATGGCAGGGGGAGAAAATTTGGAATTCAAAAACTTGTAGAACTGAATGTAACCAATGTAACTAAAAGTAAATAAATTTAAAAAAAAAACAAACAAAACCCTGGCCTCAAAGAAAAGAAATTGATTCCTGAAAAGAAAAAGCGATAAAGAAAAGCTTGCTGGTGGCAAGCTCTGAAAAAGTTACCATACCACCATTAAAAATTAAAACTTGGTCCACTGAAAAATAGATGAAACAATATACGTTTTCCTTATCTGAAAAGTAAATTTACAAGAACCTGTGAGGCTAAAATCAATGAGGGGATAATTTGTGTATGGGTGCTCCAATAAGGGAAGTGATAAAAGACAAACCTTTTGAAGAACAACTGAATGAGAAAAAAAAAGAACTGAAAGAAGCTGAAGTAACTACATGGAGACTTTTTAAAAGGGACCAAAATGGTTTTCTTTTTTGGGCAACTAGGAGGCATGAAATTACCAAGAAACTGTCAACGATGTTCTCAAGCTTAAACAGTTACGGAATATAACATGTCACTCAAGATCTATGTCTTGGAGTCACATTTGGAATCCACTCCACCCCCCCTCACCCCCCCAAACCTCAGAGCTCTGTGATGGGCCCTAGAAATGTTTCCAACAAGAAATACCCACAATGGAAAATAACACTGGGGCAAATTGAATTCCTGTGCCTAATACCAAGTGAAACACCATGGAAGCTTGGCAGTAGCTACATTCAGGAGAGTAAAATGAATACAATTTTGTTTACAAAAATAAATTTTTAGAACTATAAAACTACAATCCCCAAAAAAGCAGTGGGTGATAGACAAAATCTGAAACCATACTTGAAATCAGCACAATAATATTATATATAATTCAGTGATTTTCCTGGTTGAGACAAGTAGGAAAAAACGAAAAGCAAAAAGCCATTTTTCAGCTGTGGTACAGGGTTATGTTGTGATGGTATTTGACCAATACATCCCACCCTCTTTAGATCAAGCAGAGTTTCAAGTAGGTGAATTTATCTAACAATAGAGACTGAGTTAACTCTACTTTAAATGAACTTCTCTATAACTGTAATTAAGGCCCACTAGGAACAAGGTCAAACGAACATGACCAACGCCCCCCCATCAAGTCCAGGTAAGGCTGTCAGACTCTTTGGGACTGTTGCCCAGTTCCCCTTCCCGTCCTTCCCTCCCCCATCTCCACACCATGGCTCCCCATTGGTCCCTATAGACTCCCCAGTTCCAATCACCCATTTCTCTTGTTAAATCACCCCATCTCCCCTGCTATCCAGGCTCCCATCAGGCAGCCCCTGCTCCAGGGGCCTCTGCAGATTCCCTTCACCCCCAGTTGAAGGGGATTATTCTTAGCAACTCAATTGGCCCTTTCCTTTATACCCCTCACTTCTGCCTTCCTTCCCAATGTATTCTGCTTGGTTTATTATTGCCGAGAGTAGGTCATCACTATGAGGGCAGGCTTGCTCCCATTACAGCTTTGGATGCCCGGGCAGTGAGGAGGCTTTTGAAATGCAGGTGGAAATAAGTACCTTGGAGCTGGGCCATGCAGACTGGGGAAGAATCAGGGACACTTCTCGCCTCCTACAAAGCTAGCTATGGTCCTGCCTCCAAGGACCATGGTGCTCTTCTCTAGTGGTTCCCACAGAGTTGGAGGAACACCTCCGTGCTCATGAACCAGGCTTGAGGCTCAGTTGCCATGGTAAGGACCCCAAAGCCCCACTGAGAGACATCAAAGAACTCTATTAACATGACTCGTGTTTGTTAAGGCCAGAAAAACTATATATAACGTTTAACCTTTGAAGAAGAAAAGAAGTGTATCAGGCAGAAATCAAAAAGGAGGAAGTATCTCCTATGAAAACTGGCACGGACCAAGCATTTAGTGTACAAGTTTAGAAGCACACAGACCTATGAGCTGACAGGGCCCTTGGAGAATAGGGAGGCCATGTGTGGGACAGGCTGTTGTGCCAGGGCACCATCTGCATTTCATGTTCCATGGTGACACTGACTCAGCAGTGAACCTGAAGAACTAATCCAATCCTCTGAATCACTAATTCTATTTCCAGCAGTTCTCTTGCTCTTAATGGACAATGTTATTTCTACGTAGTTTGCACGCAGACAAACCTGAAAACTGCTGCTTGGCTTTAAGGCCATCATAATAGGCCCTGACATTTATAGAGCACTTTACATATATATTAGCTTCTTTGAAACCCGGTGCTGTGAGTAGGTGCTCTGACTATTGGTGAGGTTAAGTGCCTTGCCCACGACCACACAGCTAGGCAGTGTGACGGAGAGCAGAGCTCAGAAAGAGCTGGGTCTCAAGCCAGCTTCAGATACTTCCCGGCTATGTGACCCTGAGCAAGTCCTTTCCCCTTCGTAGGCTTCTGTTTCCTCCGCTTCACTGACCTCTAAGGTCCCTTTTCCAGCTCTAGAGGTGACAGAAGCAGACAGGAAGCTCCTAGCACTGAGCCCAGAGCTCCCTGTGCCTGAGCACCCAGTACATTTTCACATGGCAGAGTGGGGGAGGGAGTAGGAGAGGCAAATTTCACCAGCATGCCAAGCAATCCCCTACTCAAACTGGGAAGACTTGAATGAATTGATGCAGAAGTGAGCAGAATCAGGAAAACAACTGAAATAGGAATACTGTCACAATGTGCAATTTTGAAAGGCCTAAGAACTCTGAACCATACAATGACCAACCATAATTCCAGAGGACCCATGATGACACCCACCACTTGCCAGAGAAGTGAAAGGTTCAAAATGCAGAATGAGACATAGAATTTTGGTCACGACCAATGCAGGACTTTGTTTTTTGCTAGACTGAATTATTTGTTACAAAGGTTTTGTTGCTCTTTCTCAACTGGGGTGGGGGGGAGAATAAATGCCTGTTAATTGGAAATAGTTTTTTTTAAAGACACTGTCCAGTATTCCAGCCCAGCAGTGTCACACTCAATAGAAAGAGGGGCTGCTAAAGGTACATAAGGATCCCTGCAGGTCACATACTGACCTAGAAAAGTATAATAACATTACCTGTTCTATTGTATTTCCAATTATTCTGTTAAATATTTCCCGATGACATTTTAATTTGGTTCAGGTGGCTCTCTGGAGTGTCATGGGCCATAGCCCACGCAGCATGTTTGACATCTCTGTTCTAGATGTGCTTTACAAACATGGCGATGGTGGTGAGGTAATAAACCCTTGAGGGAAAATGCATTTTTAAAAATCATTTTCCTGATTCTTTCATAGAAAGCAACGCTGTCAGATGTCATGAACAAATTGAACAAATGAAGGCCTGCTCACTAGGGGCATGCGATTTTCAACACTGCATTCAGCTCATGCAACAAAACCACCACACCCCCATCCCTAGAACCTAGTTTGGAAAGCATCTCGGCTGAGTTCCAAGCTGGGGCACAGCAGTACTATCACTAACCACCAAAACCACACTAGGCTCTTGCACTTACCAATGAGACACTTTACCTTAGAATCTCGAATCCGCTCCGCTGCACTGGTAGACAGGTTGCTGTCACTGTGTGCCCGGCTCATGTTGGCGCTTGAGTTGGAAGCGGAGTTGCCCACACTGGAACCAGTACTGCTGGCAGAGCTGACCATGCTGGCACTGCTGCTGCTGGCGCTGGCGCCGCTCACACCGCTGGTGCTGCCACAGTTGTAGCTGCTTCTCTTCCAAGGTTCTCTCGTGGCCCGCTGGCGAGGCCCATGCTCCTTGATGTAGTTTCTCACCTTCAAGCACACACAGGAAAAATGGCTCAAGCCTGGGCCCTCCATAGTCTTTCAGCAATCCACTACAAAATCAAATCAGATTTCACTCCCAACGTGTATACAGCTAAATGTGCTAGATATGTCCAAGGAAGAGGTGAGTTTTTAAAACCAGAAAAAGTAGTAAAAAGAAAAACATACCAGTGTTTGAGGCTTCAAAAAAAATTTAACACATAGCTAGACCATCAAAAAATAAAAGCATTATCAGATACTATTGTTTGTGGTATAGAGCAATAATTCTCAAAGTGTGGTCCTCAAACCTCTGACACTTTGTCAGGAAGTCTTTGAGGTAAAAACTATATTTATAATGATACTAAGATGTTTTAATTTCAGATATGGTAAACATCAATAGATATTAACTCTTTTTTTATAAAAACAAAAGTTATGGGTAAAAATTTTTAAGAGTGTAAAAGGGCCCTGAGACCAAAAAAAATTGAGAACCATTACTATAAAAAGAAGTATAAAAGTAAAATGCTAGCTCCAGCTCTTTGGGCAAGACAATGCCTCTGAGCTTCAATTTCCTCATTTTTAAAATGGAGATAATCCTATCTGACTTACCTACCTCAAAGCCTTGGAATAAGGATCAAATGACATCATGCACATACAACTTAGTAAACCATAACGTGTGGGGTGGCTAGGTGGCACAGTGAATAGAGCACTGGCCCTGGAGTCAGGAGGACCCAAGTTCAAATCCGGCCTCAGACATTTAACACTTACTAGCCATGTGATCTTGGGCAACTCACTTAATCCAAACTGGCCAGTCCTCCCCCCTCGAAAAAGCAAAACAACAAAAAAACCCCATTTAATGTGCTATCTAAAAGCACCAACTGTTATTTTTCATAATTTTTTTTTCAGAGTAGAAATGAAAATCTTAATCATCCATACTTATTTATACAGAAATTTGACCTTTTTATATTGTTTAACATTTATAGATATGAATGTTTTTTCCTCACATACCTGTTTGAGTTTTTCATCTGTGAGACAGTTCAGTTCAATAATAAACTCACTGTCTGTAGGGGAGATCTGTGCAGTGGGATCAATAATTTTAATGATATCAAGTTGTTCCCGAAGACCCATTTCAGTACTGACTTTACGACTCAAGTACTCAATATATTCAACCTATTTAATGAAAAAGAGTGCTGTTACTAAAATCTGTTAATGTTTAGTATATATTCCATGGATAGATACTGTGTCATATATTTTTAAAAAGTACTTTGCAATGCCATGTTTTGCTTGAACAGGTCAGGTAGAGCTCCTTCCCCCTCCCCAGTCCCTCCCCCCTACCGAAAGCTGGCTCTCCTACCTCATAAGGCTGTTGTGAGCAAAGCACTTTGAAAGCCCGAAAGCTCTATAGGGGGAACAAAAAGCTCTCTCTAAAGGCGAGTTCGAATTCAGATTGCCTACATGTGCACTCCGGCTTTCAAGAGATATTCCATTGACCTTCGCCTTTTAATTACAAATGGAGAAGAGAGTTCTACCTGCTCATCATTTGTCATGGCGCTCCAGGGGAGCTCATCTAGGTTGCGGTGTTTGTTTTTCTTCTTGGGAAGCAGGCATGGCGAACTGGGAATGCTGGGGATGACATCAGAGAACACATCGCTCCCACTTGCAATGTCACTGCCTGGTAACTTCAAAAGGGGGAGAAAAAGAGAGCCAAACTTTCAGTTCTGTAGGAGCCAAGGGCCTGAGCGAACAAAATTAGTTCAAACAGTGGATCGATAAGCATTGATTAAGTGTATACTAAGTGCCATCCCCCGTCTGTCAGGTCATTAAGGAGCTCACAACCTAATTGGAGGTTACAAGACAAGCCTAATGGCAAAAGAAGGAACTCAGAATAACAATTTTCAGCCAAAATTTCAGACACCTGAACAAGAAACACTAGGCAGTTATTCAATGAGCTAGTCAATATAGTTTGATTTGCTAATATCAACATACAAGTTACCCTTTGAAAACAAATTTGGAAAAGAGAGGATAGTACCTAGGGTAGGACAGAGAAAGCCTTGAAATGCAATGTCTGAATTCCAAAAGACTCATGATGGAAAATGTCATCCACAGCTAGAGTCTGAATGCAGAGTGAAGCACACCATTTGCTCTTTTCTTTCTCACGGTTTTCCCCTTTTGTTCCAATTCTTCTTTCACAACATGACCAATGTGAAATTTGTTTAATATGATTTTACAGGTATAACCTATATCAGATTGCTTGCTATCTTGGGGAGGGAGGAGAGAGGGAAGGAGAAAAAAATTTGGAACTCAAAATGTTGAAAACTATCTTTACATGTAATTGGAAAAAATAAAATACTATTAAGTGGGGGGGGGGGGAATGCAATGCCTATTGCCTCAGAATTAAAACAGTTAACAGGGGATGGAAGGGCTTTATTACTGGATATTCCTGCAGAGACAGTAAGTGTAGACCAGTGGTTCTCAACTTTCCTAATGCCGCGACCCTTTAATACAGTTCCTCATGTTGTGGTGACCCCCAAACCATAAAATAATTTTCACTGCTACTTCAAAACTGTCATTTTGCTACTGTTATGAATTGTAATGTAAATATGTGATATGCAGGATGTATTTTCATTGTTACAAATTGAACATAACCCACAGGCTGAGAACCACTGGTGTAGGCTGAAGCCCACCGAGACCTAGGTTCAGCCCCTGGCTCAGATACTTCCTGACTGTGTGACCAGGAGCAAGTCACTTCTTCTGGCTTGAGTTTTCTACTGGGTAAACTTGGGATAATGTTACTTCAACTACCTGCTTCCAACCAGGGTAGTTGTGGCAAAAGAGCTACCCTTAAAACACTGCAGAAACATGAGCTATTTTATTAATGTGTTTCTCAGGATTCCAGGAAGTCTTGGTATCCTAGTTTCACAATTAGAATAGTGTTACATGGTAAATTCTTTTCTGCTATTGTTGTTCAGTAGTTCAGATATGTCTGACAGTATGGTCCATGGGGTTTTCTAGGCAAACATACTGGAGTGGTCTGCCATTACCTTCTCCAGTGGATTAAGGCAAAGAGAGGTGAAGTGACTTGCTCAGGGTCATACAGCTAGGAAGTGTCTGGGGCCACATTTGAACTCAAATCTTTCTGACTCCAGGCCTGGCACAATATCCACTGAGCCATCTAGCTACCCTAAATTCTTTGTAAACGTTTCTATTACTCAAAAACATCCAAATGATTTTTAAATCCAACATAAAAGAACCGATGTAAGGAATATTTCTTTCTGGAGAAGCAGTGTAGGGTGGGGAAAGAAAGATGACTATTTAGGTGCATCTCTGGCTAAGACTAGTCTTTCAAAGTTTGGTCATACCTTGGTAGATAATTTAACTCTGGTTCAATTTTTAGAAACCTTCATACACAAAACTTAAAGGAAATCTATTTTAAAAATTGACCAACTTTAATTTATATTCATTAGCAATTCTGATAAGAAATCACTGGTTACTAACAGAAAACCAAAATACCATAGGCCCAGAATTATTTATATAAGAGAACTATGAATGATAAAGTCACCAAACATTAATTTAAAGTTATTTTAAATAATTCTTTAATATACTATTGTGTTTGTTAATTCATATAATGAAAAATGTTTCCAGAAATTATTTTACACACACAAATCACAACAATATTTTATGGGATAAGTGGTTATGGGGCAACAAGATGGAGATTACAGAGACCAAAATAGTCCCTAAAAGGCAATTCATATTGTAGACTTGCTTAGTGATCAGCTAGCTTAGGGGATAGGGGGCAATCCTAGGGTCAAGAAGCCTTGAGTTCAAGTTCTGCTTCTGACATCATTACCACCAGCATATATATCATGTCATGTCTCAGTGCCCCAGCTAACTCAACCTAAATTGGGGATCTACATTAGTACAGGAAGTTTCTATATGAGGAACCCTCAAATCAATCAAATCACAAATACAGGTCCCTGCTCCATCTCAAGGAAAGAGAACTGCTTGGCCAACAGATCGAGCGGGGCTGCGACTATTACTAATGGTGCAGCAAGTCTGGGCATAGAGCTCCTTCTGAACCCTGGTGGGAGATTTAAATTCACATCTTATAAAATATATACTAGTGAATTCTACAGAGTAGTAGACTTAAAGACAAAAAACTACTATCAGAATACAGAACGAAGTATTTGTCTGAATTCTAGTGAAGTGCTGAATTTTTATAAACTCAATAAATAAAAAGGCACTATTAGCAATAAATAAATGCTTGACTAAATTAAAACAGAAATTCAACTATATTAAAATATAAACTTTCTACAATACAGATGAATAATTTTTATACTGCTTATATGAATATTCTTTTCCATGGCTTAAATTTCCCGCCATATCTCTCTTCCAATCAACTGATTGGGGGAAAAATCTTTATGGTCCTATATACACACATACATGCATACACATGTTCAGATATGATGTCTAAAATATACAAGATATACAGATAGAGAGAGAGAGATGTATATTTAAGGTATATACAGCTGTCTTAGACATCTAACACACAAATATGTGAAAACTAAAATACACAAACATGACCAAAAAAGAAATCACACCGGCCACATCCAGGCCACAAGAACTGCTAAGAAAGTTTAGATCAAGTTACTGATGTTCAATATCAAAGGTTTTTCACATGTTCTTTTTGCTGACTCCTTTGTTTTTACATCATATTCACTCCCAAATATTTGTATCTCTTCTCCCCTACACAGTGAACCATCTCTTGTAACAAAAACAAAAGCAGTTCAGCAAAACGAATCAACATATAAGAAAAAAAAGTGAAGTGAAAAAAACAAGACTCATGAAGGAAATTTTAAAAGAGTAACTGAAAAATTGTTGTGATAATTTACGTATCAAAATTGGTTAAATGAAATATGAATAATTACTGAGAAAGCTTTAATGAAAGAATTTTTAATATAAAAGGACTAGGACGTGAGTGAAAATGCTCAACAAGAACCCAAGGCCTTTAAGGGCCTGGATTAGGGGGGCAACAATGGTAAAAAGGGATGGCTGTTCATGGATGGGTCCAATTAACACAGGAAAATTAACAACATGTCCCAAATCCATGAATTGTATTTAATATGATACCAAACAAATTATGAAGAAACTCCCTCAAAATAACAACGAAATTTACATGGGAAAAAATGAGTTTTTATTACAAGGAAAGCATATAGGAGGAAGGGGGGTAGATAGTGATGATGTAAAAAGAAAGAAAATAAATGAAAAATTTCAAAAATACATGAGAGCAGAGGGAAGGCCTGAAGGGGATAAGCAGGGCAGTTTTGTTACTATTGTATTAAATTTAATATATACTTGTATGTACGTATAAAATACAAGTTCATATACATGCCTCATATAAAGCCCCCTTTTTCAGTTCTTTGTGTCCTGAAATGTTTATGTTTCTTGATGTCTAAATTAGTAACAAAAAAGGGAAAACAAATAGGCAAGACCCCCAAGGGGTGTACACAAAGACAAAAGCTAATAAGAGGACTCTTACACCTCAAGGCTTGCAAACACATTACTGAGTGGTTTATCAGCAAAACTATCTGGTATAGGGCAAGAAGGAGAGACAAATAACAATGGAACAGAACAACTACACCAGGTACCCAACAAAATGTTTACAAAACACTGCTATGTTTGGTGAACTTATTTATAGAACACAAAAACCAGCAAATGATTCATTATTTAATAAATAATAAATTCTTTTTAAAAAATGGTGGGAATTTCTAAAGAACCAGAGGACTGATGAAACATGATACTGACATCTCCTAACAGAGAAGTGAGGGACTATGGGTGCAGAATGAGACGTGCATTTTCAGACATAGTCAACATGGGGAAATTTGCTTTGTTTGACTATATTTCTTTAAAAGGGCTTTTTCTTTTTTTTCCCATGAGGCCAGGGAAGGGGAAAAGAATGGAAAGCCAGTCTTGATGTTGCCAAAAAATATAAAGAAATTTTTTTTTAAAAAAGGGGAAGCCATTGAAACATTTTTCAAAAAATTTAAATACCCAGAAGAGAATAGAAGGAATAGGCTAGAAAGAATCACAGACAACCAGGACTGCTTTGAAAGTCACCTGCTGGAATTATGTCTCATGCTTTAAAAGAAAGACAAGAAGTATATGAGAGGTCCAACTTCATACATAACAATCTTTTTTTTCTGATCTACTCTATAAATAGAAATTTGATCTTTAAGTTCAGAACAAATAAATAAACAAGCAGAAAAGAAATCTTGAAAATTAAAGGACAAGTAGAGAAATAAAAGGCTACCAACTTAAGAAAAAAAAGCACATTCATTGGCAATTTGGTGGCAAAGGGACTTAATCCCACATTCTGCACAATATACTTCCCTCCAAGTAAATTCCAGCTAGATATGTACAAAAGAGGTTATTTCATTTCAACAAAGAGGAGGGTCTTGATATAGCAGCAAAATTGATATACCTGACCAAATTAAAATAAAAAACTCAGTGTAACAAACTTTTTTTTTAAGTACAACAGAACAATCTGGTACAGTCTAATAAACAGAGTGGCAGATCAGTGGAATAGACTGGGTGCACAGCAGTAAATAACCATAGTAATCTAGTGTTTGATAAACCCAAAGATCCAAGGTTTTGGGACAAGAATTCACTATTTGACAAAAATTGATAGGAAGACTAAAAAGCGGTTTGGTAGAACCCAGGTAGAGATTAACATCTCACAATGTATACCAAAATAAGGTCAAAATGGGTGCATGATTTAGACATAAAGGAAGATATCATAAGTAAATTAGAGCATGGAAAATTTGAGCTATCAGATCTAAGGATAAGGGAAGAATTTTATGACCAAACAAGAGATAGAGAGCATTATGGTATATAAAATGGATAATTTTGATTACATTAAATTAAAAATGTTTTCCACAAACAAAACTAATGTTGCCAAGCCTAGAAGGAAAGCAGGAAACTGGGGGAAAATTTTATAGCAAGTTTTTCTGATAAAGGCATTATTACTCATATATATAGGGAACTGAGTCAAATTTATATTACAAGTCCATTTCCCAATTGCTAAATGGTCAAAAGAAAAAGGCAGTTTCAGAAGAAATCAAAGCCATCTATACTCATATGAAAAAATGTTATAAATTACTACTGATTAGAGAAATGCAAGATAAAACAACTCCGAGGTTGTTTGTGACTAATGTGACAAAAAAGGAAAATGACAAATGTTGGAGGGGATGTAGAAGAATCGGGAGACTAATGCACTGTTGGTGGAGTTGTAATCCAACCATTCTGGAGAGCAATTCAGAATTAAGCTCAAAGGGCTATAAAACTGCATGCCCTTTTACCCAGCAATACCACTTCTAGGGCTGTATCCCATAGAGGTCAAAGAAAAAGGAAAAGAACCTATATGTATAAAATTATTTATAGCAGCTCTTTTTGTGGTGGCAAAGAATTGGAAAGAGAGAAGATGCCCAACAACTGGGGAATGGCTGAACAAGTTGTAGTATAGAGCTGTGACTGAATACTATTGTGCTGTAAGAAATGACAAAGCAAGATGATTTCAGAAAAACCTATAAAGACTTACATGATACAAAGTGAAGTGAGCAGAACCAGAAGAACACTGTACACAGTAATAGCAAACTGTATGATGAAGTGTGAATGACTTAGCTATTTTCAGAATACAATGATCCAAGACGATCTTAAAGGACTCATGATACAAAATGCTATTCACCTCCAGAGAAAAAACTAATGTAGTCTGAATACAGATTGAAGCATGTTATTTTTCACCTTATTTTTCTTTTCTTTTTTTTTTGGAGGGGGAAGGCAAGGCAATTGGGGTTAAGTGAGTTGCCCAAGGTCACAAGCTAATAAGTGTCAAATGTCTGAGGCCATATTTGAACTCAGGTCCTCCTGATTCCAGGGCCAGTGCTCTATTCACTGTGCCACCTAGCTGCCCCTCACTTTATTTTTCTTGGGGTTTTTTTGGTCTCTCTTTTCTTTTGCATCACGGTTAATATGGAAATATGTTTTGCATGACTGTACATTTATAAGCTATATCAAATTGCTTGCCTTCTCAAGAAGAGGAGAGGGAAAGAATTTGGAACTCAAATATTTTTTTAAATGTTAAAAAAATTTTTACATGTAATTGAGGAAAAAAAAGAAGAGAAAAAATATAATTAGAGCAACCTTTTTAGAGAATTAGATTGAGATGGTAATGAAAGAATAGTGTTTTGAATTTTAACTTGAGTAAAAAAAATAAATGTATTTGGTGTTGCTCTGTTCTCAAAAAAAAGCACAAAAAATTGAGAAAAAATATTTATGATTATATATGACACATAAAGAATTGACATCTAAAATATTAGGAACTTTTTTCTAAAAATCACAACAGTAGTATCTAGTTCACAATGGATAAACAGTATAATTTTCAAAAGAGAAAATACTTGAAAAATGTCTAACTTCACTGATCATCAAAGAGATGCAAAGGAAAACAACTCTGAGGTACTAACTCATATACATCAGATTGGCAATAAAAACAATAATAATAGTAAAAAGCAACAGGGGTTGTAGAGATGTAGGTTCATTGCTGGTAGAATTGCAAACCTGTAGAATCATTTTGGAAAGCCCTTTGACAGTACACAGAAATTATAGAACACTTTCTGCTTTTTATAGAGCAAGATAAAATCATAAGGAAATTAATATGAAAAAAATGGGCAAGATTATCAAGTGATATACTGAAAAGGTACACATACAGGAATTTAAGGGGAAAAAGATGACTGGAATAGTCCAGGAGAAGTAGCCAATTACAATCTGTGCTTTGGAGCCTAAGTGATAGAATGATGCTATCTACCAATGACAGAAAAAGACAAGTTGGAAGAGGCAAATGAAGAAAGATGTTCTATTTTAGTCATGTTGGGTTTGACCCACAGGAAGATGACGGAAATCTCTGAGTCATGACAGGGACAGGGACAGGGTAGAGAGTAGAACAGGGGGGGAGGGGGCCGGATAGGAAGGAGGGACATGTAATCACTCTCTTACAACGTGCCCACTGTGGAGAGGTTCTGCGTAATTACACATGTACAGCCTGTATTTGATTGCTTGTTCTTCCAGTGGGGGTGGCTGACGCAGGAGGAAGAGAAAGAATCTAGAATTTAAAGCTCTATAATCAAATGTTAAAAATATGTA
>CM053582.1:15110350-15128538 GCA_028627135.1 Pseudochirops cupreus
AAAATATGTATGTGTATATATACATATATACATATATATACATATATATATATATATACAATTATTGTTACTATTATTATTGGCTACATCCAACTGGAACTTGGGATTCACAGGCACTGTGGAGGGGAGATCCATCCTGCCCTATTGGAAAGTTAGAGGAGTGATGGGGGAGGACACAGGAGAGATTAGATTGGGGGAGGGGTTATACAAGGGGATGGCTATTGGGGGGGGGATAGGGGAAAGATGGGGAGAAAATTTGTAACTCAAAATCTCATGGAAATGAATGATGTAAACTAAAATAAATAAAATTAAAAAAAAAAAGAAATCTCTGAGTCATTCCCAGAAATAAAAATTGCAGCTGCAAGAGTAGAATAGGTAAATCTAGTAAATATAATTTAGTGCAAATGAAAAAAATTCACTGTATACCTGCAAAAGCAGCTACTAATATTAAAGTCTAGGTTATCATTTCATAAAACACTAATGAATACAAGTGTTTATTAAGGGACCTCTAACAGTTCATTTATGGGATTTTAAAAAACTAAGTTAAAAAAAAAAACCAAGCAACGTTTGAGTGATTACCCTTAGAAATAAAATTTGTTCTAAAGGTAAGAATGCTACCCATCCCTCCTTTATCTCCAGTTCATAATCCCATTGTTATTATGATGTGCTAAATAAAGCATAACACTATACCTTAAGAACTTAAGTTCTGATTGTTACCGATAGCCCTATGACTAAAAAACCGAGATGTATACTGTACTTTTTTCAAAACGAAGAAAAATAGTATTATTGTACTGTAAGAAATAAGGAGGGTTGTTTCAGAGAAACCTGGGAAGACCTATATGAAATGATGCAAAGTGAAATGAGCAGAACCAGAACACTGTTGTAAGATGATCAGCTGTGAATGACTAAGCTACTCTGATCAATACGATGATCCAAGACAGTACCAAATGACTCATGATGAAAAATGCTATCCACCTCCAAAGAGAGAACTGATGGACTCTGAGCGTAGACTGAAGCATATTTTTTCCTTAATTTTTCTTGCTGTTTCCTCCTTTGGAACATAGCTAATGCAAAAACATGTTTTGCATGATTTTATTGTATAATAGGTATTATATTTCTTGACTTCTCAGTGGGTGGGGGTTGAGAATTTGGAACTTTTTCAAAGAAAGAAAGAGAAGAAAGGCATGCAGCAAAAAGAGCTGAAGTCAGAGGACCTGGTTTCAAATCTCAGTTCTGCTACTTGTTACCTGTGTGATCTTGGGAAAGTAACTAACCTATCTGAACTTCAGTTTTCTCATGTATTTATGAGAAAGGAGATCACAAATAGCTAATCTAATCTCCTCTGAACAGAAGAGGTACAGAAAAGGTAAAGCAACTTGTCTGAGGTCACACAAACTAAGTCAGGAGTTGAATACATACTCCACATAACAGGATATGTCCATCCACATTCTCTAATTGTGTCCATATGCTCCAGATAGGAGATAAATGGTACAGAGAGGATGACAACAGTTTAAGGGTGTAAAATTTCATCGCTGTGGGCATCTCTTCCAGTGTCCCAGTTCACTGCCTGCTCTACACCTAAGTGCAAGGGTTCATAACCTGACGCTTATGAATTTGTGGTTTTTAAAATATTTAGATTAACTATTTCACTATTATAAATGGGAATCCTTTGCATACTATGTATTTTATTTTATGCATTTAAAAATATTCTGAGAAGGGGCTTCACTATACTGCCAAAGGGGTACAAGACACAAAAAAGGTTAGAGCCCTCTGTATTAGTGTTATGACCAAAACCATTTGTCAACTTCTAGCAGGCAGATGGCACAATGGATAAATCGCTGGACTTGGAGTCAGGAACACCTGAGTTTGAATCCTGCATAAGACACTTAGTAGCTATATGACCCTGGGCAAGTCACTCACCCTCTTTCAGCCTCACATTCATCACCATAAATGAAGATAATAACAGCACCTGGCTCCCAGGGTGTTGTGAAGTTCAAATGAGATAACGGAGGCAAAATGCTTAGCAAACCTTCAAGTGTCATTAAGATACTAGCTATGATCATCATCATTTACCCAAGTTCTGAGACATGAAGATGCTGCAGATGCTGTTGGTCAAATGGTGGCAGGTACTTCAACCTGAGTCGGAGTTTTTACTTCATTTCTAGTATTCCTTAATAATAACTGACATTTCTATGGCCCTTGAAGGTTTGCAAGACACTTAACACACATAAACTTATTCAATCCTGGTAACAATCCTGTGATTAGTCTGTAAAGCCCTTCCAGTTCTAAATCTAGGATCCTGTGAAGGAAGGGGATTTTCTCTTTTGATCAGTGAAAAACAGAATCAACTCCCCCAGAAGCCCAAATTTCTAAGAGTTAAATTTTTATATAGTTGAGATATTTTATATACAAATTTTTATTTGTATATATATACATATGAATACATCAAATATTTATACAAATTTAGTTAGAATCTCTCAGTGACAAAAGAATGTTTTTTAAAAATTTTTCCAATTTGTTTAACCAGTATATTTAACCAAACTTAAATTCATGAGATTCTTAAGAGAGTATACACACTCTAATTTCAGAAGAGGGAAAGCATTACCGGATATAATTAGAGTCTTGTCTAATATTGTAAACGTTCACATTTACACAACAGTGAATACTGGTAGTAGCTTTCCCTTACGACTACATGTGAAAATGCTAAAGAAAGTTCATGAGATAAGCAAGGTAAAAAAAAAAGCATCATTTCTTAGAGGACCCACTGGGAAGCATTCGATATCACTGCTCTACTGGGAAACTCTGTAGGCCCTTACTGTGAACAAGGCACAAGCTGCGGGCAGTGGGAGGATATTGGCAGCCAAACGGCAATGTTACAATGATATATTTGCATTTGCTGATGGAGGCTATAGCCAAGCTGTACCAGATCTTCATTTAATCTGAAACAAAAGGCACTTTATATATGCATGTTTTGGGGACAAGGATAGGACCAGAAAATGAATGAAAGGAAAAAAACTCAGCAAGTAATAAGCCTCCTAAAGGCAGTGTGGAATTGTGGCAAGCACGCCCGAGTTAGAGTCGGAAGACACGATTATAAATTCTGGCTCTTCTACCTAGGATGTCACTGTGTGACTCAGGATCTCCACTGTCTCATCTCTAAGACCTTTTCTAGCTCCAATTCTACCAAATAATTCTTTGTGTATTAGGTGCCCCAAAATATACTTTCGCTTAGCCTGTCTCAGTTTCCTCATCTGTAGGACAGGGAAAACCATAAGCACCCACTTCCCAGGGTTGTTGTGGGGATCAAATGAATAACATGTCAAGTACTTAGCAAATCTCAACATGCCCTAAAATGGGAGCAATCATAATTACTATTTCTGCATAATTCTCATCTATGGTCCTCAAGGTCTTTGACTCATGCCATATAACACACTTAAGTCATTATAACACTATATATAACAAATTAGCAAGAATACCTACAACAAGCATCAGAAATATATAACATCCATTAACTAAAATAGGGGTAAAATAAGTATTCCTCTGGCTTTATCTGGCCTCACAGCTCAGGTTAAAGTGAAGACCTGAGGTTCAGGGAATTGCAAGAAACTGGTACTAAGGAAGCTGATACAAAGAGGGGCTTTATTATTATGAGGTGCAGCAAGCAGGCACAACAACCAAAAAAGGACACACATACACGTACACACGTGTACACACACACACACACACACACACACACACTCTCTCTCTCTCTCTCTCTCTCTCTCTCTCTCTCTCTCTCTCTCACAATCGAGAAAGAGGTCTGAACCCCCAGATACAAGAAGCTCTCCAAACACTAGAAGGAGTGAATCATATCAGAGAAAAAACATGCTGCTAGTTGGGGTTTAGGTAGGCAAATTCTAGGCCCCCAAAATGGGCTTGGTGGAGAACAGGTAATCCATGCCAGATGTGGGAGAGGGCATTCCTAATCAGACCTAGATGTAGTAGAGTTCTTTGGGGTCACTTATGGATACCAGGCTTGGGTGAGGCTCAGGTAGGGGTGTTTCTTTATTGAGACCAGAAACTGGGAGGTTTGAGTTGGCTACCTGAGGCAGTAGCAGGAGTAGCTTAGAGGCCACTGCAGATGGCCAAGAGTTTTATCCAATCAGAAGCTGCAAAGATTGACACAAGGTTAAAACAGATCAAAACAATGGAAAAATACAAACTTGTCTGTCATTGCCTATATGCTTTATGGACATTAGGACCACTTAGCCCAAATGACTCCATATTCGAATCCTATCATTATAACTAAAAATTACAATTATTACACCCTTGAATTATCAGCTTTATATTAGGTTATCAGATCCAAGAAACACTTGAAATTAAAATGAAAACCAAAGTGCCATCAAGGGAATCACATTTTATATGTCTGTTGATAAGGAGAAAAGAAAGAAAAAACCTACCTGCCACTCAAATTCGCTGTCTGACCAGTCCCAGTAAGTGCTAATAGATGAAGAGACATCACTGCAGACACTTCCCTCAGGGAATAAATCAAAAGATGTGAACTCCTGGTCATCTAGTAGGGAATAGCAATCATCCTGGTCACCAACAGAAACTGATGAAAAGAGCTCCTCGCTGCATTCGGAGCTTGCTACACTGGTTCCACAGGAAGTCAGGTTCCACCTGTATAAAACCCAACACAGAGTAATTGAGTAGCAACAGTCATTTACAACAAAAGGAGTAATACTTTGATTCAAAATCAAACAGGCACGCACACGTGCGTGCATGAGCACAAACAGGCACAGCCTTATACATTTGATGAGCTGAAGCCACAGACTGGATGTGTAGGCTAAGGCAGGTTTTAAGAGAGGACTCAAACAAGAAGGGCAGTAATGGAACCACTGGGTTCAATTTAATAGACACTTTAAAAAAGACTACATGTAATATACTTGTGGTGAAATCATAAGACAATTCTTTCTGACCTTTTCTGTATAAAGAAATATTTGTGTTTGTTGATGTTTGTTAAATTCATAATAATAAAAACATGAACAAAAAGAATGTACCTTCTTTATAAAAGGTTCATGACTAAAAATGAGCATGGTTTCTAAAAGTGTTTAGGAGGAAACAAAAACATGTATGTAAAAACATAAACCCAATTTCCTTGCTATCTGTGAATTTAGAAGAATATTATCATCTCCACATTTTAATAACTGTACATATTGACCAAACTATTGTACAATGTGAAAGTATTTGCAGATCCTATACATGATTGCATGCCACCATGGGGGGGGGGGGGGAGAAGGGAGGGGAGAAAATCTGAAACTCAAGGGACTGTGGAACTGAATCTTGTAAACTAAAATTAAATGAGTAAATAAAAAAAATTTTAAAAAAATAACTGTACATATTAGTACCAGTTTCTTGCAATTCCCTGAACCCCAGGCAAGGCTATACATTGAGGGGAAACAGAGGTAGGCAGTGATTGAGAATTCTGCCTAAAATCAAGCAAATCATGGAATCGGAGCCTGTCAGTGAGAAAGGGGCCTCAGAGATCACTCAGTTCAGCCATCTCATTTTTAAAAATGAGAAAATTAAATCAGAGAACGATGAGCAGCCCCAAGTAATTGGTCAGTAACAGGACTATGTCCAGAGTCCAAGTCTCCTGGCTCCCAATGCATTATTTCACTAAAAATGATGCGATTTTAAAGAAAAAAAACAATGAATTCCATGCCCCTGGTTTCCAAAAACTTTTGTACAAAACAACTTCTATGAAAAACAGGCACAATCACATTGAAGCCACAGGGACTCTAAGGAAAAACTTGTGATTTCTAAGCACAGCTCTGTGAGTGACTCACTACAAGGCACAGCCAAGTCAGCAAATTCCTCTCCTTTTACCACCTACCGGTAGGGATGCTACAAGATTAGTATGTGCAACAGGCTCAAATTCTAGAATTAAACAGCTAGTTTATAAAATGTTATGTATTCCAAAGGAGGCCCCTACTCACAAATACTGACAGAATTTGAAGGGAAAACCAGCAAGTACAAAAAGATGTTCAAGTTCAAGACAAACGTATCACTGTTTCTAGATAAAAAAAAAATACAAAAATGCTCCACACCCCACTATTATTTGACACAGAACTGAAAAAGCTAAACACAGCAATAAGATACAAGAATAACTAAAAGTATAAACCTGGCAAAAAAAACAAAACTTTCCCTATTTGCAGAACATCTTAATGGTTTAGTTAGAAAATTACAAATCATTAAAGAAATGATGCTTAATAATAAAAAGTATACTACCTAAATGTATAAATATTAAATTATATTGGTTATAATATATATTAAATAAAACTAGCCAAAATAAAATTTCGGAGGAATATAATGGAAAAAAGGAGGAATGAAGGCCTATAAAGATCAGATCTCAACTCTAATATAAAAAGAGGAATAATCAAAAACATTTGATACTAGCTAAAAAACTGAAAAGCACATCACTGTTACAAGCTGGACAAACAGCAACAACAGCAAGCATTTATTGAGCACCTAGATAATGGAAACACAAAAACAAAAAGGGGCTTGTGAGACCTAAAAGCAAACACGAACCCCAATTTTCAATAAAGCCAAGGCCACAAACAACTCTGCCCAGAGTCACTTAAGGGCCCCTTTCTTTTCCCTTCTCAAAGGTCTGAAGATTGACTAGGAAAAGTTTGTGATTGGGTCCAACGCTCTGTCAGTCACTGACACACAGGGAATGACACCAGGCTTAGCACTGGGCTGCAGGCTTATAAAGGCAAGGCTAAAGGGGCTATTGAAAATGGAAATGTCCCAAATCTGTGAAAAAGTAAAATCCGTGAGATGGTGCTTAACTCCATTTAAGCTACTAGAAAACAAATCTTCTTAGCACCTGCAAGAACATTAAAGACAGACTTAGGAGAGACTTTGAAGATGAGGTAGTTTAACATGAAACTACTTCAGACATTTTTAGATAAGACTCCACACGACCTTAACAGCAACCTTAGAATGAATGATGACCAAGCAGCAGGCCATACCGAGCCACTAAAGCCTTGCAGGTATAAGCCATCGCTCTTTGAGACTTAATTTCTTAATTGTAAAAGTGCAGGAGTGTGCAAAATACGTAGTTCTGTGGAGGCCTGTGTGAAATCATCACTAATCTATAGTTCCATAACTTAAAAGAAGAGGCAGTGTAAGAGAATCAAAACAGAATTAGTAAAAAAGAAAAACCCAAAAACCAGGATTGATGTCCTGACATTTCGAAACTATGTGACCAGGCAAGTCACTTCACCCTTGAGCCTCAACTTTCTCACCTGTAAAATGGGGATAATAATAATTCTCTACTACCTATAGCACAGAATTGTTGTTTAAAAAAAACAGCTCACTGCTCTGACCAAGTGCTTCGGGCCTTGGCTGTACTTCTCATGTAACCAACAAAGTGTAAGGTATACATAAGGAGTACAGTCCTTCTACACAGTTTTCACAATCTTTTAATATCAAAGGATTTGTAGAGAGAGAATGCAATTTTAGGGGCGATATTATTTTACATCAAAAAATTTTTCCTGGCAAATAAAATATAAAGAGTATATGAGCAATTTTTAAAAGACCCTAATATTTTCTGGATAGTTGAAATGTTATTTATCCCTTAAAGAAAACAAAAACCAAAACCTCTTGGAGACAAAAACCCAGCTCAGTCATCAATCTAAAACAGAAAGAGTACTCTTTAAAGTGTTCCCATTCACTAGACGAGGACTGTCAATATGATTCTTAGACTGCACTGAGACAGACCAGGGAGCAAACCCCAAGGAACTGGCCCCATGAAGCCCTTCAAGCCCTAGACATTCTGTATAAGCAGATATTACATGATGCTCAACTTTATAGGCCACATACTAGCTCGGTGCTTCCATAGGCTAATAGAGATTACAGGTGTCACATAACTGACAAGGGATCCCATGTTTGACAATTACAAACCACTGGTCTTATGAGAATCTTCCAATTTTGGGATAGTGAGAAGGAAGCCAAAGTCAACTGAGAAGGAAAGCACCTGGTTTGTGCCAGTGGGATAAACCAAACTGTTGGGAATGAGAGGTAATTTCATAAAAGTTGTTAGATGTCTTTTACTTGTCAGTGAGTTGGAACCTTAAAATGACTAAGCAGAGTTTCAGTCATCAAATATACCCTAAAGACCACTGTTTATGCCAGTGATAGCTGAGCGGAGAAAGGAAATCAAGAGTTTCAAATGCAGTGTGCTGGCCACTAATACCACAGACAGATCAGGTGATTCCAGCAATAAGAGAGATTCTCCACTGGAATGTTTGCAGAACCTGAGCCTGGGAAATCCACTGAGGGGCTGTACAATGTTCCCTTCTCTTTCATGTCAGTGTGTGTGTGAAGGGGGAACAAATAATGATGGTAGGACAGCACCTCAAATCCCTTTGAAAGCAACCTTAGTCTGTACATAGCTGAAGGTAAACAGGGCACAACTGGGAAGGCAGGAAGGCGTGAATGGCCCCAAGCATCTTTAGACGTCCTTCACTCCCCTCCAGATAGGAAAGGAGATAAAAGAAAATACAGCACATTGCAGAGCACCAGGGCCTCTGGCACTCAGGATGGCTAGTTATGTGCAGTAAAAACAGGAGTCTCCAAGCACATAAGCAATTCGGAGGGCAGACAGTGGGCTGAGGGTGGGAGCACTACAAGGCCAGTCCTGGAGGAAACAGCAAAGGCCTCTTCTGGGAGCACTGTTATTTTCAGGGATGATCCCCTCCAGCCCAAAGGGGTGGCAAGAACACCAGCAAAGTGCTGAATCCTGCAAGCCTGGCTCCGCCCCCCATACCTTCCTAGGCAGGATGGGAGATTGGAATACTCCTTGTTCCCCACTGGCACCTGCAGACTCTCCCTCTCACCCTCACCCAGGAACCCCTGCTCCTCTGAGGTTTGTTCACTCGATCCACACTTACCACTGAATCCAAAGTCTCATAGCTGTTGTCTCCCACCCCCCCAGGTCACAGCCCTCCCTTCTTTAGTGTGTGGCTCCCCATCTCTCTCCTCTTCCACTGCTGCCCTCATATTAGGGAACTTCAACATATATAGTGATTCTCCCTTGAACACCCTAACCCAAGGGTAGGGAAACTGCAGCCTCCAGGCCACATATGGCTCTCTAGGTCCTCAAGAGCAGCCCTTTAACCAAATCTAAACTTCACAGGATAAATCCCCTTAATAAAAGGATTGGTTCTGTAAAACTTGGATTCAGTACAAAGGCCACACCCAAGGACCTGGAAGGTCACATATGGCCTTAAAGTCAAAGGTTCCCCACCCCTTCCCTAATCACTCAGGTCCTCAATTTACTCATTTCCCAAGATCCCCTCTTCCTCCTCACCAGAGCTACACACAGAAACAGTCATACCCTGGATCCTGGCATCACCCAAAAGTGTTCTATATCCATGTTCATAAACTCTGAAATTCCTTTATTTGATCACAATCTGTTGTCACTGAATCCCTCCCTCTGCCTTACAACCAACCCCCAACTCCATTCTTCCTCCAAGCCCCTCAGCCCTCAGTTCTTTCCCAGGCCATCACCTGTCCACTGGCTCCACTCTCCTCCCCTCCCTAACTTGACCCCTTTGGAGGACAGTTCAATTTCACACTCTCCTCTTCTCTGGAGACCCTTGATTCCTTATCTTGCCAAGTCCCAGCACTGGTTTACCTTCACTATCCCCTGCTTTAGTTCCTACTCACCTGCTGTTGAATCAAACTGGGAAAAAAAATTTAAAAACCAGTAATGACTGGACCACCTATAAATTTATGCTCCTAATCTCTAATCCTCTGCCACTCATCTCTCCACACTCTCTCAGCTTTTATGACCCTAGTCTTCTTCTGATTGTTCTCCTACTTGCCTGACCATGCTCCTTCCCAGTCTCCTTTGCGGGATCTTCAGCCAAGTCATGCCCAATAACTATGGGCTCTAAGTATCTTTCCTGGACCCTTTTCTCCCTCTAAACTAATTCTCTTGGCAATCTCATCAACTCTTATTATTCAGACATTCCAGTCGCGTCCAACTCTTTGTAACCCTTCTGGAGTTTTCTTGGCAAAGATACTGGAGTGCTTTGCCATTTTCTTCTGTTGCTCATTTTACAGAGGAGGAATTGAGGCAAACGGGGTGCAGTGACTTGCCCAGAGTCACACAGGCAGTCAGTGTCTGAGGTCAGACTGGAACTCAGGAAGATGAGTCTTCAGCACTCTATCCACTGCAGCACCTAGCTGCCCATCAACTGACATGGATTTAATGTTCATGTCTAAGCAGATGATTCTTAGATTTGTCCAGCCTTAACCTCTCTTTTCCTACAGGCTTGCATCTGCCAACTGCCTCCTGGACATTTCAAGCTGGATGTGCTGTAGATATTACTGAATTCAGTATTTCCAAAATAAAATTCTCTTTTCCCACAAAACTTCCCCTCTTCCTTTCTTATTACTGTGGAGGGCACTGCCACCATCCTGACAGTCTCCCATCCTTGACCCCTCACGCTTTCACCCAGCCCCCACCAATATCCAATCAGTTGTCATTTTCACCTTCAAAATGTCTCTCTAATATGCCCTCTTCTCTCCTCGGACACTGCCCCCACCCTGGTGCAGGGTCATCACCTCACACCTGGGTTACTGTAACAGCCAGCTGGTCAGTCTTTCTGCCACAAGTCTTCCCCCACTCCACTCCATCCTCTACTCAGATGTCAAATGGATCTTCCTAAAGCTCAGGTCTGAACATGTCTATGTCTCCTCTGTCTCTCTCACACACACCTACACACCAATTCAATTAACTCCAGGGGCTCCCTACTGGCTCCAGGATCAAATACAAAATCTTCTGTTTGGCTTTCAAAGTCTTTCATAACCTGACCCCTTCCTCCCTTTCTAGGCTTCTTACACCCTCACATACTCGGTGATCCACTGACACTGCCCCCCTTGCTATTACAGGACATTCTATCTCTTTAACTCCAGGCGTTTTCACTGGCTGTCCTCCATACCTGGAATGTTCTGCTTCTGGGCTTCTTTTTAGTTCCCAACTTCATCAGTGTGTGATTATCCCCAAGACAACTAGATTTGGAGGCAGTTAGGTGGTACAGTAGATAGAACCTTAGTACTAGAGTCAGGAAAACCCAAGTTAAAATCTAGCCTCCGATACTTAGGTGTCAGACAAGACACTTAGGCTGCTCAGTTTCCTCATCTGTAAAATGGGGACAATAATAGGCCCTCCGTCCAGGGGTTATTGTGAAGATCATATTTGCCAAATACCTGGCACACAATAGCCACTCACTGAACACTTGTTCATTGACTGGTTCCCAGTTTAGTGCTTTGTTCATTCTGTGCTTCTTTCAGACAAGTGCTGATGTCAGAGTAGGAGGTGGTAACTGTGGGCTTCTCTGATCTCTCCTTTCTCAGATCACTCTCCCCCAGTAAATGGCCTTTCTTTCCTCAGATTACTTTGCATTTAAATATTTACACAATAATATCCCCAGTAGAATGTAAGCTCCTTGAGGGCAGGGACTCTATTTTCTTCTTTTTATCCTATCTTCCTTGTAATAGGCACTTAATAAATGTCTAATTCTTGAACTGGGCAGAGAAGGAGAGGCTCAGGGTGGGTGGCAGCTCTTGAAGGATGGGGCAGAGGAGAAGGGAAGGGAGAGGGTTTTTCAGATGGAGACCAGGCTAGCAAAATTGTGAAAGCTTAACTTGTATCTGGTGAGCAGTCTACTTCAGCTAAAGTATGTCTGGGGGTGAGGAGATGGGGGATGAGTCCCTTGGGACAGAACGGAGAGAATCCTCGAAAGGCAGGTTGGGAACATATTGTACATGGCCCTGAATGCAGCACTAACAGTTTGGGCTTTACACTGTAGGCAGTGGGAGCCATTAAAAGTGGGTTTTGTTTTGGCAGGAAAGCAACATGCTCAAAGCCCGTTTGAGGAACACTGGCTTCCCAAACAAGAGGAATCAAAATGGAGGGTTAGGTTCACAGAATGCAGAGCTTCAAGAGAATCTCAGTAGTTTTGCAAGGTTGAAAACTAAGGCTCAGAAAGCCACTGTCATCTAGGTAGTCAGGAATGGAATTAGGATTCAAAATCAGGTTTGTGGCTTCCCAAGTCCCTCCCTCTCCTCTTAATCATGTGGTTCTTCCCCACACATGGTCTCTCAAAGCCTCACCTTTCCCAAGTCCCAGGAATACTAGCAGTGCTGCTTGGTATTCCACACGCTTTCTCCCTGTTTTAATAGGTCACCAAGCATTTATTAAGCATCCACTTATTATTAATATTAATTATTAATATAATATTAATACATATTATTAAGCACCAAGCATATCAGGTTTCAAAGAAAGGCCCAGGAGAGTCCCTGCCCTCAAGCTCATAGTCTAATGGGAGAGATAACATGCAAACAACTATGTACAACCAAGATATATACTGGATAAACTGGAGATATCAGCAACAGGAAGGCACTGGAGCTAAGGTCACACAGTTACTAAGTGTCTGAGGCTGAACTGGAACTCAGGTCTTCCAGATCCCAGGCCCAGCGCTCTATCCATTGCATGACCTAGCTGCCTCCAAAAAGGAGATAATCACACATGAATAATGTCTGCCTCCCAGGGTTTCTGGGAAGTGAAAATGAAGTAATGGATGTAAGGCATTTTGAAAATCCTCAAGAACAAAGTAAGTTATCTGCTCTAAAGCAACAAGTGTTAGAAATTGCAAGCAGAGCTGGGACTACTGCCTTGTTATTTCATCTGTATTTTGGTCTTCTATGGTTATATAAGCTCTATAAATGTTAGCTAGCTATCATTATGACTACTTAACTGAACCGAATTTGGGCCTTGTTCTCCCGACTAGAATGCTGGTCCCCTGAGAACAGCTACCATTTTGTGTGCTCCCCACAGAACCCAGCATGGTAGCTGAGACAGAGGAGGCACTCAAATACAGGTTGATTTGATTGGGGGAAAGGGAAAAATGGTTTCATCTGCCTGTGGTCACAGGGAGAGCTGACCAGGAACAAAAGCTCTAACTTTGTCATTTCCTCTCCATTTTTCTTTGTCCTTTGCATCCCAATCACCTGGTTACCATGAGAAAATGTACCCAGGAACAAATCTTTACAAGTGATACTATTGGTGTTCCCCTTCCACTGGGCATGCTACTAAAAGAAAAACTTGTATTATGGGGTCAGGAGGAGGGGGTGGAAGAAGAAACACCTCGGGTTGCTGGAAGGACCCAGAGTACTTGAGAAAAAAGATCTGCTTGAGAAAAAGAGTGGGAGTCTTTATTTTGTAAATCTTTAGCAGAAGGGAGAGGTCCTGAATTGTGTCAAGGTCAGAAAAGACTCCCTGCCAATAGCACAGTCCAGGCAGAGCTGCAACATCAATAAGAGACTTAACACTGTGTTTGCCAGACATTCAACTGAGGGTTCTGTCTGAACATCGGAGAAGATTGCTAGCTGCTGGCTAAAGAAGACGCCATGGCCTAGCATGCAGAGCATTAGGAACTCTGGAGCCCAGAGGTGCCTAAGGTCTGATGTCCATACATTCTGGTTGAGTATTCCTGCCAATAAACAGCCTCAATGAGCCAAATGCCCAAGCAGGAGCCCACTGCTGGGGCCTGGACATGGCTCTTGGCCCAGTACCTGTTTTTCTTCCTTTGAAGTTCTCCTTGCCCTGGAACTTACTTGTAGAGGAATCTCTGCACTGTCCTGAGCTGCCAAACCATCTGAGAAAACAAGGCAACAGACCTTTATTACTACTGAAGGTCCAGGGAATGCATCTGAAGGCCTCTTCTCCCTGGAACCTACTGCCACATATGCCAACACTGTTGACCTCACCTTTGTACACAAAGCTAGCCTAAGCAACAATACCTTAGCCCAGGGGTAGAGAATCTGTAGCCTGGGCCACACACATGTGAACCTCTCAGTCCTCAGGTACGGTCCTCTGATTGAATCCAAACTTGACAAAACCAATCCTTTTACTAAGGGAGGATTTGTTCTGTGTAATATGGATTCAGCCAAAGGGCTGCACTTGAGGACCTAGGGGGCCACAGGTTCCCCACCCCTGCCTTAACCCTCTGTCCAGCAGCCACCAGGTCCCACAGAGAGCCAAGAGCCACATGCAGGGTATCTTCTGAGGCGGCACCATCCTCTATCACCTTGGGATAAAGAGTAGGAACTGGCACCAATTCAGTCAGACCTCTTGAGACCAGATCACCAGATATTTACCAATTGAGTTCAACCCAACCCACTCCTCTCTGTTGTTTGGGGGAGACTCCACACTCCATCCTCACCAGGGCCCTGCTATTTCCCACCTGCTCTTGTCCTAGTGTCTGATTCAAAGATGCCATCTATTAAAGGACTGTCATCCCTTTCCTCTATTACCACTCTGCACACTCTCATTCCTAATGCCCATAAGTCCTGTATTTCCCCTAACCTCTGCTTCTTCTGTGCCCTATGGGATTCTCATTTTATCATTAATAACCTTCTCTTCATCCTAGACCTCCTCTTCTCATATTCTATCTCCTGACACTCAGAGAAACCTGGCTCCCTCAGGAATATACTATATCTCTGGCAACGCTCTCCAATACTAGGTTGTCCTCTCATGCCCGGTACAGTAGGCCAAGAGGAAGAACAGATATATTTCTTGCTTCTCCCTGCCACTCCCAGATGCTCCTTTTGCCACAATTAGTGACATCCTTGGAGGTTTACTCAGTCTTTACGACACAGTTCAAACCCAATGTACATATATCCTGGCCTTGAATACCACAATATCAGCATTTCGGCCCCCGAAACATACCTGAAAAATGACCTAGATATACATGATATCATTCCCCTTCAGGTACTCGACATTCTAGCCAAACTGGCTAACCTCCCACTCACGTTCTTGATAACATCCCCCTCCTATCTGCACCTACAACACTCACTCTCATCTTCTTTCTCTATCTACTGGCTCCTTTCCTACCACCTACCAACACACCCAGGTCTCCTCCTTCCTTGAAAACCCTTCACTCAATCCTGCCACCTCAAATTACCTTCTTGTACCTCTTTTCCCTTTTGCAGTCAGACAGCTAGTGTCTTCTAAGTCTAGTTTCTTGGCTAGCCTCCATTTCTTTACCTCCCACGCTCCTTTCAATCCCTTGTTTCCTGGGTTCCTGACCATACTACTTAATAAACTATTCTCACCAACGTTAGCAATGATCTCGAATGCTAAATCTGATGGACTGCTCTCCATTCTCTTTTGCCTTTGATCTCTGTGAAGCATTTATGACTACCAAACACCTTCTCCTAGTCAGGAGTGGGGAACTTGTGGCCTCAAGGCCACATGTGGCCTTCTAGGTCCTCAAGTGTGGCCTTGTGACTAAGTCCAAGTTCGACAGAACAAATCCTTTTATTCCGGGGATATGTTCTGTGAAGTTTGGATTCAGCCAAAGTGCCACACTCGCATGAGGCCTTGAGGCTGCAGGTTCCCCACCCATGTCTCCTCCCTTGGCTTCTTCAATACTGCACAGATTCTTACCTACCTAACACACTCTCAGTTTCTACTGCTCAATCATCATCCATCTCCTGTCCACTAAGAGTCAGTATTCACCCTGTGCCTCTTCTAGCTATATAATCTTTCATCAAGCTTCGGCAGCTCCCACAAACAGGACCATCTATCTCTATGTCGGTGATTTCCAAATATCCATATCCAACCTTAATACCCCTTCTGAACTCCAATCACATGTCATCCACTGCTGGGTAGAGAGATCTCAAACTAGCTGTGTCCAAAACAGAACTTGTTTGTTTTCTTTCTGTAACCTACCCCTCCTCCAAGCTTCCCTAGTTCTTCTTACGGTTCCATCATCATTCTGGCCATACAAACATGGAACCTCAAGGTCACTTGTGACTTTCTTGTCCCCAGATCTTTTTGTCTCTACCTCCACATTTCTCAAATCAGTCTCCTCTCTGCTCACACGGCTACCATTACAGGTCAGGCTCTAGTCTGGATTATTAGAACAGCCTCTAACATTCTTAGTCCTTCCCTTCTCAGAACTAAAAAAATGTCTTTCATTTGGCTTTTAAGGGCCCCTTAGAACAAATAAGACAGGCATATACAGAAAATAAATGACAAATATATGACAGGCATATATAGAAATATATAGAAAGCTAGTGTCAGAGTCAAAAATATCTTTGTTCAAATATGGCCTCTGACACACACTGGCTATGTGACCTTGGCTAAGTTATTTAAACTGTCAGTGCTCCAGTACACAAAAATTGTATTATACATGGCAGGACAGTTTTTGATCTGAATTGATATGTTTCTTATAAATTACATGGTTTTAAAAAAACTCTAAAAACAAAATTTATATTTGGGAATAATGTTTCCTTTTCAAAGAATAAAATCCGGACTGAAATCTAGTACCTGGTTCAAAGAACCTAGTGACTACTCACAATCCTCTGAGCAATTCAAGGGAGGATATTTTCCCCAGATGCAATCAAGAGAAATGGTTACTTAATAAATGTTTGTTGAATTTTATTGGAAGATTAAGATAAGGCCCTAGGCATAAGATAAACTCAAAAAGGCTCACTTTTCAGAGTCAGGGATTTTTATAGCAGAAACAAGGATTCATGTTGAGCCCTTAGTTGTGTCTTTAAAAGCATTTTAGAATAACTACAGCTCTGGAGATGCAGCTTACAGATATACCTTCCCCTTTACCTTACCAATCGTATGAAAGCTATCTTCAAATATTTATAAGAGGCTGTCAGGTTGAAGAAATATTAGACTTGTGCTGTGTGGCTTCTGAAAATAGAACTAGAACAAATGGGGAGAAGTTAAATCAATATAAAACAAAACTTTCTAACAATTAGAGTTGTCCAACCATGGCTTTCTAGGCAGTAAATTTCCCACCATTCACTGAAGATGCTCAATCAAAGCAACACAGAGAATATCTCCATGGGGAGGGAAGTTGGATTCACAAGTTCTGAGATTCTATATACTGGATTTGGAATTCAAGGGTTTAAAGTACCAAGAAATGTGGCAAAAGGCGGGATCTTGAGACTAAGTACTGGTACTGGAAGAGCAAGGATAAAAGAGTATACTTAAAATGGGAACAGGGAAGGAAGAAAGGAAAAAAAGAACAAAATACCAACAGGGTAAACAATGAGCCTGGGCAGATCTGGGAGGCAAAAAAGCTTAGGAAGGAATGGTAGCCAAAAAACAAAACTCTGTATGGGGAGAGGCAGCCTGGTGCTGGGGGAAATGCTGGATTTGGAGTCCCAGGAGTTGGGCTGGAATACGGGCTCCATCACTCATTAGCAGAAATGTTGCCTCTGGGCCTTGGATTCTTCATCTGTAAATGAGGATGTGGGACTAGATGATTTTAAGGTCCTTCCCAGCTCTAAATCTATGAATCTAAGCATGCAATAGGTGGAAGATGGTTGCTGGGGAGGAGGTAGGCTAACAACTGGGCAACTGCAGAACACTGAATGGAAAATGAGGGGGTTGGACTAGCTGGCCCCTGAAGCTCCTTCCAGCTCTAGATCTAAAATCCTGTGAGTGACCTTGGGGAAAATCACTTCCCATTCCTGGGCCTCAGTTTCCTCCCCTGTAAAAATAAGGGGGTTGGACTATGGTCTTTAGGGTCCCTTCCAGGCCTCAGATCTATGATCCTAGGTGTGATCTTGAACAAAGGTGGGATAACCACCTCCCAAGCCCTCCATTTTTCTCATGCCCCCTCTGGACATTTTCCAGTTAGTCAATGTCCTCTTTCAGCTGTATCCTTCAGTATTGAACACAAAATTCCCTGGTCTCCATGGTGCCTTCCAGCTCCCCGATCTCTAATCCCTCCTAGTTATAGATGTGTGGACCTATGAGGTACTGGGAGGATGAGGGGCGAGGACAGAGAAGACGCCAGGGCTCTGGCGAGTGAGTAGTTGGGTTGCTAGGAGCAGAGAATGGCAAGGGGCCCACCGTGGGGAAAAGGAATCAAGGGAAAGGGGGGTCGGGAGAGAAGGGAGAGACAAAGTGGGGGAGGGGAGGAGCCAAGGTCTCGGACGATTGAGAGGAGGGGGGTAGGAAGGGTTCCCCCGGCGCGGTTGTAGGGGAGATTAGGGAGAGGGGGAGGAGCAGAGCAGGTGCCAGGGTCCGGGGGGGGGGGGGGGGGGGGGGGGGGGGGGGGGGGGGGGGGGGGGGGGGGGGGGGGGGGGGGGGGGGGGGG